>JAJJMC010013841.1:5719523-5756259 GCA_023531435.1 Papaver californicum
GGTTGATGATAATGAAGAAGAAGGAGGTGGAGAAGAAGTTGATGTTGGAGAAGAAAGAATATGCTTTCGTATGCAAACACTTGGGACTAACAAGAGAAGAAAGAATAGTTTCTTTTATGGCGGGTGGGCGGGTCGGGTCGGGTGAGAGGAGCTATCACCCGCACCCGACCCGCCAGAAGACGGGTTTAAAAAAAATCACCCGCACCCGACCCGTTCACGGACGGGCCGGTTGCGGGTCGGGTAATTTTGGACGGATACGGGTCGGGTTGGCGGGTTGGGTCGGGTTTGTACAACCCTAATAGTAACCCAACAAAGAGCTTTAAGAAAGACCATTAGTAAATGAACGAGGCATATGAGGTATGATCCAAATGCTTTTTGCATACTGACATTCAAAAATAAAAAACATTTATGGTTTTCTATTACAAAAGATACCATTTTAATCCATAGTCTTTACCATATATAGCCTAAATTTTGTTTAACTTGCAAAACATTGTTAATTTTTCTCCAGATAAACAATTTAACTCTTTATGGAATATGATATTTCTAAAAAAGTTTTCCAATTTTTTATTCCCATTCAGTAGTTAAAAAATCAATGTCATTAAACTTATCATAGAGTGAGATAACAATGAATTCCATATTTCTAGTAAGTATCCATCTAGGTTTGTTTAATTCTAAGGCATTATCAAACTCGAGAAGGAGATTGATATTTAGAATTCTTTGAGCAATGTTATTAAGAAATCAGTAACAATAATAACTTGGTTCCACTTTTTAGTGTTATAATTTATTAGGTTTGACATAAGTGTTAAAATAACGTTTATGTTGGAACGGAATTGTTCTAGAGTACGAACAAGCTCGGGCACCCATATGTTAGTCCAAATGTTAATAAACTGACTATCAACTTCCCAACAAGTGATATTAATAACAAAAACTCCCTGTAAAATACACTTCCAGACCTAAGAAGCATTAAGAACTTTTTAGATTTGAAAATAGAATTGTTTCTAAAGTACTTATATTTGAGAAGTTTCTAAATTCCCTGATTCATTTACCTTATTATTTGAAGCCTAGACCACCTATCAAAACAAGTTTAATAAGAAACTTCTAAGATTTAACATAGAATCCTTTTGAATTAGTTTCTTTGCCCTACAAAAAATTCCGTCGTATAATCTTATGAATGCTTTTATTAGGAAGTAAAAAACATTTCATCTGGTAAGCAAGCAGACAAGATAAGATAGATTTACTCATGATCATCTTACTAGGATGAGATAAGATTTTACGTTTCCGGTCCTTCACTCTAGACTCCATTTCTGAACTATTGAATAAAAAGCTTTTCAACTTAAATTTATCAATAGACAAAAAAAGCTCATAGATATAAATCTCTTATATTGATCTTTTTAATTTTCAGCAAGCTAGACACCATAAGTTTATAGGATGGGTGTTCTTGCTAAAAAAACATACACTTATTAAAGTTATATCAGCAGGCCTGAAACCAAACTAAATTCGTGAATAACATTTCATAAGTTTTTACAACTATAAAGGTTAGCTTTTGTAAAGACCAAACAGTTGTTAGTGAAAAACAAGTGAGATACTTGAATCTCTTTTGATTTAAGATGACTATTTTATCTCAAGTCTTGACGGTCTAGGAAAATAAAGCTCCCACATGGAACGGTGATGGAACCCTTGTTTTCTATTGGTTGAAAAATGCTTTTGTGATGCAATAATTATAGTGGGGACACTTGGTAAAGTTTGATTAGTGTAAATATTCTGGGATAAAGGAAAACCACTCTCATATTGACTATTATTTTAAATATTATTACACTTTTTTATAACCCATATTTAATTGTACCTGGTCAGTGTCACCTACAATGGGTGGACACATCTCAAATCAACGATCTACGTCTAATCTTATATGGTTAATATCGTTCGTTCTGGATGATACACAACTTATCGGCGTACATGAATATTTCGATTAGATCGGACACAGTATTAGACGATAATGTCGGTAAGAATAAAAATGTATTTATTGACAATGATTTTTGTCTTATTCTTAAATTTTTTTTTCCCATACAAATTCTATGTTCGTGGATATTGGATTATCAAGTAAAACTAGTCTAATTGATATTTTTACATTATACAAATGCCGTTCATTAAAACTTTGAGTAACATAATGCACAAATACTTATAAATTATAAAATTACAAAATTATTTGTGTATCGCCGATAAAATCCGATATAATCATTTGTCTAGGTGTATAACACCTCTACGATAGAAGACCGATATGTTATATTAACTATTATGGTTTAATCTCCTTTAATAAACGGCTATGGTTTAGTTCTATATTTTTAACTAGAAAAAAATACCAAATATATTTATATTTACCTTTTTGGTAGGAGAATTTTATTCTACCTACCTTTTTAGTAGGCAAATTTTATTTTCACTTTAGATGCCAAATTATTTTGCACACCAAAAATAGAAATATATCAAAATAAAATTTAGAAATAAAATAATAAAAATCTAAACTAGCCTAATATACACAAAATTTAAAGGAAATCAAAAATAACAATTATTTCATTCCCCGGCAGCGATGCCAAGAACTTAATTGAATTTTAATTATAGACCGTAAGTGCACGACTATCGATTGGATAGTATGCAAGTACGGGTCATCCACGAAGGCTAATTAATTATTACTTGTAATTTACAATTAAATTATGCTAAAAATATAAAAAATAAATAGATTTAGAAAATATTACACTAATAAGATAAACAAATAACCTAATTAAAGGAAATTACGGTTTTTCAGATTCCACCAATTTAGTTATGTAAATCACTTATTCATCTCTAAAAATATTTATATTATCACTCAAGACAATATCGAAATCAATCTCATGTCTCGGAATATATTACAATTAAAATAATAATTACAACTTTTGTTGTACCAAAACAGTATAATCTCCTTTGCTTATAAAAGATCAATAGCCGAAGACTATTCAAAAACGATTAAAGTATGAAGTTGTTATTGAAGAGAAATTAATAAAACATTTAAATCCAAAGGAATAATTTATTAGAGATCACCATAATTTTTTACAGAAAATAATTGGTTCATCTTCAACCCCATGGAGAGATTACTCCATTATAAAGGAAAAAATAAAAACTCTTGAACTAAACTACTGCTCTTGTGAACTAGAAAATTGAATTCTCCTTTTCCATCTATTTCCACCATTATTTATATTCACAGGTCTTCCAAATATGTATTTCCACAATATTCTCATTTAATTAGTATAATATAAAATTCATGGAATATATGTGGATTTCCAACTAATGACTTTATTTTTCTTCTTTATATATGAGATTGGCTCTTTCTTTCCAAAGGTAGAAGATATTATATTAATCCTCCAAATCTTGTACACAAGGTAAATTAAATTCCCAAAGGTGAAAAATTATTCTCATTATATGATGTCGACACCAGTGGATCCTAAAAGATATCTTTCCATTTTGAGAGTTAATTTCTATTCAAACCGCACACGTCGAGCATCTGAATTTTCATCCATTTACGGGCTGAATATCGTGACTCTCTGGACACCGAGCTTTATTAGTTAAAAACTGCAAAACTAAACAAAAGCATCAAATATGTACAAAATAAAGAACTAAATAAATGTAAATTTAGATGCAAAAATGATGTGTTTACACACTCATCAAATACCCCCAAACCTACATTTTGCTAGTCCTCGAGCAAAACAAAAATGAAAAACTAACCTAAAAATGAAATAAAAATCCTAACTCACTTCTGCAGGAATCGCGACTACACTTAACATGTGTAACAAGGCTTTAAACCCCTAGGTGGCCTTAGTGGACGAGTTTTTCTCGTGAGGGTTTACAAGAGGTATACCCAAAAAAACTTTACTCCAATATTTAGCTACTTGTGAACGATTGAGGGTAAACATGATATTTAGTTGACTACTAAATTCTTTGGCTATGGGAGGAATTACCCGGTTCCGAATCCAATTGTTGTACACGAGTTTGCACTCAAGCATATTAAAATTCATATATAAGAAAACACCCCTCTACTCAGATAGTCGTAAATGGACCACGATACTCGGAATCTAACAAACCACAATCACATGAATAGATTAAGAAGATGGATATGAAGATAGAATTGTACGCATGTTAACTAAGGTGAACGGCGTTTCCCATAATATTTGTATGAACATCATGCCAAAATGAACCCTAATGGATTGAGATATGCATCCACTGGTCTGAATCCTAATTTTAGCATCAACTCAGCTGGTATATACAAGGTCCCCAACGGTCGATTTATTGAATATATACAATTATCATTATTATTATTTTTCTTCAAAAACATGATTAGATCTTTTGAATCTAAGTGCATGCTCCTTGTCAGCATATTACATGATAGTTCCTATGAATCCTGTGTTCCACGCTTGCTTAGGCGACGAAGACAGGGAGAACACCCACATACTGATATTCAAGTGTCTTTTTTTTGGTCAAGTTCAATTAAAATAATGGGGCTTAATATCAATCATCCTATTTCATCCTGGCGACAACAAGGCGGTACTAGTGCCCCACCAAATCACTTACAGAAACACAAAAAGTTACAATAATTAAAACAAAACGTGATATGGTGACGACTATCATGTTATTTCTAACACATGAGTTTTGTCCTTTTATGAATAGACCATTTAGTTGGGTTCCTCAACTCCTATAGACAAGGATTTTATTTCTATCTACCTAGAATGATTAGTGACATCCTGAATTGTTCGCAAGTTTCTAAGTTTTGGAGTTTTTGGTACAACTATTTTTTTAAAATTCTCTCCCTTACCCCAAACTTAAATTGAACATAGTCCTCGGTGTTCTAAAGATAAATAAATGAAAGCATAAACAAAGATTAATAATGATCATAATAACGAGATAGAGAAAGATACTACCAGCACCGTGTACCAAAAGCATATGGGTTGCCTCCCATAGAGCGCTAACTTTAAGGTCTTCAGCCAGACCAAGAAAAGATTAGTCACAATTTACGAACCATATAATAATAATCGAAATAACTATGGATCCTTGAAGTCAATCGTATTTGAATTATACAGTTGACCACAATGAAGTATATGAGAGTGGTAGTCATTATCATGAAAATGTGTCGATTCAGATTTCCTAAATAACTAGGCTTAGCTCCAACATTAAATATCTGAAACATTTGAAATTCATATGTTCCCACATTTGGTAAATAAAATTTTGGTGGGACAATAAAGTCAATTATGGTATTATCGCCTGGGTAAACTACATCAACCATATGATAGGTTTCTAACAACTGAACTTCTTTCTGGACAAAATTAGGCTCGGGAAAACGTGTATGAAGATAACCATGTAAGATGGTAGAAGCACAAATGTCAAGTCCCAAGTGAGGACCTTTATAAGAGTCAAAGGTAAAACACGAGGAAAATGGTATTCACCCTCAAACCTAATAGTCAATGCCCTTGGAAAAACTAGTCACAGTTTTCTTAATTTCTTAATCAGATTTAGGAAAATAGTCAATTAATTCTTCTAAGTTATAGTCAGGTGGGGTACCTTCACTCATATTCAAATTCTCTACGAGTTTATCATCTTCGTCAGGGACTATGGTATTTGAATCGAACTCAGACACACTAGTATCGGGATAAACTCGTTCCTTTAAACTATCATCGTTCTTCATAATAACAAGGAAATATTCACCTTCTACAACAATGGTATCTCTAGTTAAATTCTTCTCCTCTTGAATAGGTAAATAATCATCAATATTATTAGTATTGGAACTAGAAACATCATTATTGTCATGAAGCTCAATTGTTATGACAATTTCCTCGTCATTATGACTACGAATTTCAAATTCTTCGTCAACACTATCCTCATCATCATAATAATATGAAGATGATTGAACCTTATCTAAACAAGTAGTGTCTTCAACTCTAACCTTATCCTCTAAATTAGGTGAGTATTTATCATTATTATCAAGGGTGAAATTGGAAACATTATTTGTACAATGAAGTTCATTTGGAGCAATACTAGTTGTTGACTATTCATCTTCAATTTTCTCCTCATCTAAACATGCATTAAGTTCACTGAGAGTAGTATTTAAAGCTTCAAGTCTTTCTGTCATCTTCCCTCCATTTCATCTAATTGATTGAGTTTATCACTCCAAGAATCGGATGAAAAATCAAGATTTTGTGAAGTTTCCATATAGCGCCGGAGGGAATCTTCTAAGGATGCACTCTCATAAGAAGAATTATGTGGTATCTGCTTGACTAAGTCATCCCTATATGACTCTTTATAAAATTTCCCCATTAAAATGTCACTCCTACGTGAACTTTCAGCCAACTTCTTGAGTGAATCTTCTAAAGAAATACTTTGATCATAAACTAACGTTAGGTATCAATTTTTTAATTAAGTCCTCCAAAGACGGAGAACTCACATTTTGTTCAGTATAATATTGCCCATTTACTCGTTCGTACGACTGGCGATCGTGCGAACAATAATTGGGGTCACTATGGTGTGAACCATAACATTCAGAAGGTTGGCAGTGGTCCCAAGTACTATCCATACTATGATCATAGTACATGTAATGTCCATTTTGAAATTCGGGTCGATAATCATTGTATTGGTCCTCATAATACCAGTTTGACATTTTTTTTATTGGTGCACGTGCAAATGCAAGGTTGACTAGAATAGGTAAGCTCATGTTACCTTATAAGAATATACTTATAGTCAAAGACTGGTCAAATGTACGAGGCTAAGGCTTGTGAAATTTCAGCTGGTAACTCCCATAAGGCCCACGACACGGGTTCAACTTACTTTTCCACAGGTTTTCCTAAAATCGGTAGTCTGACGAATGCAAAATGTTATGTGTGCACATTTATTTTTTTTATAAAGGAAATAAAATAAAAATATAACCAAACATATAAGAAAATCCTAGTCTACATATTTACAATAAAAATAAAATAAAATCTAAAGAATAAACAAAATATTCCCTAATCTAATTGTTTACAAAAATAAAATAACATCTTGGATATTATTCTACTCACCTTTTTGGTAGGCAAATTTTATCTCCACTTTAAATGCCAAATTATCCTGTACACAAAAAATAGAAATATACCAAAGTAAAATCTAGAATAAAATAAAATAAATAAAAATCTAAATTAGGCTAATATATACAAAATTTAAGGGAAATAAAAAAAAACAATTATTTCAGTCCCTGACAGCGGCACCAAAAACTTGATGTGAATTTTAATTATAGACCGCAAGTGCACGACTATCGATTGGATAGTATGCAAGTATGGATCGTCCACGAAGACTAATTAATTGCTACTTTTAATTTACAATTAAATTATACTAAAAAGATAAAAAATAAAATAAATGTATTTAAAAAATATTAAACTAATAAGATAAACAAATAACCTAATTAAAGCATACTAGGGTTTTCAAATTCCACCAATTTAACTATGTAAATCACCCACTCATCTCTAAAAATATTCATATTATCACTCAAGACAATATCAAAACCAATATCATGTCTCGGAATATATTACAATTTAAATAACAATTACAACTTTTGTTGTACCAGAACAATATAATCTTCTTCGTTTATAAAAGATCAATAGCCGAAGACTATTCAAAAACGATTAACTTATGAAGCTGTTATTGAAGAGAAATTAATAAAACATTTAAATCCAAAGAATAATTTATTAGAGATTACCAGAATTTCTTACAGAAAATAATTGACTTCATCTTCAACCCCAGTGGAGAGATTACTCCATTACAAAGAAAAAAAATAAAAAAAAATAGAAATGAAACTCTTAAACTAAACTTCTGCCCCTGTGAACTAGAAAATTGAATTCCCCTTTTCCATCTACTTCCACCATTACTTATATATACAAGTCTTCGAAATATGTATTTCCACAATATTCTCATTTAATTAGTATAATATAAAATTTATGGAATATATATGGATTTTCAACTAATGACTTTATTTTTCTTCCTTATATATGAGATTGTCTCTTCTTTCTTTTCATAGGTAGAAGATATTATATTAATCCTCCAAATATTTTACTAAGGCAAATTAAATTTCCAAAGGTGAAAATTATTCCCATTATATGATGTCGACACCAGTGAACCCCAAAAGATATCTTGCCATTTTGAGAGATAATTCCTATTCCAACCGCACACCTCAAGCATCTGAATTTCCATCCATTTACGGGCAGAATACTGTGACTTTCTGGACACCGAGCTTTATTAATTAAAAACTGCAAAACTAAATAAAACCATCAAATATGTACAAAATAAAGAACTAAGTAAATGTAAATTTATATTTGAAAATGATGTGTTTACACACTCAACACTACTTCAAATCATGTATATTTACATTTCAAAATTAAACTCCAAGGTATAACTAACTTCTCTTTTAAATTCTTTTTATCTTTCATGCTCGTGCATCACAACCAAAAAATATAATTAAAAATAACTATGACAAGAGGTAAAACCCTAGTTTCGAGAAAAAAAACCCCACAATTATGATAAGTAATTGAGGCTTGGCATTATTTGTAAGTTATATGAATGATTTACACTAACAATGCATATGAATAAATCACTCGATGGAAAGCTGGACAAGTACAAAGAAATTAAATATCGAATCAGATTATGAGGTAGAACTTATGACTGAGGAGTCTGTTACCAAGAATAATTTGATATATATCTTTTTTAAAAAAATTATCACCATGTATATTATCACGAAACAATAATTAACATCATATAATTTCTCATGTTAATATGTGTTGTGCTTATCAGCTTCTAAAGTTAAAAAAAAAACTCAAACACTGTTCGAACATACTGGAAAAATATGGATGAATGACTCTTTATCACGATTTCTATAAAATCCCAAAATATAAACAAAAATAAGAAAAAGTAAGTCGCTCTTTAGATTGTGCATATTTATCGTGATATTATGTTTACATTGTTTTTGTCTAAAAAATAAAATTATTTTAGGATTTGCATTTTTGGAAGGGTTGTTGCTACGGACGAGGAAAAAGGTGGTAAAACCACATAAAAACCACAAAAGTTGTGAAACCAACGTCGTAACCAAGAAAAATAAGTTAAATATAATCTCATGTGTATTAAATTTGTTTAACACCTAAATAAAGACATATCATATGATTCAAAGTTTTTAACTAAATAAATAAGAAATATGGAGCCATATATAATTATATTTCACATATATTAAATTTCTATGATTTTCATATGCTTTTGATCGACATAACGGTAAGTGTAGTGCCATATATATAATGTGATGCGATTTTTATGTTATTAATAATGTCTAAATAATTGCACCAAATGAATGATAACAAGAAATGCAAATCCCCTGTATGATCACACCTAGTCATTTTGACATGCATGCAGAACCTTATAGAACAGAACATAACAACCTTAAAATTCTCCAAGATCCATATATTCAACGTGAAGTATATGTCCCTACCTAGAGACCGTAGACTAACTTTTATTGCATTCACTGGTGTTAATATAAAAATAAAAATCGAAGAGGACAGAGATATCCAAAGATAAAAATTCATCATTTCCGAATCTAAGGAACTACAGATATCTGGGGACATCACCCATTGTAGAGGTAATACAATTTTTTATGCTAATGCAATTGATTCATAGGAATGCTGGACTGAACCATAAATTGACAGTTTAAAAATGTGATTTTACAAGCATAATGAGAAAACTCATTAAATTAAAACATGGATTAGTGCGTAAAAAGACAATAGACATGGACATCATGAAGACAATAGAATAAAAAGGGAATCTGTGAAAGTTACTCCATCAGGCAAATTAAAGAAGCCTGATATAGGGGCTCCCACATCAATAGAGGGGCTCCTAGTTGAGCCAAGGTGACCCAATTTTACAATAAGGGATGTCCTAGAGGGTAAAGTTAAATGTCCATTTTACCCTTATACTAATTAAAACCTAAACTTTTTTAATTTCTCCCATAATTTTTCAAAACTTTTTAAAACTAAATTAAAGAAAAACCCAACCGTAATCCATCACAATTCATCGCCGATTCGCAAATTCATCGTCGATTAAAATCAACACAACAATTCTAGATGAAAAGGCATACTAAAGGCATTCAAGGTAGTAGTGATGGCAATGAACACTTTTCCTTTCAACCTAATCAAGAGATTCAACAAGAAATCGATAGTGAAAAGCAAAATCAAGCACAGAAAAATCCAACAATGGTGTATCTAAGGTATTGAATAAAACCCATGTTATTCTTAGAACTTGTAATTGATTTATTCGCATGTTTGATCATGTTTTTGGGGAAAAAATGTTGGACACAGTTGATATTACGGTTGGGTCCGTGTCAAAACCCAACCGTAACATTTCGTGTTCTTGAGTATTACGGTTGGGTTATTTTCAATACCCAACCGTAAATCCAAGGGAAGAAGATGAATAGTTCAGGATGTTACGGTTGGGTTTCAATAGATAACCCAACCGTAACTAATGTATTGCGCCCTTTTTTAAAAAACATTCTACGGTTGGGTTTTGAGAAAATCCCAACCGTAACACTAGCGTTCATAAAAATGTGTTAGAGTATTACGGTTGAGTTTTTTCTTAAAACCTAACCGTAACATATGGACTATATTTTGTACTGATATGTTACGGTTGGGTTATTCTCAATAACCCAACCGTAACATATCATCACATTAAATTTATTGTTTCTGTATTACGGTTGGGTTTTAAGCAAAACCCAACCGTAAAAATGATGTGCAAATCAGCTACATGTGTGTTACGGTTGGGTTTGTGTCAAAACCTAACCGTAAAATATGGGATAAAAGTTATGGTTAGGTTTTGAGAAAAACCCAACCGTAAATCTTCCTGTGTAGTGAATATTTATTTTGTTGAAGTTGATTTGCTTGGAAATTATCTAACTTGTATTGGTTGTGTGTTGTAGGAAGAATAAGAGGGGTAAAACACATAATCCATCTTTTGATGATCAGTATCAAAGTGTCAGAATGCGAGGACATCCTCATGGTTTGAGTCGACTCGTCAGGATTCAACCTAAAGCTGGTGGAGTTGTTGATCCACCAAGGGTAATTGATTTGGTGCCAAAGTTAGTTCAGCCACCTATTATTATTGATTTGGAGAATGATGAAGTTGAACCACCTATTATTATTGATTTGGAGAATGATGAAGTTGAACCACCAGTGACGAAGAACTGAAGAACCTGCAATAACTCTATGTTTATTATAACAGTTGCGTCAAACTAAGATTTATTTTCTTTTGTGGGGGAATTCAGACTTTAATGTGAATGTATGAAAAAGATTTTCTATTTAAATTTGCCAAGATCATGTTTTATTTACAAATATTTGATGTTGGAAACCAAGCAAAGTAAAAAGCAAGTTATTACTGCAATATGAAAAACTCGCCAATATGACAATCATGTCCAACAAAACTAGTATTCTAACATAGTGGAACATTGGTGAATCTGGGATAAATTTTGTGTTTTAAATCCAATTTAGAGTGAATTGAAATTCCAAAAAAAGATTTACAAAAATATTTACGGTGGAATGTCTATTTTACCCTTATACCTATTTAAACATAAACATTCTTAACATTTTTCATAACTTTCAAAAACTAAACCAAAGAAAAAGCCAACCGTAACCCATCTAAATTCATCGCCGATTCGTAAAATTCATCGTCGATTAAAATCAACAAAACAATTCGAGATGAAGAACCATAATAAAAGCATTCAAGGTAGTAGTGATGGCAATGAACCCTTCTCCTTTCAACCTAATCAAGAGATTCAACAAGAAATCGATAACCGTTCGCAAAATCAAGCAGAGAAAAATCCAACAATGGTGTATCTAAGGTATTGTAGAAAACCCATGTATTCTTAGAACTTGTAATTGATTTATTCGCATTTTTGATCAGGTTTTTAAGGAAAAAATGATGGACACATTCAATATTACGGTTGGGTCCGTGTCAAAACCCAACCGTAATATTTCATGTTGGTGACTTTTTCCCTATAAAAGGAAACCTTTACTTGTCACTTTCTCATTATTCTCTATCCCTTTCATTCTCATTATAATTCTACACTTTCTCATTATTTTCACCATACCCTTTCAACCACTAAAAATGGTAAATACATACACGAATGATGAAGATGTTGCAATTGTTCGAGCATGGCATACGATGGTAGAGCATGCTTATGATAGAGCCTTCTATAACAACAATAATAACGTTGTTTCACAAGAAGATTGGCATGAGGGTCAAGATACCGATCAATGGTGGAATCGTGTATTTCGAATGTTTGCGGCATTACATGGGAATGTAAACCCTTGGGTTACGTGGAGAGCCATCAAGAGACGGTTTGAGACGTTGTATCGATGCATGAACAACTTAAAACTGGAAATGCAAGCTAGATTCGAAGCAAATCCCTACGAGAACGGTGTGGAAAGAGTAAGTTTGTCGATTAATAAATCGTTAATTAAAAAGAGATTTCTAAAATTCAAACTTATAATTGATTTATTTTTTTTCAGCATGTGTTGGCTATGGAGCAATATAGAATCAAATATGGAGAGGAGTTCAAGCATACAGATTGCTATCGTATTATGGAAACAAGTCGGGTGTTTGATTTTCGCCATTATCTTTAAGTGCTTAAGTGTAATCATCCAATGTTCTATTGTATTTCGTTTCCAATCGTTTATTTCCTTTAATGTACTACTTTAAATCTATTACAATAGAAGGAATAAGTTACAAAGTTGGGTTTTAAACCCAAATTGGAGTATATTGAAAATCAGAAAACAGTTAACAGAACCATTTACGGTTGGGTCCTATTACTAAACCCAACCGTAATACATTTTGTACAAACACCACAAATTGTCTACGGTAGGGTTTTAAGGCAAAACCCAACCGTAACTATGTTTTGAAATTCAAACAAAAATTTACAGAATCTGTTACGGTTGGGTTATAAGCCCAACCCAACCGTAAATTGTACTGGATACGGTTGGGTTTTAAGGCAAAACCCAACCGTAATTATGTGTTGAAATTGGAACATAAATTATCAGAATTGTTACGGTTGGGTTATAAGCCAAAACCCAACCGTAAATTCTACTAGCTACGGTTGGGTTTTAAGGCAAAACCCAACCGTAACTCTGTGTTGAAATTAGAACAAAAATTATCAGATTATGTTATGGTTGGGTTATAAGCCAAAACCCAACCATAAATTCTACTGGATAACACAAATTTAGATTATCTAATTTGTGTTTTTTTCGTTTTTTCTTTGTTTCAAACACCCAATTTACCTTCAATCTAGAAAAAATGATTGAATTATTTCAAAATTTTGATTTTTAAAACTCAAAATTAACCAAAAAAATCAATTCTCCTAAGGATAAGTTACGGTTGGTTTTTCCTTTAAAACCCAACCGTAACTATGGGAAAAATGTTGTTCATCATTTTCTTCAACTTACGGTTGGGTCTGGTTGAAAACCCAACCGGAACTAGGGGAAAAATTGGGTTCATTATTTTTCTTCTACTTACGGTTGGGTCTGGTTTAAAACCCAACCGTAACTTGGGAATAAGATGGTGTTCATCATTGTTCTTTGAGTTACGGTTGGGTTTTTTTGAAAACCCAACCGTAATTTTGGGAAAATATGGTGTTCTTCGGTGTTCTTGGTGTTACGGTTGGGTCCGACATGAAACCCAACCGTAACTTTCTCTGAATCACAAAAAATCAAACTTTCAAATCGTGATTTCATCTAATTTGTGCCATAAAAAGATCAAGAGTTTAATCTAGAGGTATCTAAATGCTACTATGGTTTATTGAATCAAAATCTAGGGTTTAAAAAAAAAACCATAAAATTTTCTTAAATTTCATCAAGTTTTTCTTCCCACCAAACACAAATTCAAAAAAAAAAATTGATCCAAAAAATTTGATTAAGAAATAGATTATGTTTAATTAATCATGATTAGCTTAATCTAATCTTAACTAATTAATGTAATTAAGATTAATAATCAGGGATAGTTTGGGTATTTGATAAGAATTATGGATAAGGGTTTTTGAGTTTTACTTCATAGTGTCCCTATTTCGTCTTATTATTGGAGCCCCTCTATTGATGTTGGAACCCCTATATCAGGCTTCAAATTAAAAGGCTTGCTTTGTTTATTTATATTTCTTTCATTATTAATTTTATATATGATTAGATTAATTTTATTATTTAAATTTCGGTTTAGTATGGCTAATTAATTACCTTTATTTTTAGATATGATATTAATTATCATTTTAATCTAGTTATTGTTAGTAAAATTTGGTCAAAAAATTATCATAAATGTTCTCATGAAATCGGTTGGAAATAAGGAATAAAAAGCCCCGTGCACAACACAGGTACAAATCTAGTTTTATTGATTAGTTCTTCCTAAATCAGCGTCCAAGTAAGAGGCGAGCAACAGATGGGTGGAAACGGATTTCGTATCACCACACCCAGTCCATATAAATGGTTGATTTAAGATTTTTATCCACGACCAGTCAGTTAATAGTCGGATTTGACACCCCTAGTTGACGGGTAGGCTGATTGGAGTGGATTGACGGATTTTAAAAATAAAATATAAATAGGTAATGTTTAACAAGAATAATATAGCTTAGTTTTAAAACTTAAATTACTGAAATTTAAGTAATTACGTAGTAACTTAAAATATTTAAATACTTTCAACAACCAAAAATAAAATATTCTAACGGTATGAAAATAAATCCCTATTCAATAAAAAAACTATATATACATTATCTACGAAGAGATAAAAAAGGGAGGGAATCGTTGAATGAGGGAAGTGGGGAATAAAGTACTCTGAAGAAGAAAGAATAAGCCTAATCAATAGGAAATGATATACATTACCTACAAATTTTCTATAATAACCTTCGTATATAATACAAACATTGTCAACCTTAGGGGCGAATGTTCAACAGATGAGTGATGTTCCACTCACATTCAATCCATGAAAACTACGTGTTTTAAAAATCTACCCATGTTCAATCTGTCGAGAGATGAATCGGGTGTCCATCCGCCAAAATACTAATTGGATCAGATAAAATCCACCGACTTGGGTGTTTTGCTCACCCCTAGTCAAGTGTTTCCATATGATTGGCAAATACCATCCCAAACCCAATATCAAGTGAGCCCAAGTCGAAATCCTATGTTTATGCCCAACGTAGAGTGAAGTGTTATTCTGTAGTAGTACTAGTAGACACCAACGAAAGAACTCGCATCTTCTAGGCGAGAGATGTATTTTTTATCCGCCGTCATCCAATTTTGAGATTGTAATCCTCAGTCCTCACCACCTCGTGAGTCCATAACTGACGATAACTATGATATGATGTGTGATTGCTAAAAATCTAGTAATATAATTGTGATTACTAAAAATCTAGTAACACAACCAAATGAATTTATTATCTAAAGATATTGAAGATAAAATTTGCACAATAAAACGATTGTTTATTTATGATTGAAATGATTACATATGATGAAAGAATTGAACGGTATGCTATTTTTTCCTACTTAATATAATTCTTTTAATCCTTATTGTTTTTCTAATGAATTTTTTCCGACCCATTTCTCTGTCTTTAAGTCCGCTATTTATAGGAAATCTCATGGGTCCCCCTAAATTCTATCTTTCCAGTTATTTGATCTTATATCTATCCTAGTATGAGGTTTGTCCCGTATGTTTTTTGTATATTCCGCAGGGTATGATGCGAGCCTTTCTTATCTTATTTGATTTCATGCTGGGTGGATCGTATCCTTATTGCGGTCTTGTTTCTTGTTCTATCCAATTAAGTTGTTCCACATGAGCTTTTTCATGAATATGGTGCAGACATATATAATTATGGACTGTACAATCTTTTCCATGCTATTGCATGTTCGACACGTGGCTACTGAGAGCGATGCGTCTGCTTTGACTCTTTTGTGTTATGCTTTGAATCTTTTGTCTCGCTGCTTGCATGATTGAGACGTATCTATCATACGATAAGTGTGTCAGTTCTGTTCTATCTGTCACGTCTTGATCAACATCTGTCTAGTTTTATCTCCACTTTGATCTGTGTTGAGATATAAAGTCATCTATTGAGTCTTGATTTAGTACGTCTCATTTCATTAAAATCCGATGCTCCTATGTTGGAATTTTAACGTATTTACGGTGGAGATTTGGTATTCACATGATGCACAAGATTTCTCTGTTAATTTAAAAAATTTCTACATCTTTAGTGTGCTTAGACATTATTCGTTATAACTTATGGTAATTTAAGGTTAAAACTTAAAATCAGTGTATGAAAATGAAACTAAATCATCTACAATTATGGTTTAAAACTTAGTACTGTATATGTTGTTTAAAAGAAGACACGGAACTTCTATTTACATTTACAGTTTTCATCTTTATCATGAAAGCAACCTGTTCATGGGTCCAGACATTTACCAGACAAGGTAACAAGCCTCGACATTTTTCGATCATTTTAATTAATGATAATGATGATGATCCACCACAAGAACGATGACGTTTTAGTTTCCTTGTACAGAGGATTAATGGTTAATAGTTGTCGTTAACAAAATTTGTTTAATTTTTTAGTTAATACTCACCGAAAAGCGACTAAATTTGCGGTCACTAATCTTTCTGTCTTTATCAATTTGTCGGCCAATATGAAGCACCTCATTAACTTCATTATACATCATCATCCTTCGTTTTCAGCCCCTTAATTGAACTTGGCTGGTAAGTTCCTAAGATGCTTCCATTTTGAATTAATCAACGCGCTTAAAAAATCTAGCCGAGTCTTGTCGCAATGTGACGAGCAGGGGTGCATAAATCCAACCCAACCCGCCAACCCGACCTGCACTAGCCAAATTTTACCCGATCCGTACCCAACCCGCCGAGAAACGGGTCGGGTGTGGGTGACAATTTCTTTTACCCGCCTTCTGGCGGGTCGGGTGCGGGTAACACCTTCTCTAACCCGACCCACCCGCCCAACCCGCCAGAAAGTTATGAACTTCATTTTTGTAATAAGGACGATCCATTTGTACTTGTTCGAGCCGACTCAGTACTCAATCCTCAAACCCTTCTTCTGATCTACGTCCTCTTCTCATCTTTTCATCAGACACTCAACAAAAAAACCATAATCTACAATCTCATTATCATCATCATCAAGTTCCAACATGGGTTCCAACACCCGTTCTTCAACCTCAAGATTCACTACTTGAACTTTTAATTTTTAATATAGCATCACTTATAATCAAACCCTAAGTTCCAGGATTTAAATCACATAGTATAGAATCAGATTGAGAAGATTTAATTCAATTTCGTTGATTTACCTTTCTTGACTTTCCTGGGATCAGTTAGCCTTACCATCATCATCAATTTCTATTAAATCCTAATTCCATATCAATTTGGGGAAGAGCAGGGACCCTAATTCTTAAATTCCATCTCAAATTAGCTTCAGAATTCCAATTAAATAACAACCCTAGTTTTCTTCTTCTATCAACAACTTCATATCCCTCTCAATTTCATATAGACTCAAAATCAATTCGAAACCCAAAATTTGATTTCATCCCAGAAACCCTAGCTAATTCCTCAATTCAAGTTCTTCTCTAAAATTTAATTCGAAACCCAAGCCAGCGAGAATGAAACAGTTGAGGAATGGGTTCTCGCTGCCGTGGTTACAAGGGTTAAGTCGAGACTCGAGAGATGGATTTGGTGTTGAGGGTTGCTGCCATTGAGTTCAAACGTGAGAAATTGAAGATGGGTTGATTTAAGGTTCGCTGATTGAAGAAGTATGGAGTTTGAATGAATTTCTTCTTGCCAAGAACAGAGAAGACGAGATGGAAAGAAGTGGATTTCAACGAGAGAAAATAATAGGTTAGAAGAGAGAAGATTCAATCGAGTTTCATGGCAAGAAAACAAGAGAAGGAGAAGAACTCGATGATGGATTTCACTGATGGTGTTGAATTTGCAGTGAAGAAGAGGTTGGTGGGTTTTATTGAAATTTGGGTGCGGGTGAAATTTCTCCTCACCCGCCAGTTGGCGGGTCGGGTGCGGGTGGGGCCAAACCCGACCCGACCCACCCGATGTGCAGCCCTAGTGACAAGTAGAGAGCATATAACAATGTGTTTTCACAAGACTTGCGAGAGACCATAGAATAGACATCAACATTGAGACATTAAATCCATGAGTATACTAACGTGTAGTTTTATGAGTTAAAATGATGTAACTAACAAATCAAACCCATACTAAGAGGACCCATTCCGTTCATGAACATCTTACCATTTTATACTACCATAGAGCAACTGCAGCGGTTGGACCAGACCATCGAGCAAAGACCAAATTTGTTTGGTCGTTTAAAAAAAAAACGCAACGGAAACTGACTAAATATGATATTACGCTGTTGTAAATAAGCGTTAATTATCAAACGCTATACTACAATAACGTATATTACACAGACGTTTAACTAGACAAACGTTATTTTTTTGACGTTCATGTAGATTAGCGTTTTTAACATACGCTCCTGTAATGAAGCGTTACATACTCAGACGTCAGTTTACTAAAGCGTATATTTAAACGTTACTGTACTGAAGCGTCAAAACTAAAACGCTCGACTAAAAGAGCTTTTCAAAAAAAAACGTTAACATAAAACAACGTTTGAAAAAATTTCAAACAAAAACGTTGACATAAAACAACGTTTGAGAATAAAGCGTTGGCGTAGAGGAGCATTACCATTTAAACGTTGCTGTGTAACAACGTTAACTTTAGGTAACGTTAGTGTAGACGAGCGTGAACAAAGGTCACGTCAGTCTGAGAGAGCGTTAAAAATAGTCAAGCTCGGTCAACCTAGGTCAATAGAGGATTTGCTTATGTGTCGTGATTTTAGCTAGGGTTTTATACACGTGTTGGGCATGCTTCCCACTATAAAAACACACACATTACCTTCTTCTCCAACAAAACCCCAAAAGAACCCAAACAAGCCGCCGTACTCCATTCTTCTCTTTGTTTTTCTCCTGTTGCCTCCCAACCGATTGACTGCCGATTCCCATCTTAGTGCAAGGGACCACGTCAACACGTTAGTTTAGCGGGACGTTTTAGAGTGGAACCAAACGGTAAAAATCTCTTCTTTTTTTTTTGCTATTTTATTTTTCTATCTGTTTTGATTTTAATGATTATTAGATTTAATATATATCTTTTTATTTTTAGGGTGAATGTTAAATTTAGTATACATTGTTAGTTTTAGGGTTTGAAAATAATAAATTAAAATTTTAGGATTTGAATTAATATAGGGTTTTTGGGTTGTAATTTGTGGAGAAAAATGAAATTTACAATAAATTATATTATTGTTAATTACATTATTGTAAATTATATTATTGCTAATTACATCATTGTTAATTACATCATTGTTAATTAGGGGTGTTGATTTGGTTAATTTTTAGTTTTATAGTGTTTATAATTCTACTTAATCATTTATGATATTTAAGAATTGTAATTGTGCATGTAAAAATAATATATGATTGAGTAAATTATCAAGTTATTTATAGTTGTTAGTTTGTTTCATTTTAAATTTATTATTTGATTATAATGGAGTTAGTTTTTGAATCATGATTTGGTGTATGTTGGTTGATTTTAGATGGTTTATAAAAATTATTTTTGAATATTCAATTGTTAAAATTGAAAATATTTTTTGGGTTATGGTTAGATGTTGGTAACGTGAAAATAATGTCAAAAGTGAGTATATTTTGAACGTGAAAATAATTTATTTTTTTTGTTGTTAACTGTTTGTTATGGTTAGATGTTGAGGAAATCCGCATCGCGATTGATCGGTGGGAAAAAAAGGGGCAAGAAAGCCAAATCAACCAACGATACACAAGGAGGTTGTGCTGGTAAAGAAACGAATGATGTTACAGGGTTGGAAAATTATAGTATGGTGGAAGATGATAGGGGTCACGTTAGCAGCGATATGACAATTAGGGCAGACCCAAAGACAAAGTACATCCATCGGGGGTCTCTTAAATCGGTTATGCTGGCATATAAAAGTATATCGAAATTCTGCTCTAGAGCGAAATTTATTATTGAAATGGCTGGATGGTACAGATTTTTGGCAATGGATGCTGGTGACTCGTCACATGCCATGATTGATTACATGGTGGAGCGTTTCTGGGACACGACAAACACTTTTCACTTCCCATTTGGTGAAATGGGGTTTACACCAATAGACTGGGTGATGTTGACCGGTCTTAGTATTGGGATTGGCGGGCAAATTCCATACCATGAGGATAAGTACACCTTTGAATATGTCCAGCAGAATATTTTTACAGAGCTCAAAGACAACAACTATTGGGGAGGGGGACGGTAGTTGATAATCATCCTTATTTATTGCTTACTCATTCCAATATGCTTTTAAATGACTACTTTATTGACTCCTTTATTGGCATGCAAATCCAACCTTACTTTTCACTTTATCTATGACATTTTATTAACTCTTTTATTGTTTTTAGTAAATCCAACCTGACTTTTTTCTCTATCTATCCACAATATTAATGACTCCTCAATTCATGTGGATACTACCGTGTCACCATACAACCAATTTTGAAAATTAAAATAAAATAATTGATTTTATTTGTTACCGTTTTCTTACCGTTATGGATTGTTACTGTTGAACAAATCCACCATTCTCATTCTCCATCTAGCTATAAATACATGACCTATTGTATCATTCATTCTCATTCCAAATCCACCATTCTAACATTTCATAAGAAATTTGTCATCTTCGGTTTTCATTTAGTGGCGGGTTACGAAAATTTTAGCCTCAATGCAGAGAATTTTACACTAGAGGAAGATTTATCAATATGTCGAAACATTGTATTGCATTATCCAGCTAGGGGCCATGAACGTCGGATGAATGGTGTAATGAGCATGCAATGGTTAGAAGATACACATGCTCACTTTTGTAATGAAACCGGAAATCCCAACAACAGGAACAGAGCCGGCCTTTTTTGTCGATATGTTCAAATCACAAAGGAAGTACATGAATTTTCTTCTTTAACTGCCAAGGTCAATGAATTTCGTCTTAGGAATGAAACTGATGATGAAGTTGTTTATAGATCACTAGAGGAATGGATAAGATGGAAACGTTTTGAATTCAGGTACAAACCTCATTTCGAGATCTTAAGGGTTTTGGAAGAATTTAATCCCTTTGTGTTGATTATTCTACCAAGAAGTGAACCACGTCATCCACGACGTCTTACAAACCAAGCCTTAAGGTTTCACAATAGGTTTACTTAAGTGATTACGTAAAATCTAGTGATTTTTAATATTTCTTTTACTTTGCTTTAATGTATGCCTTGAAAAATTCAACAAAATGATGTTACATAAAAAGTTACTTTGGAATTGTCATCTTTTTCTTCTACTCTCATAGCATTCATGTTGGAATTAATTGCATGCATGTATTGTCTACTCAAGAGTAAAGAGCACTACTTATCTCTCGATAATATCACAACAATGGATTGGTCATCTTTTTGTTGTAGGGTCTTGTCATAACTTTTTTGTGGCTTTTATTACTGGCTTGTTGTTAGGTCTCGATAAAAACTTATTTGAATGCCCATGTTATAAATACCATTCTCTCCATTAAAACCACAACCAAAAGTAGAATCATCCTCAAACAAAAATACAAAAATCGTCAACCATAACTACAAACCTCATGTACCATAACTACAAACCTCATCAACCAATGGAAGGAAATCAGAATAACAATATGTATCATGGTTTTTCCTCTTCCTCTTCTTATATTCCTCAAAATTATTTACTCATATCTTCCACATCCGATGATGATAGTACTAACCCGACGTCCTCATCAGACGAAAATTCATTTGCAGTTATCCAAAATGAACAAGCACTTACTTTTGGATTGTTCGCTTCTAATATAGACTGGCCAAATACTCGAATCGAAATTGACCGAAAGCGGGAGGAGGGAGCAAGGAAACTACGGACAGATTACTTTTCAAGATACCCTACTTTTGGTCATATTGTTTACCGGAGAAGATTCAGAATGCGCAGAGAATTATTCAACCGCATCTTACGGGATGTGGTGGGACGTAACCCTTATTTTGTTAAGAAAAGGGATGCTGCCGGCAGACTCGGATTAACACCACACGTTAAGATTACTGCATCAATTAGAATGTTAGCTTACGGTTGTGCGGCAGATGCAATAGATGAGTATTTAAGGATTGGGGAATCTACTGTGTTGCAAGAAACTCGTAAGTTTTGCCTGACGATTGTGCAGCTATATGGGGATCAGTATTTGCGTAGCCCAACACCTGCAGATGTTCAACTATTGCTTACTCAGAACCAGGCAAGGGGATTTCCTGGAATGCTAGGAAGTATAGATTGTATGCATTGGAAATGGGATAGATGCCCAACGGCCGAATCGGGTGCATACACCGCATACAAAGGCGATGAAAGTATCATCTTGGAGGCCGTGGTTTCACAAGATCTATGGTTTTGGCATGCCTTTTTTGGTATGCCCGGTTCAAACAACGATATAAATGTTCTGAGCCGGTCTCCTGTTTTCAAAAACATTATAAAAGGTAAGGCACCCCCGGTGGACTACGGGGTGAACGGTAACCATTACGATATGGGGTATTATCTTGGCGATGGGATATACCCAGAGATAGCAACCATAATCATGTCGATCAAGCATCCAGATACACTTAAGAAGCAAAAATTCTCAGCTATGCAAGAGGGTGCTCGAAAAGATGTGGAAAGAGCCTTTGGTGTACTAAAAAACCAATTTGGCATCGTTAAACAACCGGCTAGAATGTGGAATCCGGACGCACTTGCATATATCATGAAAACAGTAATTATTCTCCATAATATGATTGTGGAGGATGAACGTCTACCAGGTGTTTGGCCACATGATTATGATCAAGGGCGCTACGCTGCACCAGTAACTATATCACGGCAACAAACTGATGCACTTTCAAGGATGACAAATCACCAACGACGACAAGCAGTCCATAGCAAACAAACGCACCTTCGATTATGAAATGACTTGATCGAACATTTATGGTCGAATTTTGGTGATGTTTGAAAAACGACTTTTTCAAAAAATTGGTTTTCTAATTCATATCTTTTACTGTTAGTAATTGATTTCACTCGATGGTTATGTGTAGACAACAAATATGAAAGTAATGGTTTTCATTAATTAAAGGAAAATAATATTGGTTGTTCATTGTTTTAGGTAATACAAGATTCTCTTCTTTTTCGTAAAATCTCTGCTTTCCTAAGCATAACCCACTCTTTTGTTACGTCATCCAATTTGGAGACGTCCGTCATCATTAATCGATACTCCTCTTTCATTAGGCGATGCTCTTCTTTTGATGCTAACTCGGCATCTCTTTGATCAATCTTCCTTTTAGCATTTTCCGAATAACTGTTGTTGAAGTTTTTTTGGTTATTGATTATTATTTCCAAGGCTTCTGCTTGGGCACTGGATTTTTCTCGTGCATTTTGCTTCAGTTGTTTAGCCTGTTTTTGGCCCATCGGCCGCGGATACGTGTTTGGAATATCTCCAATTTCTTCATGTCCACTTCATTGGCCTGCGCTTGGTGAAGATCTTTGTAGGTCTTCAACGCTATTGTCAAAATCTTCTTCCGCTTGCGATGAATCAAATATTTCTGTCGAACGACGGGAATATTTGATATTTTCTATCATAATTGCGTAGCACTCATCGTGCTTAAATGGTTTATCACCATTAGCTTCCCTGAATATCCGTCTTACTTCCTGTGTCTGTTGTTGTTTAGAAAAAAATTAATGCATCACAATCAATTTCAAAACTTGAACAAGGAAACTAAAACAGGTTTACTTTACCTTTGTTTCATGACCCCAGCCGGTATGGTGTTCACGTTCAACTTCTGCCTCTTTTGCATAATAAAGCGCAACATCTTTACTTATTCCTTGAAAGCGTTTTGAATGGAGGTCCAACTGCGTTCGGCCATTGAAGGTATAGCTTCTTTCATCCCGGTTTTGATCCGAGTCCATAATCTTTCTTCCGATTGATCAGTACCAACACAAAGGTCTTGAGATATTGATAAATGAATCCTACAAATTGTTATATCTTCATTAGTAGTAAAATTTGGACCTCTTGGTTTTGATGTCATTTTTGATACTGAGAAAAACTCTTAATGAAACACCAAAAATAATTCAGAAAAAACTTGACTTTCTTGTATGAAGTTCTCAAATGAATGGTGGTTGTACATGAAACATAAAAAATTCCTCTACATATAATGCCGAAATCAAACCGTTGCAGCAATAAAAATTTGAAAAAAAAAATAGCCGTTGAACGGGAAAATAACGGTCACATTCACAACGAACTATCGGCAACGGCAAAAACGCTTTGCTTGGGGGGCGTTTCAACATAACGCCACACTGGGAGAGCGTGTTAACCAAAACGCTACACTGCTCAAACATTACAAATGTAAACGCCTTCTTAGAGCAGCGTTAATGTGTCAACGTTCTTCTGCTCCGACGTTTTGGAAATTAACGTTCTTCTGCTCCGACGTTTTGGCAATTAACGTTCTTCTGCTCAAACGTTTTGGCAATTAACGCTCTGGCAGAGGAACGTTCATCCCACACGCTCTTCTAGCTTGCCGTTTGTTTAAATTACGCTGTTTTAATACAACGTTACGAAAACGCTGCTCTATATAAACGTTTTGATAGACGTCTTTTAGTAATAACGTTTCTATTTATAAACGTCCTCGTGCAGTGGCGTTTTGGGAGAACGCTGTATTACATTAGCGTCAGACTATATCTATGTTTGGTCCGCTAGCTCGACCACGTTTAGTCGGATACTGTTGAAATTCTGGACCAGATACCATATTCACTTGCCCGTTGCGGTCGAAGAAAACGGACCAAAGATCAATCCTGGTCTTTGATCGATGGTCTGATCGACCACTGCAGTTGCCCATATAAGAGGCATCTCTGCAAAAAAAAAAAAAATAATAAAAAAAAAATAATGAACCCCATGCATTGTACAACTTCTAATTCTTCTTTTTCTTCCCTATAAGGCTATAATCTATAGTATCTAAGAGTACCCTCTAGAAAATTACCTAAAGATGCGGAAAAAGGCAATAATCACTAGATAATCTAACAACTATAATTATGCTTAACTATGGAATATGGATTGTGAGAGGTGGTACTTAACGTATTGAAAGATGTAAGAGTACCCTAGACAAAACCTTAATTGGATTTGTAATTTTTCTAATCCTTTCTTAAAATATTTTAAGGGCTTTTACATGTTCGTTTGAGTCTTTTGTATCTCTGTTCATTGACCTATCAACCACCTACTATTTTTCCACTGTACGCAATTGCTGACTTCGGCTTTTTATAATCCATGCACTTTATGATAATTGAACCAATAAACATGTTAAATTAGTTTATTTAGTGAAAGTATGATGGAAAGAAGTGCGGAGAAGAGAATTAGAAGATTATGATAAGATTTGGGTATATTGATTTGAGCCTAATGCCCTCACTAGCCTGCATGCATTGTGTCTTATTTTGGAGGTCAAGAATGAAATTTAATTAAACTATAGTCAAAATCAACCATAATTAGCGGATGATTAATTTTAAAAACTGAATCATTTGTAACGACATAATGAGACTAACAAGAAATAATAAACAATCTATCGAATATTATCGATCCGACTAACCTAATATGAATACGTGAGGTACAATTCAATGAACCTATGTTATTAAAAAAGAATATTTACATTAACACTAATAAAAATTGATTAGTCATTAGTGGGTTAAATTAAGTGTTAGAAGAAGATACGAAAATCTCAAAGGCATCGCTAAATGGAAAAATAGGATTGATTCAGTGCATGAATTTATTTGACCCAAGAACAAAAATGTAATGAAATAGTACGATGGTTCACCGAATTTACAGTTTGTATATCAAAATTGGATAATCAGTATATAATATGATTCCATTGTTATGCAAAATAATGAAACTACAATTTACTTTTATTTTGTGGATGAAAAGACAATATTTTCTTTCGCTCTTTTTTGATCAATATCAGTACCATATTAATGGGACGGGAGTGTATATCCATTGCATCAGCCGAAAGTTAACAATTTTGATAGTACTACTCAGGATAGGGGTCGACTCGTCGTATATGATAATCATGAGGATATTTCATTGTAATAGTAGGAGTAGATTGCTAAGGACGGATGGGGACGTAAAAGGAACCATCCAATATGGCTTCAAATAACTTGCCCTTTTCTTTATTTTGGGGGATATAGTATACCTTGGCTTTGTTAGTTTACCTCTCTGAGTCAAATGGGTTTAGAGTGATGAACATGTTTTCAGAATAATTACCTCACAGCAGTGCAATATTAGGTGCTTAATTTTCTAAGGCTTCTATGTGGCTTGTATTTTTTTAGCTCTTGCATTGTATACACTCCCACGTCCTCAAGTACTGTGTACTGCTTTCTTTTAGTATACGATGTCAATTCAAGTTTCAACTACATGAATTTGGTTTCGGAATTTTGTGAAATTTGAGGACAAGGAATCACAGTTTTGGTTTTATCTTCGTACACTGAGAAATCGACTAGTCACTGTATTGTAATAAATTCCCAAATTACGTACTTTGGCCTAACTTCCTCGTTCACGGGTTCAAACGTTTTACTTTTTCAGCAAGAAGTCGGTATCCGCATTTTTTAACAGAATTTCTGCCTTTGTCTGCCTTCTGCCTGCATTCTCAAAAGAGGTTCATTCAACATTTCGTAAATCGAATTTAAAAATAAGGCCCTTAAAAATAATATTGGCAAATAAATGTCGTAAATTTAAAAAATTAGACAGAAAATAGAATAAGAAAAAAACGAAAAAGATGAAAAGAGTTGGGTGGAGCAGCGATTTATTTCTATTTTTATTCTGCCAAGACAGACATCTCAATCTATCAAGCGTATGACTTGGGCGGTATAAGCTGTTCTCGAAAGGGTGACCTGAAACTTAGTCAAACACTAAGTAAACCAGTTATTGTTGTTGGACTCTGACTTCATCAACCCTTTCTATAATTTGACTTCAACTCTTTGAAATATTTGTCATCCAAAATTTATAAATGCTAACTTTAGTGTTCCTCCGCAAAGAAAAGACATAGCTATATATTCTTTTAAATTTCTGATTTGGATGTAGCAACCAGTCAACACCCACGTAAGGAATTTATTCTCTTTTATATAAATGTCAGATTACAATAATTATATTTAGAACAAATGTAGATAACATGTCACTAATAAGGACTATTAGTCAGGTCAATAAGAGAGTAGAGTTGGAAAGAGTAGAAGAGAGTGGTAAGTCGAAGTTTGTTGATCCATATAATCCAAGATGGTCACATAACCGGTGTGCACAAGCTCCGTTGAATTACATTTTTGTGGAACTTGCAAAAGAGAGAGATTATTTAGCCAAAAAAAAAAGCACACATATTTGAATCAGAGTGCAGAAGGAACTTGCCGAATGGTCGTAATTCACAAGCTACTAAGGAATGGGAGATTCTACACCAAACACGTGTTAACAATATGATTTTGGACAAACCTAAACAGCTTGATAGAAAGTTCGGCAGCTCCGCCACGTAGTTTGATTGGTACACGTTTGCAGTTCACATTTATTGCCTTAGATTTTCATATCAATGAATAGCTGACCACCACGTAGATAAGTTAAATTCCTTTACGGAAAGAATCTAGCTCGTAATGTCGAAATTAACCTCAATTCTTAAATGGAAATGTGTTCGGGTAAAACAAAAAATTCTTTTTTTTGATACACTGCCAACGAGAGGAACAACTAACTTTTTTTTTCTCACTATTCTAGTAAAATCTCTACCAGAAAGATCATCACTGACTACACTAATTATTTTATTCGGAAGGACCAGAATTCATTCCTCTTCCAACACCTTTGCAACACTTACCTTAGCCAAAACGTCTGCCACTGAATTTGCCTTTCTAAATCTTTGTTCAAACGCAATATCATCAAATGCATCCTTGAGGATTTGAATGTCGTTCACCAATCCTCTGAATCTCCAAATCTCCAAGGTACCACATATTTCATTGCGCTTAGTTGCACATCATAAGTTAAGTCACTTTCGACCTCAAGTTTTTTGATCCCCCAACTTTCTAGCCAACAACATATCATCTCTAACTGCTCACACTTCAACCAGATTACTATCATTCTTGAAGATGTGTTTCAAGAAGCAAGCTATGAAAAATCCATTATCTGTTAAAAAACCTAATATGCATGTTCTAATCATAATATAAGAACATACAAATTAAAGCGGAAGCAAAAGAAAGAGATTATAAATACCTCCAGCCATTGATCTTGAATCCTTGAGTTTGTTCTAATTCCTTTGTTGCTATGAACTTTGGTGCCAAACCCTTTTCTCATTTTTAGATGGTGTATATAGAATGAGAATGGTTTTGGTGACCTTTTGTTCTGTTTTCTATCCTCTGTAAAACTAACCCTAGCCATCATAGAGTAGTAGTGGATAGATATATAGTGGGTGGTTTTCCTAAAGGTGGGAGAGAGTAGTGGGGACTAATGGGGCTAATGGATCACATATCATTTTTCCCCTTATTTTAGCCCATATGGAAAAAGGCTAACATTCTCCCACTTGATCCATTTCACGAAAGACTCCATATACGGATCATAGCGATTAATCCTCTTTAGAGCAAGAATTGTTCTTCCATGTATCACAATATACTTAGTCTTTCACCACTCATACTTAACTTAACGAATAAACCATATGTTTACTCCAGTCTAACTGTAATGACATTTCTCAACAAAATAACTGAAGTAAGTACGTACATAAATTCCAAATGAGAAATAATCCAACTAAAATAAAAGCTTCAGAAAACCATAAAGAATGTACTACATTATAGGACCAAGTCCCGTCCTTACTACATGATCCTTGAATTCTTTAGTATGCATGCCTTTAGTCAAGGGATCATCAATCATCAATTTAGTGCTAATGTGTTCAATGATCACTCTTTTCTTGTACACGTTCTTTTACGGCTAGATACTTAATGTCGATGTATTACTTCGACTTTCACTATTATTATCCTTAGCCATAAAACAGCAACTGAATTGTTACAATACATTCTTAATGTTCAGCTAATAGAGTCAACAACTTTTAGCCCATATATGAAGCCTTTCAGCCATACACCATGTGAGGCAGTCTCAAAACAAGAAAAAACGAACTTAGTCTACTACTTCAAGACTATTTGTTCGTTTATATATAAGCATGTTATCCTTAGTACCCTTAAGGTATCTGAATACTTTCTTCCCAACCTTACAGTGATCGATTCCTGGGTTACTCTGATGTCTTCCTAATACTCCAACGGCATGTGAAATGTCAGGTCTAGTATAGACCTGAGCATACATAATGCTACCAAGAGCTGAAGCATATGGAACATTTTTTATTTGTTCCCCTTTTAATGTCATTCCTAGGTATTGGTCCAAACTGAACCAATCATCTTTTACAATGGGCTACACTTAAGGTATATATATTAATCGAACACAAAAAACAAATCTTGCTCCCACTGACCTTAAGGTATATACATTGATCCATAAATCTGAATCTGTAGAATATATGACTTGTGAAAATAACATAAGATCATTATCGGCTCAAATATTACAATCCGAATCTCGCAGATACACTAAATAGTCACTAGAAATAATTGACAATCAACTGTCACTTGAAACAGTAGGTGGAAGTTGATCATTATCCTTTTTAGTAACATTATCCTGAAATGATCACTCCCACTAATCAAGTCATTCTCAAGAAATTTAGCATTTCTTGATTCCACAATTCTAGTGCTATGAAGAAATCTACTATAGTACTCTCCACCTCTATCTGATCTCACAATCTTAATGTGCTTACCACATTGTTTCTCTACTTTAACTTTAAACAATTTAAAGGCATCCAAAACTTCGTCTTTAGAACGAAACAAGTAAAGATACATATATTGTGAATAATCATTTATGAAGGTGATAAAGTATTTCGGATTATTAGCGTTCATGTCCGGACAACAAAAGTCCGTGTGTATGATCTCTAATAGGTTTGAACTTCTCTTGGCACCAATTTTGTGTTTGTTAGTTTGCTTTCCCTTAATGCAATCAACACAAGTATCAAAATCAGTAAAGTCTAAAGTACTAATTACCCTATTCTTTACCAATCTCTTAACTCTCTCAATGGAGATATGTCTCAATCTCCGGTGCCACAAAATAGAGGAGTCCTCATTCATAATACATCTTTTTAACCCAATATTAACATGCATAGAACTATGAGTGATATCATTTTGCAAATAAAGACGATAGACAAAATACCATAACCAATAACTTCAGAATTTCTGAGAATACTGAAACCAGAATCTGAAAAATTAAAGGAAATTCATAAAGGTACAAGTCTTGAAACTGAAATCAAGTTTCTAGTGAAACCTGGTACATAAAATGTCTTTTCTAAAAGCAAAATAAAACCACTACTTAAAATTAAACTGCATGTCCCAACAACTTCCACATGTGAACTCATCTGAGTGCCTGAATAGATGTAGTGTTCACTTCTCGTTGGTTTCCTTAGGTTTGTCATACCCTGCAAGGTATTCGAAACATGGATTGTAGTACCAGAGTCAATCCACCATGTATTATGCTTAATATTAACCATATTAAATTCATAAACAAAACGCTAGAAAATTACCTTTCTTCTCAAGCCAAGTCTTAAACTTAATGCAGTCCTTCTTCATGTGTCCCTTCTTTTTACAAAAGAAACACGGAGACTCCTTCTTTATGCCTTGGTTAACTGAAAGCTTTCCTCTTTCCTTATTGTGATCCCTTTTCTTCTTTGAAGAAGAAGCAATAGTAAGGTTCACCTTTTCGCCCTCCTCCATCCTCAATCTCCCCTCCTCTTGAACACACATGGTCATAAGTTCATTAATTGACCATTTATCCTTATGTGTGTTATAAGATATCTTAAATGGGCCATATTGTGGAGGAAGAGTACACAAAATGAAATGAACTAGGAAAGAATCAGACATGGTAACTTCCAAATCCTTAAGTTGGGCCGCAATATCCCTCATGCTCATGATATAATCACGCACATTCTTAAACCCATTGTGCCTCATGGATGAAAACTTCATAATTAAGGTGCTAGCAAGAGCTTTGTCAGAACTTACAAATTGTTCATCAATGGCTTTAAGGAGATCTTTAACCTTAGTATGCTTATCGACAGAACCCCGAATACTAGCACAAATTTTGGTCTTTATGAACATAACTGAGAGACGATTAGATCGATCCCATTTTTCATAAAGATCAACTGCATCTAGAGTACTAGTCTCAGTTATGCTAGGTGGTTCGTCTTTCCGAATAGCATAGTCGATATCCATCCACCCCAATTGTAAAAGCACTCTTTCTTTCCACACCTTATAGTTATCACCCTTTAATTCAGGAATGTCACAATTGACATCAGAAATGTTTCCAGTTTAAATTGCTGCAAAGAAAAATATATCATGATTATAAACAAAAATTTGAGACTTAAACTTAATCATGATTTACCAATGCAAGTCATGTATAAAAAATATGAATCTAGTGACATAAAACTTGCCTGTGGTCTAAAGTCCTACTCAAATTAGATTCATAACTACATGATGAAACTATTAAACCATATTCATTCCTTAATTCCTGTGGGTAGATTAAGGAACATAATTTAATATTTCACCCCAATTAATCATACAAATATAATAAAATTTCCTGTGGGCACATTTCATCATATTACGTATGATTAATTACAAATTTATGTCTAGTTTCCACATGTGATTTCTTAAGAAAATTTTAAATAACTAGAAATGCTGTGGCTACTCTCTAATTACTAAAATTATTAAATCACTTGACATATTTCTTTAATCTTTGTTCATGTACAATCCTAATGGTTTTATTTATAACCATTGCACATGTCAACAAATAATAATACAACAAATACTATTAGAGCTAAACATACATATTTAAATGATTCTCTCTATGCCTGTATGTGATTGAGAACAAAATCACCATGTGAAAAATTAAAGATTGTATGTGCACTCAATGGTTTTATCACTCTAAAAGTTCACTTAGACCCCGTAAAATCAAGTCATACTCGAGTTTAAAAAACATCATAAACTGATCACTGTAATAGGGTTTCTCGTACACGCAATGCAATAAATAACTCCGAAAATCCCAAAATCAAAATTCAGAACCATCAAAAGTAGATTATAAAATCCAGGCGAACCACCATTGGGTGTAACTAAATTAATCTTGGTTTAAATTTGTTTCTAAATGTTTACTTAGAAAACCAAGAGCATCTAACGACATATTCTTCTGTGTAATGCTGTGTCGATATGAACAAAATGGAGTTACTCATGCCAAGGGAAGATTAGTTTAATATTTGGCACGGACTAGTATCGCTAACCGCGCGGATTCTGGCTGGGTTAAAACCAGAGTCCTCTGGTGCCGTCATAGAGTCCCGCATTCAGTGCAGGCTAGCGACCGGCCATTAATTCATTCCCAAATACAACGGCCCCCCAAATCACTAGATTAGTCTTCTTTCATACATTATTTTTAAACTTGTGTGTGTAATCCCAAGAAATTTGCTTCTTGAGGGTGTCACTTAATTGGCCTGTTTGATTGTTGTAATATTCTTAGCGAACATTGGTTGATGAATGCATTGAAATTTATATTTTCAATCCTAAAGGACCTATACTGGTTGCATGGTACAACTTATTGCTAGTTCATGTTGGTGGGAAGGTAAGAGCATGTCTTTACTCAACAATGGAGTTTATGAATACTTTGCAAACATCACTGGAATTGTGGTATACCTATAAATAGGCACCCAAGAAGATCGAAATGAAATTCTTAGAGGATTTAAGTAAACTAAGTGTGCTGAACATATCATCTTTTTGGTCCCTCCACTGGGTACATGATGTTGAAAGACCGTTCTATTCTGTGTCATTATTTGATGTGATAAACAGATTTGTCTCTATTTACACAGATACATATCTATGCATAAAATGCTTGTTGGCGATAACAACAATGAGAGAATCACAGATTTTATTGGAAAACACCACAAAACAGGAACAGTTTTTCATGGGTTCTCAACAAAATTAAATCAAATCAACAAGCAGAAGAGATTAAGAATTGACCTGGTGTTTTAGGTATTTTAGTTTAACAATGCATATGATTATGAGAAAACCCAAAACACAAAACATCCATATATTAGGTATTCACGGATTCATGAATCAATTTACCCAAATTACTTAATCAAGGCAGAGGTTAATACAAGCTCTGATACCAAATGTTAAAAAACCTAATATGCATGTTCTAATCACAATATAAGAACATACAAATTAAAGCGGAAGCAAAAGAAAGAGATTATAAATACCTCCAGCCATTGATCTTGAATCCTTGAGTTTTCCCTAATTCCTTTGTTGCTATGAACTTTGGTGCCAAACCCTTTTCTCAATTTTAGATGGTGTATATAGAATGAGAATGGTTTTGGTGACCTTTTGTTCTGTTTTCTATCCTCTGTAAAACTAACCCTAGCCATCATAGAGTAGTAGTGGATAGATATATAGTGGGTGGTTTTCCTAAAGGTAGGAGAGAGTAGTGGGGGCTAATGGGGCTAATGGATCACATATCATTTTTCCCCTTATTTTAGCCCATATGGGAAAAAGGCTAACATTATCACCACGGATTATTCCTCAAATACCAGCATCATTTAAATTCTTGAAGATGTCTTCGGGTAAATCTGGATTACCGTGTTCTGATTATGAACCGTTGTTTGTGCCAATACTTCATTGTGTTTGTTTTCTTTGACAGACAGATCATCCGAGCTTGTAAGAGTACTTGACTGATTATGTAGCAGATTAAGAATATAGACTTCTCCATCCATATTTGATTGGTTATTTGTCACAAAAATTATACGATTAAATAAATTAAGTCTTAAAGTGTTTTTTTTTCTTGGGCGAAGATTCATAACCTATAAAGGGAATTTATCAGGATAATGTAATATCAAAATGGGATCAGTTCTTTATACTTTAAATGTGTGTATTTTTTGGTTGTGTAAGGAGGTTTGAAGTCTATGATTCTGGGGCTGAAGTCCTTAATCTTTCTTCTTTTGGTGATGGAGAGGTTGTTACAGTTTGTGTTGTAATACAACCCTTATATCTTTTTGAGATGTTGTCTTGCGCTTATGTCCTGTAAGCGTTTGCAATATCTATATGTTTGTTGAGGAAAAGAAAAATAAAATCCTCTACCTTTAGTATGTGGGGTGACTAGTGAGTGTCAAACCACTTGACCAATTACTGATTGTTTCTAATGCCAATTTGTTATGACTGTTTAAGTTTAATCTGTTAAAAAAAACACTTATATCAATACTAATTTTTGTGCTTGTGCAAAGGTTAATAAATTCCAATTTATGATTCGAAAGAGAAGAAATAGGTTGAATAAGAAATTTCGTTAAGAAAAACAAAAGATATCATATTCTTCATAATATTTTCCAATTTATATATTATATTATTTTTTATCCGTTAAAAAATAACTCAACAAAAAATAAAAATTATTTTTTATCTACGAAAAGAAAAGTCAATATTCTTTTTCTTAAAAATTATGTAAACAATAAAAAAAGAGTCATGTTATTTCCAATCCACCTATATTATTAATACAATCCAATAACAAATTAAACAAAATTCTACTATTTTTTATAAACCAAAACTAACTAAAATTTATGAATCCAATCCAATATAGTTTTCTTTTCCTTTTCCTTTTCTATTTCTAGTTTCTTTTATCTAATCTATAAATAATATGTTTATAAACCTACAAATCATAATCATACATCTTTTTTGTTCTTCTTCACTTCTACTAATCTTTATCTCTATGAATTCTAGTAACCCTAAATCTAATTGTGGTATAGAAAATATGATAGTAGATTCTACTCCTTCAATCATTGAAGTGGAAAATTTCAATTGGATTGACAAACAACATCACACGGTATTACTTACAAAATTTTATTGGAAATCTAAATTCTTAATTTTTTTGATCAACCATTTAATTTAAGACAGTTACATTCAGTTACATTCTGCTTTCAGTTTCTTTTTTTGTTTTTGAATTTTGACTGTTTTTTTTTTTTGGTAGACTAGAACAGGGTTCATTAAGGTGAATAACAGTGAATTTTCTGCTACCATTCTTCTTATAACAGTGAATAACAATGAATAACATGTTTTTCTTTCTTTTTGAACACCATTCTTTCTTTTTGGCTGTTTTCCTTTCCTGCTGGAACTGTCCTTTTGCAATCACAACATGTTCAAGCTTCAATTTCAAGCTTCAATTTACTGTAAACCCTCTTCAACAACCGACCCTGTCCAAAAAAAATCATCAAAATAATCATGTGATAGTTGAATAAATATGGTCAAATAACTAAATAGATAATTCACCTCAACATATTGGGCAGTTGCAAGCCTGTAAACATGAACAAGACGGGTTTGGCCTATCCTGTGGCATCTATCCATCGCCTGCAAATCTGCTTGTAGTTTTCCTGTCTATTTGTTTGTTTTTAGTCACTTACGGTTATTTTCTAATTAGGAACCATTTGGTGATCAGTCTACAGAATCTAATACACCTGTTGGTTTTGATGTACATGACAAATTCTCGACTAATGAGGTATTCGTTTTAATTTGTATTTCTTTATTCACAACAATTAATACGTGTTGGATAAAATTTACTCAATTGAATGTAATGTTATTTTTTCCCCAGGTTTTCGTCTCTAAGGATCATGTTAAACAATGGTGTCATATGGTCGCGACAAAAAACAAATTTTGTATTTCTATTACCAAATCATATGATAATGTGATGGTTAAAGGGTCGGTAGTTGAGTTTGGATGCGAAAGAGGAGGTAAATACAGAGATCGAACTATCAAATCTTCTGAAAAGCAACCACAACATGTCTCAAAAAAGGGTATAAAAACTGGCACAAGGAAGTGTAATTGTCCTTTTAAACTAAGAATTTCATGTGTTGAAGAAAACAAATGGGTTCTTAAAGTGCAATGTGGTGTACACAATCATGTTCCATCTGATACATTGGTTGGACATCCTTATGCAGCTCGTTTACAGAGTGATGAAAAAAAAATAGTGGATATGATGACTACAAGTGGAAGTAAACCAGGTCACATTTTATCATCGATTAAACGAAAGCAACCTGAAAATAAATCTAGTCTACGGACAATATACAATTACAAATCTTATACAAAATCCAATGAAAAAGCAGGCAAGACAAATATGCAACACTTGTTGAAGTTGTTGAATGATAATAAATATGTGGCATGGGATCAGCGCGTTGAAGGTACAGATGTGTTGAGTCATATATTTTGGGCACATCCCGACAGTATACATTAGGCAAAATGTTTTCCATCGGTAGTTTTCGCGGATTCCACTTATAAAACAAACAGATGGAAATTACCGCTTTTTCATGTTGCTGGTGTGACATCTACTGGTACAAGTTTTACAGTGGCATATGCATTTATGTCAGAAGAAAAGCAGAAAGATTACATTTGGGCGCTCAAGTATTTGAAAAAATTATACAACAACTCAGATTTACCTTCTGTATTTCTTACGGATCGAGAA
>JAJJMC010013841.1:5766259-5806852 GCA_023531435.1 Papaver californicum
TCATCCTAATTTGTGTATGTTTGTGACCAACAATGTTGGTGTTTTTTTAGTTAATGCATGTTTTGATGGAACCCAAAAAGGTTTCATCCTATTCTGTGTATGTTTGTGACCAACAATGTTGGTGTTTTTTTACTTAATGCATGTTTCGATGGAACCCAAAAAGGTTTCATCCTATTCTATGTATGGTTGTGACTAAAAAATGTTGGTGTTTTTTTATTTAATGAATGTTTTGATGGAACCCAAAAAGGTTTCATCCTATTCTGTTCTGTTTGTACTAATGGTTTACTTATTTTGTAGCAGGAAAAAAAAATTCGAGATCCATACAGATGCTCATTACAACATTTGTGTGCAGAGGCACCAAAAATAAAAGCATTGATACACACTAAAGAAAAACACATGAAGGCACTTGTTGCAAGTCCATTCTAGCATTTCTTCAAACCATTCTTCGATGGTACCCTTCAAGCAGAAAAATTAAAGAAAACAACAAGAGCAGTTCAGATGATCTTAGGGTCATTTTATTAAAGTGTAAAGGGTGATAAACCAGATTGTTTCAAATTGATGAGAGCAAGGAATATGATACTACGGACAACACCTGAACAGTTCGCTGTCATCTTTGGTCTACAAATGATGAAGAATGTAGATATACACCAAGATGTTGAGCTGAAGAAAAAGGTGAACATGTTTCAAGTTGAGTATTTTAAAGGAGCTAAGAATATGAGGAAAACTGATATTGTCAGAGCTATGATGGAAACATCAGCAGATGAAACCAAAGCTGAAGACTTCGTCAAGCTATTCATACTCTATCTCTTGGTTTCGATATTTGTCCCAAACAAAGGTGGGCAGAATCTGAAATCAAAATACTTGTACCAAGTATTTGAGATGAATAAAGTGTGTTGGCCTGATGTTTTGCATGAAAATCTAATTGACTCTATAATTAAAGCTGAAGAAGTTGATGATGTATCAGGTTGCGTCATTTACCCACTGGTAAGTTAATTTTTGTTTCTTTTGATTCATAAAATGTTTTTTTTTATTATTCCCAAGTTTGATTACTAATTTAAATGTTGAATTGTGTATTGATTTTTTACAGTATTGGTTTGCTGAGATGACAAACATCACTTTGAGAGAAGATGAGAGCGAAAGGTACGCAAGGTTTGCTAGATGGAACCTCGATGAAATAAGCAAGCAAGTGGTGAATAATTTGGATAATTTCTCCAACAAACCTGAAATTTTCTCCAAGGTAAAAGCAACAACAGTTCTTGTTTGTTTATAATTTTTAATGTCTGCACCTTATTCAAGATGAAAAAGCAAAAGTATTGAACCAAAAAAGGTTTCATAGTTTATTTAGTACTAACTTATTAATCATAACATTACTTGTATTCCACAGATGAATGTGGGTTACCGTCAGGGATCCTTTATGTTAGAATATAATGAACAAGAAATACGCTTGGTCCAGCGTATAGAGGAAGAGGAAATTCAGTTTGAAGAGTATATAGATGGTGAAGGAAATGAAGAGGAAAATGCAGATGTTGGTGGTGAAAGAAATGAAGAGGATAATGAGATGGTTGTTGAAAGAAATGAAGATATTGGTTCTGAAAGAAATGAAGAGTTGGTTGGTGAAAGAAATGAAGTGAGTGTTGAGACTGGAAATGAAGATACCACATACAAGGAAAATTATAAGTGGGCAAGAATTTTGATTGAAAAGCTTACGAGCGTCGGTAACAATGGGCTTTCGGAAGAAGATCAATCAATTCTCGTAAAATATGATGCTGCAGATAAGTTAGAACTAGAACCAGTGAGGAAGACTTACGTGAGAAAGAAACGTAAGCGAGATGAAGCAGAAACAGTTTCATACACTGAACAAGATATGGAGGAATCGATAACCAATACTATAAAAATTATGGATGCAATGGTGGAACAAGATGATGTGAATGTTGAGGTTGAAGAAGATAGAGAACAAAAGTCTGACAATGATGAGGTGATAATTTACTATACTTTGTTTTGATTTGATTTGATTTGATTTACTATACTTTGTTTTCTGAAATCAATAAATATTGCAGGTAATGAATATATTTGAAGAAACAGAACAACATGATGCAGTGGAACCTGAAAAGGTTTCAGCTCATGAAGAAGTTCAGGATCAACATGATGTAGTGGAACCTGAAGAGGTTTCAGCTCATGTTGAAGTCCAGGAGCAGAATGATGCAGTGGAACCTGAAAAGGTTTCAGCTAATGAAGAAGCTCAGATCCAACATGATGCTGTGGAACCTAAAAAGGTTTGTAGATGCAGTGGTTGTCTATTCAACGAAGAGAGGTTTCAGTTCATGAAGGTTTCAGCTCATGAAGAAGTTCATGATCAACATGACGCAGTGGAACCTCAAGAGGTTTCAGCTCATGAAGAAGTCCAGGAGCAGAATGACGCAGTGGAACCTGAAAAGGTTTCAGCTAATGAAGAAGCTCAGATCCAATATGATGCAGTGGAACCTGAATAGGTTTCAGATCATGAAGATGTTCAGGAGAAACATGACGCAGTGGAACATGAAAAGGTTTTAGCTCATGAAGTTCAGACTGAAGAGATTTTGAAGTTAACTCCGAACACAATTGAAGATTTGGAGGTGGCTGAGAAGGTAGAATCTAAAATCAAAGCGAAGCAAGCCAAGGACAGTATAATGGAAGAAGTTTTGGAGTTAACTCCGAAAACAATTGAAGATATAAAAGTGGCTGAACAAATTGAATCTTCTTTGACGAAAATTAACTTGAGGAGTGCAATAGAAGAAATTTATGAATTGACTCCAGACACTATAGAAGATATCAGAGTCGCTGAGAGAGTAGAACTGGAAGCGAAGAAAAGTTCTTCATCAAAGCCAGAGACACAGATTGAAGTGTCAACTCAAAGCCAAGGTTCAATTGATGAAACTATTCTTCAGCAAATGGAAGACGAGTATGCAACCAAGACTTCTACATCAAAGCCAAGTAGTAAAGGCATGTGCTACTACTCTGTTATAAACATGGCAAATGTTGTAATTGTTTTAGAAGATGATGTGCCTCATTTCAAGTTGGGATTGACGGAAACTGACAGTGAGAAAGAAGATGGTGAAGACATCAGTCCCGACAAAAAATTGAGTAACATAATCTCAAGGATGAGAGAAAACAAAAGGACAATGCAAGCACCTGTCAAGATGCAGGATTATACACCTGGAGATGCTAAGAATAAGAAAAGAAAAAATACTCGGTGTGCGAGCAGAAATCAAAAGAAAAAGTTGGAGAAAAAATAAAAAGAGAAAAGGGAAGACAAGTTGAAAGCAGTGGACAACTTAAAAATTATGCAACTGCTGGATTCAAATGAAAAACAGATTGTGTGCAGATATTTTAAAATGCACAATGAAAGGTAAGTGGCATTCATACCATTAAGTTTTTTGGTTAAATAATTTAAGTGTTTTAGTTTCTTTTATTCTTCTTAAATATTAAATTTGTTTATCAACAATATAACAACAGTCACATGGCTTGGGAGAAGGACGATATGGGCCTGTACATTACAGGAAAAAATATGAACGCCTTGATAAGAAAATGTGACATAGAAGGAGATATGATTGAGTTCTACATGCTCAAATTGCAACATCAAGAAATCAGATGGCACTCCTAAGTACAAAAGGGTTGTTTTCCTAAGCACATATGTCTATGTAAGTTTCATCTAACTTATCTTATACAAGTGTCTTTCTGAAAACAATGAAACCAATTTTGGTTTCATCAAAATAAGGTTTCATCTGTTTCAATTACATTTTTCTGTAAAAAAAAGGTTTCACTGATTTTCAACAATGCACTTATTTTTATTTTTTATTGAATTTCAGACATTACACTCAATCGGTAAAAGTTGTCACACTCGAATGAAGCTTTCATTGATAAAATGGACTACACTCCAGAATATGTCTTCGTTCGAATCATAACAAAACTAAGTGAAAAAAGACATATCACTGGACACTGTTAGTCTTTGATAATGAGACTGGAGAATTCTCTCATTACAACTCAATGGCCTCCACTGAATATGAATGCGAAAAAAGTGCTGAAAGCATGAAGGAAAGAATGGTGTCAGCATTCAGAAAACATGTATCAAAGCTCTGCCTGGACCCATCAAGTCAAACAAAAGAATTTATTTTGAACACCCCTTTTTGCTGTCAACAAAATGTGTAAGTACTTTTAAAAGAAATTGTGATATCATCATTTTAATCCTTTTTTTATTTTTTAATTGAAAGATATTGTTTTGTTAATTTCAGGAATGATTGCGGAATTCATGTTTGCTATTACATGAAGAGCCTTTTGAAAGGAAATTTTTCATCCGAAGAGCACATAAAACAAAAGGTGCAAAATATGAGGCCAAAGTTGGCATGCAAGATACCCCTTGACAAAGTTGAAGACTAATACTCCTTGACAAAGTTGCAACTTAAAGTGGAAGGGAAAAGAAGACTGATGGTCAAACCTCATCGTGGTTGTCTGTTCATGAAAGAGAGGTTGAAACTTAGGTTGCAACAATGTTAATCAATTAGTTTATGATACAGTACAAATGGTTCTCCGTAAAAAAAATCATATTCAATATTAATCATTCTTTTGATCAATCAATACTCGTAAGGATGAAAATCTTTTTGAATGATTTGTTTCATCTTATTACAGTATGATTTATGAGAAATGTTAATCAATATTTTTTGTTTCAGCTTATTACAGGTGAAAAAACAATGAAACCGAAAAAGGTTTCATCATTTATTTTTGTTTTCATCTTACTACAGATGAAAAAAAACTATGAAACCGAAAAAGGTTTCATAGTCTTTTTAAATTTCATCTTACTCCAGAAGAAAAAAAACTATGAAACCGAAAAAGGTTTCATCATTTATTTTTGTTTTCATCTTATTCCAGAAAGAAAAACACTATGAAACCGAAAAAGGTTTCATAGTCTTTTTAAATTTCATCTTACTCAAGAAGAAAACAAACTATGAAACCGAAAAAGGTTTCATCATTTATTTTTGTTTTCATCTTATTCCAGAAAGAAAAACACTATGAAACCGAAAAAGGTTTCATAGTCTTTTTAAATTTCATCTTACCCAGAAAAAAACAACTATGAAACCGAAAAAAGTTTCATCATTTTATAGATAAAAAAACATACGCTACAGGCCTGTAACTTATAAAAAGCATGTAACTCTGAAAAAATAAAAAAACATGAAAGACCTGAAGCAAAAATGAAATTTTAAATGTAAGCAATATGAAGATTGAAACATATAGTAGTGTAAACAAAAATAAAAATGAAAAAGTCAATGAATTGTTGTCAAAATAAATTCACATCTGCCGCGCAGGGCATGTCCTTCGGTTATGGGTACTCAAAACATGGCAGCTACCACAAGTTCTCATCTTCTTATTAGGAACTGAACCTGTATTAGGAATTCTCTTCTTCTTCCTTGGACGACCAGGTTGTGGTATAGCATCAGGACCAAGAACAAGAGATTTTGGAGACACAACCGTAGGCTTTTCAACTGTGGGAACAGGATTGATTGGTCTTGCATAGGATTCACGGTAGAACTTTACTGTAAAATAGAATTCAACATACTTATACGGGTCTTCTTCATTTAGCATGATACAACGGATAGCATGGGCACAAGGAAAACCGTTGATGCGCCAGCGGTTGCAAGAACATGTTCTTCTTTCCAAATCGACTTTTTGTGTTAATGTAGAATGAACTTCAAACACATATTGCGATGACTTGGTGACAGTGTATTCACGGCCATGCATCTTGTTGTTGTACAACTCAGTTTCAAACTCTGGACACAAAGTTTCTCGCCACTTCAATACTGTTGCAAATTCCTCACGATGTACACACATTTGATTCATAATCTTCACTTTGATCTCATCAACCATAATGGCTATAGGCTTCTCTCGCTCTTCAACGATCCAACTATTGAAACTCTCAGCAATATTCGAACACAACCTACCATAACGACGACCCGGGAAATAAAAACCTGCCCATTTATCAATCGGAGCTCTACTCATATAATCTTGTAACTTCTGATTTTTGACCTGCAATAAATTCTCCCAGTTCTCTGAAAATTTTATATGTGTATTAGCATACGCACATTTTTCAAACAACCCAAGCACATAATTGTTATAAACCTTACTGGAGTTCGGCAAGTATGTATTGATATTATTCTTCATATGCCAATAACACCAACCATGAACATCATCAGGGAATACATCAGGGATTTGATTCACCAAACCACTACCTCGATAACTCACAAAAGTAAGCTTTTTGCGCAGAGGAGAAAGGACTTGCTTCAAATTCTCCAAAAACCATTTCCAGTTGGCGTCATTCTCCGAAGAAACAACAACATAAGCAAAAGGATAGATTTATGAAAACAGAATTATATAAAAAACAATGAAACCAATTTAGGTTTCATCAATAAGGTTTCATCTGTTTCAAATAATTATTTTGTAAAAATAGGTTTCGCTGATTCATCTTGGTTTTATCTGTTTGTAGCATGATTTTAGGTTTCATCTGTATAGGATTAAATAACAGACCTATTTATCAACTCAGAAAAAAATAAAATGTTTAAGAAAATTACCGTCATTCCCGGTTAGACCTGTTGCTGCCATGATATGACCAAGGTATTTGCTCTTCAAATGGGCTGCATCAAGGAATAACAAAGGACGACAGTAATTGAATCCACGAATGCATGCTCCGAAACAGATAAACAATCTCTGAAATTTTTGAGTCCCATTTTCAACTTCCAAAACAACACGAGATCCAGGATTGGTTTTAGTCAATTTGTTGGTATACCATTTCAAGTACATAAATGATTTCTCGTTCTCTCCCCATGTAATATTCAATGCATGCCTCTTCCCTGCATATGCATAATAACGACTAATGTCAAAGCTGTACTCTCTTGTAAACTGATTCATAATATCCTTTGTCTTCTTCTTTGGATTCTGTTTAATCTCTTCAAGAATCAAGCTACTAATAAGTTTCTTCGACAAATGTGGTCTGTTTACAACTCCACCACAACAAGTATGCTTCTTATTTAACTCCTTGATAATAAAAGGACTACCTTCAACACCATCAATAGATACAGCATATATATGCCATTCACATTTATCTTCTTCCTTCTTAGAACAACATGCACCAATCCTCAACTTCTCATTCCTTGTCATCTTAAATGAATACCCAGATACTGCATGATATTTCAATAAATCAGAACGAATTTGTTGAACACCTCCATTAAACACATGATTGACACCCTGAAAAAGGCCAAACCAATGCGCAGACTTCAACGGTTCTTTAACTTTATTACAGACATCATAATCAACTAAACTTCGTGGCTGCTCATATGGTATGATTGCTGAAATTTCTGAACTCCAACTAGAGGACTCATCTCTATGCCTTACATGTAACTCAACAGATGGAAGCTTATTAAACAAAGTAAATAAAGCAACCGATTGGAGATCAAAATCAGAATTGATAACCTTTTGCTGATCACAAAGTATGTGGAAAATTTCAATAGAAAGAGAAGAGAATTGACACCAACTTGAACATATATTACTCTTCAAATCACAAACAGATGCTTGTAGACCAATACGAAAAGATAATGTATCATCTTTGTGAAATATAACAGCGAGAACAGATTCCATAACCTACAGAAAAACGTATGAAACCGAAATAAGTTTCACTGTATGTGAATATAAACAACAACAAACAACAAAATTTGAATATTAACATCAACAAAATAGCAAAAATATGATTCCATAACAACAGGAAAAAGTATGAAACCAAAATAAGTTTCACTGTATGTGTATATAAAAGAACAACACCAACAAAAATTGAAAATTAACATCAACAACATAACAAAAATGTGATTTCATAACCTACAGACAAAAGTATGAAACCAAAATAAGTTTCAACTGTATGTGTATATAAATTAACATCAACAACATACAAAAATGTGATTCCAATAATATACACAAAAAAAGAATGAAACCAAAAATGGTTTCACTGAATATAAACAACAACACCAACAACAACATTTGAAAATTAACATCAAAAAAATAACAAACTCTGATTACAATTATATACAGGAAAAAGTATGAAACCAAAAACGGTTTCACTTGTTTGTGAATATAAATAACAACACCAACAACAACATTTGAAAGTTGGATTTCAGTTTCAGAGGAATGATTGAACTAATACAAAAGCTTGAACCGAATGAGAATATGATCAAAATTGAAAGAAAAAACTGAAAATACAGTAGGAATCTTCAAAAAACAAACAATTTGAAGTTACAGTTCCTGATCTTCACTTGAACAGAAACGAATACAATTTTGAGTTTGGTTCTTCAAAAGTATGATAATCAAATAAAAACCAAAATCAATAAAACAAATAATTTGAAGTTACAGTTCCTGATCTTCACTTGAACAGAAACGAATACAATTTTGAGTTTGGTTCTTCAAAAGTATGATAATCGAAAATTCTTAATCGAATACAACTGAAGCCGAGTTTTTATTCATCACTTAAACAAATAGGAACTCGGTTCTTCAAATAATCAATGGATTTGAAACTGTTTGAGATGAATCGAAGCTAGAATTTATGTTCTTCAATTAAACAGCACCAAAAACGAACTCAAATCTTCACTTACACAGCAGAATTTGATTTGAAGATGATATCTTCAATTAAACAACACCAAAAACGAACACAATTCTTCAATTCTTCAACACCAAAAACCCTAGCCGAATTTGGAGAAGATATGTGAATTCTCTCATCCGAATTTTAGAGAAGATTTGGTTTTAAGATTTGTTTCCATTTAAAATATATAGATTATATAGGAAGGACAATTCGGGTATATTGAAAATAATTAAAGTCTAAATTTAATTAGTATTAAGTGAAATGGGGTTTTTGTCTCATTTTTAATGAAAATGGTTTTTCTTTATAAAAGATAATATGGGAGGATTTTATGCATGGTAAGTTTGTTCACCTTAGTTTTTTATACCAAGTTTTGTTTATTCAATGATCAAAAATTTGTTGTTTTGCCCCAAAAAATTTGATGCGACCAGAAAATATTCTTCATGGGTATAGACCCTAAATTGTTTAGTATCCAGAATATGCATCGTAGCCCAAAATCTATCACCGGAAAGTAAAATCTGTCATGCAAGCCATATTATTTGATGAGCGGAGTTTCCCAAAAAAATTTGTCTTGCATACAAAGATTCTTCGGATTATGCTTCAAATACAAAAAGATTCTTCGGACTATTGTTCAGGGAAGAAAAAAGCGTCACCCAAATATCGAACCCCAAATTTTAGTTGTAGCTTTTGCTTTAGTTAAACTTTAATTAGGCGTGTGCAAATGAGATCTTGGTTTGTCGTGAGGCAGAAGATTAGGGATCCGAAAACATAAGATCCCAAATCCATAATACGGTGTCGGTGATTGATTTCCGTGTCATGATAAGTTCGTGTATGCACACACGTGCACATACTAAAGAGCAGCAAATGTGATCATATTCACCTTACACGCCCACAAACACAACTTTAACTCTCTTTCACATGCTCACTTTCTTCATTCAATTTCATACGAAATCGTAACGAAGATTACGCTTTTTGTTTTTCTTCGTGACCAAATTAAGTTGAACTACCGTAATCAACGGTCTTCTTTTAAACCTTGGCCACAATATTAGGCAGACGACTGGTAAATTCTGGTCTAAACCATTGGTGCCGGACATTCACCCCCACTGTTGTACTATTTGTAAGTTCGACATCTATAAAAATTACTATATGGTTGGTCTTTTTTAACCTGATTTTATGATCCTCAGCTGTTTTTTTTTTTCGTCTTGTTGCTCCAAACTGGTAATCAATTTGTATGATCATTAAATAATCTCTTTACATATCTTTATTCCAGTTGATTTTTTAAAATAATTTTGATTATTTTTATCAGGTATGACCGTATCAAATAAACATTTTGTTCCATTTTCTGAATTAAGTTTTCCTTTTTCTGGAAGGAAGGATTTTCTTTTTAAATTTTCCTTTTTTTCTTTCAATTCTTGGTAGTTTGTGGGAAATATATCAGGTGTGACCAAAACATCAAATTAACAATCCAGTTTCAGAGACTCTCTTTCTAGAGCATCATTCTACTGAAAAATACGTTGTTTATGTTCTTTTTTATTTTCATTGGTATAAACCCAATGATTATACAATGCATCAGAAGAGGGTTTTTCTGTTGTGGACAAAAGTATCTTTCCTTTTATCATTTCCAAAAAGATTGACAAACTAGGTGGATATATAAAAGATATTCTTTATTTTCCATCACTTTCACATGTAAATAGTGTGACATTTCGTCTGATACAACATCTTCAAATTGATCATTTTTTATATATTGTAATGGGCGATTCCATCGTTTATAGTCGAAAAGAAGAATAACAAGAGGTTTTTCAAACCAGAGGAGGTCTTTATCTTCTTTAAGTTTAATTATTTCTAACTTCGAATTTTCTTCTGAACAAAGGGAAGGGGAAGGATCTTCTTCGATGGATCCTTCTTGTTCCTGTGTAGTCCCCTTTATTTCGGAAATTATTTTGATTTCTACATCTGTTTCTCCCTCACTTCCCCCCTTTCTTCCGTTTTGGTGATTTCTTTTAGTTTCTTAGTGAGAATAGGCGACGATATTCTGCCTAAATAGTAGACACAAGTGATAAATAAGAGAATACTAAAGATTCGAGCCATAGAATTTTTCAATTTTGACAAAAGGTACTTATTCGATCTAATAGAATGATTTTTCCGTATCCAGAATAATACCAATCCAACGTATTTCATAAATAAAATGTGACCAATTAACCAACCAACCAAACTACTTGTTATAAATAACATCTTGTTGTTGTATCTAAACACATAAATGTTGACTAATCTGGCTAACGTTGAACTCGGTAAAATGAAATGGTTGAATAGTTGAAAAATGAGATTACACATTCTGGGTGCGTGCTAGAAAAATGGTTTTTTGAACGACTTTCTATGTAGACAATTCTTATTACCCAACGGTCTTAGGAATTCAAACAAATGGAAACTGGCTTGCCTAACATTGCTTTCCCTAGCTGGAACCTCTGCACCTCCATTGAACGTTATTATTCCATCCACGAGATTACATACAGTCCTAAATGTTGTTGTAGTTATTTGAATTTCGCATACTGTACTGTTAAGAAGCTTAAATCACAAAATCTCAAGTAATCGAATGTGTTAGCCTCCTTTATCAAAAGTGGGTCTCTCAAAGTTGCAACAAATTAATCGAAACTTCTTTCTTCTTCTCTTTTTCTTTAGAAGCAATGCATGCCTAGATTTATTTTGGAATCATCTTGTTTTGATTTGTCGAAACACATCCTTTAGATCATATTATGTTTATATCATCATCATGCAACAAACACAAAGTAACAAATAACAATTTTAATATATGGGGGATTAGAGACCCAAAATATCCTCCTAACTTTTTGAACTATCTTTACCGCCATATCCATGGACCATGAAGAATATATATCAAATTCTGTTTTCCTTTTTATTTTGTTTGTTCTTCTCTTCTCATTCTCTCTTTGAGAAAAAAAAAGTACATAGAGGAAAAACTTCCTGATATTTCAGCCCAACTATCTTTTCATTTATATCAGCTCAATTAATTAGAATTTGCACATAGAAGCTTGTTTAGTTGGTAGTATCCTAACAACTCAAAAAGAAATCGGCTTTCCCACTTGCTTTAATAGAATTTTCTAACCAGTTTAAAGCATGACCAACACAAGGATCAGAGCCGAAAACAACATAGTGTTAAAAGTTAGGCGACAATACAAAATTCAATGTCATATACCTAGCTATTAATACACGTTATGATACAGAGTTCTGACTTCTAAGCCGTGGTTGGGTTGAAGTATCAAACCTCGCAGAAAAATGTATAGTCAAGATTAAAGAGCTGAGGATATATTAGTCAATTAATCAAAAACTGTTCATACCCTGGAAAAAATAATACTCGTAGTAGTACTAAAAGTGAAAAAAAGAGGAGAAAAATAAATAAATTCGGATTTGAGATCTCTTTCTTTCTTCCGTGGCACGAGGGATTGAAATGAATTTCAGGAATCTAGCTTTACCGTTTTAAGGTTCACACTTCAGACTTCACACCTTCAAAATTATTACCTAACCCGGTTAGCCAGTCAAAAAACCATCCTCAAAATGAATCAATTATCATTCTCCGTACACATCTTAACTGGCTATTGCCAGTTACCCACCAATTTGGACTAGTATTTCTAGACCTTCCATCTATCCCAACCACCTCCTCCCTCTCTAGACAAAGACCAAGGATTTTCATTCACACCTACACTCTCTAAAACTCTCTCTGTCTCTAAAACCATACATAACAACAACACGCCACAATCACAAATGTTTTATCACTGCTCTTGATTGATATAACACTAAGATTATCATGGAGAGGAAAGAATTTGCAACATTCTATGATCAACAACAACAACAGCCAGGCTTGTTGTATATGTCTAGTAGTGATTTAGGGTTTATGGATTTACTAGGTAGTAGCCAAGATTTTAGTCCTTATTTATATGATATGATCCCACAGCAACAACAACAACTATCTTCGCTGCAATATCCATCACCACCACCACCACCATTTTCTGAGGCTACATCTGATTTGACCAACTTACCGGCTACGCCCAACTCCGACTCGATCTCTTCGGCGACATCTAATGAAGCAGCAACTGATAATAATACTGAACATGACAACAACAAAATCTCTTCAAAGCAGGAAAAAGATCAACAAGATGATCAGAAGTCAAAACAACAGTAAGCATATATACATGTATCTGTCTTTTACATGTGATGTGTGAAAGAGGTTTCGTTTATTTGCTTTCTTTTCTTATACTATGATAAACTCGATTCAGGTTATAGATATAACCCTAAAAAATTCTAGCAAGGAAATTATTGAATTTAATTTTGTGGGTGTAGATCCAAATCCAAAAAGAAATCACTAAAAAAGCAAAGAGAGCAGAGGTATGCTTTCAAGACACAAAGTGAAGTAGATCATCTTGAAGATGGGTACAGATGGAGGAAATATGGACAAAAAGCTGTTAAGAATAGTCCTTTCCCAAGGTATGTTTCGATCATTATATAAGTTTGAAATTCCCATTATTATTATTAGTTATATCGATACATTTCTGTAAGTATGTGATGTGATGATAACTAGTACGATGAATTACTCGTATGGAATCATATGATATGATCATGAAGTACTCTCATGAGAATTGAAGGTATATGGATGTCAACTAGTGTTGTTTTTGTTTTATTTCATTAAATTGGGTATTCATATTCAGTTTGTATCATTCTTTATTAGGAGCTACTATCGTTGCACCAGTGCAACATGTGGTGTAAAGAAGCGAGTAGAACGGTGTTCGGATGACCCGTCTATGGTTGTAACGACTTACGAAGGCCAGCATACGCACCTCAGTCCTGTTATGACTCGCGGAAGTTCCATTGGAATGTCTCAGAGTTCTATGAGCTTGGGTAATAGGCATTTCAATAACTACGGTTCAATGATGCAAAACCATTACCAACAGCAACAACTTCACCTTCAACAACAGCAGCAACAGCAACCCTATATGTACAATTTACAGACAACTGGGAATTATAGTACTACTACCACAACATCTGTTCCGCCTTCAACTTCCCATCATCAGAGTCGGCACTTCTGTACTTCGTCAGCATCAGCTTCACATCTTAGAGATCATGGACTTCTCCAAGATATCGTTCCATCCGATATGCGCAAAGATGAGTAGACTGAATTTACATATTCCCATCTCTGGATATTATCTCTGCGCAAACTCGATATGTTTTCGGAGATCACTTGAATCAAAAAAACCCTTAGAGATTAACCAACCACACATTCACTACCATTATATATTAACGACCTTTAGTATTAATGTTGTTGATTTTGATATCTTTATGTAGCCGTAGCTAGGTAATATATGCATAATTAGATGCACTGTGTATTAAACATAATGGAAGAAGGACTTGCTAGTTGATGTTAGTTTCAGTTTATCGTTATTATGATTATTGTCAATATTGTAAATCATTTTTTATCAGTTTAGGGTAATGTTTGTTCTATCTTGTCTGTCTTTCTTGTTCCATATCAGTGTTTGGGTTCACTTACAAGGGTTTCAGGAATATAATCAAGATATATATCTATTGTAAGGGAACTGAAAACTAAGTTAAAAGTTCATGAGAGCATGCGAGGAGATATATGAAAGTAGTTGATGAGAATTTTGGAAAGCTAAAAAAGTTGATTGATGAGAGATATATATGAGCTAGTACTACTACTATAATTTGCTAACTGATAATAATGGCTTATTCTTTTTTCTTTCCTTTTTTGTGATGTTTTTATGAGTTAATGTAAATGCTTTAATTTAGGTTCATTGAATGGTGATAGTGGGGGTGTGTAAAATTAAGGCATATAAACGATTGTTCATCTTAGTGGTATTCTTGATTCTCAAGGATATTTGATGTTGATATATATGGTTATGGTCACATCTCTACATCTAAATTACGTGTTTAGGGATGAAAAACAAATAATTGGATGGTTTATATTCTCCACACACAGCTCAAAGGTTGTAGTTATGTGGAGAGTTCAACTGTTTGAATACCCACTTGTGAAATGAGTGTCCAAACTCAGCATTATACCTGGACCACATTTATTATTTGACACCCACACGTTATAATGCACCAATGCTTCAATGGAGGGGGTGTCTAACACCCACTTTTAAAGGCTATGAGTCCGATAATCGACCGGCCTTCTTATCCGACTAATCTACGGGGTTCGCCGATGTAGCAGTTGCAGTTCAAAGTGGTGATATATAGAGGCAAACCAAGCACATAGTTTCACTTAGTCTTACTTTTGGGCTTTGGAAACTCGAATGGCATCATTTTCCCTGCAATGATTTTCATAATTAAAACCAAAAATAGCTAATGTACCGGATTTATTGACACTGAAAAGTAATACAAACTTAAAAAGATATCTTAAAGGGAGTGAAAGACGTTCACCAATTTTTCTACCAAAATGGAAATCGCATATGCATTTGGCACAGTCATTTACAGTCAACTAGGTCGGTCGGATTTTTTTCATTTGAAGTAGTACATCTGAACGTGATTCAGCCAAGGTCTAAAAGAAATTTCGATAAGTGCTGCCAGGTTTAAAAAAAGAGAAAAGTTAGTCCGTAACTAGTACACCCCTTGCGAATATCAGCACCGCATACCAAAGCAGGTCAAACTGCGAGTCTAGGACTTCTCAAGGACCTCAACCAGTCTTACACGTTACACCTCTTACGGCTCTTACCGACATCTGCGTGGGCCTTAAATCCAACAATTTGATGTGTCACATAGTGAGCCTTATTGAGCTCATGAATATTACCTTTTGTTGGGCTAACGTTCATCACAAGGCCCGAACATTATTTACCACCGCAACTGGGAATTTGAAAATTAACCCTCTTGCGCATGGGATTTATTGTTGTATAGTAACAGCCTCAGGTGTGAGCATCATTGAAAAAAATAATATGGTCCTCTCCTCTTAGATCCGTTTACTATATGGATTTTAATTATATCTTAAGATCTATACAGTATTTTAATTATTATTTAAATAAAATTACATCTTTTATATAATGTTTTTATTTAAGTTTTTTTTTGTTATATGTAAAGTTTGTGAATATATACAAAGTTCAATGACTTATCTATGACAATCAGATTACTTAATATACGATTGTAAATGTGTTTTTTATAGACTTAACGACAATTTCATCTATTGTCGCTTCAAATATCTCATCGAGACGAATTATTTGTATTTATTAACGATTTTTATTTTTTGTGTACTTAAATTTGATATATGCAAATTTATTATATTAATGAAATTAAGAGGATTACCTCTTCCTTCAATAAAATAAAATAAATAAAAACATCATTAAAAATAATTTTCACCAATGTAATGAAATAATCTTTAGAAAAAAAGGATTATGAGATAATTGGATCACTAAATAAAGTGTATTAATACAGAGTTGTAATGTATCAACCTTGTCAGTTGATGGTGTTCACTGAACAAAGAGTCAAGCAATGATTTGATTTCTATAATATTTTCTGTAAAATGACCAAGTCTTGGGGATCCATTTTCTTATGGTTTTAGAGCAATCACAGTGGGCAGACCATTCCCAAAGACCAAAGATTAAAAAATTTACTTTTTGGTCCGCTTCAAACCCAGCGGGTGAACGAGTAAATTTGATCGGGCATTTGTGTAAGGTAGCGGATGTAGTTGGGCGGTTGTCTAAGGTAACGTCTCAACAGACGGGCGTACGCCTAGGAATACGTTTGGATGGGGCGGACATTTGGTGAACGTTTGATGATAGGCGTAACTGAAAAGAACGCCTGATGATAGACGCACGCCCCAGAGACGGGCGATCCCTTGGCCAAACGCCTGATGGGGCGGAATCATAGCCAAACACCCGTATTTTGTCTAACACGTGCAGCTGGTACGTGGGAATGCTGAGACGGGCGGACGCTTAACATAACGCCTGGTTTATCAGGCGCTTCCCTAGACGAACGCCCGTCTCACCAGGCAGACGGCTGGGTGAGCGCCTGTCTGTGGCGGACCTATATGTTCTTCTTCAGCCATTTTCTCCTGAACACTCACTACACTTGATAAACTCCGACCGCCACACCAACACCAATTTGTGAAAAGAAATCTCCAAGACCAAGCTTAACCCCTCATCAATATTGCAAAGGCTGGGTTGATTTGATACCAACAATTTCAAATCAAGATTATTTCAAAGGAAGGTAATAACCTCAATCTTTACTATAATTTTTAATGGATTTTAAAGGTTTACATTGTATTGTTTTGTTTGTTAATTTGGTATATATTAGTCATATGAACATAGCTAGATAAATTAGGTTTTAAAAATTATAATTTTGAAATTGGGTATAATTCTAGGGTTTACATGTAATTTGGGTATAAAAAAATTATGAAAATTGTTGAGTTGAAGTTAAAATTGATTAAGTATTTTGTTAATTTTAGTTGGATTGTGGATAATTATATGATTAATTGAATTATATCATTTTTTATGAAATATGAGAACTTAATTATGTTGATTTTTATTTAGCCGTAAAGTTTACGCAGATTCTGAAGATGAACAGAAATAGGAATAAAGTTACAAGATCGGGACGAATTGGGACTTGAATCCAGCATCCACTGAATCTGGAAATGGTGTAGTTGTTGATCCACATTTCGTTATTTATTTGGTGAATGAAGAAGTTCAATCGCCAGTGATTGATAACGAAATGTTTGTTATAAGGGATCGAGCAAATTTGTTGGTCAGGACATTGACCCGTTCGATTGACGCTGGGGAGTTGATGAGTGTTGAAAAACAAAGAGGAGTTCTACAAGTGCTTAAGGAGATAGCAAATCTTTCTTCTGAAGAGATGTTGGTCGCTCCACCTGAATGGATTATGGATTTTTTTCTACCTAGATGTTTTTATCTTTTAAGTATTGTTGGTTATGGTGTTGAAACTAAATTTAGTACTTTTAATCCCATTGGATCCCCACTCTACATAACTAACATTGCCCAAAGCTGATTCTGAGCTTGCAACTGAAGAAGCTCAACCTTCTTTGTCCTCCATCTTTAGTGGGTATTCTCTTGTTTGCCGGAAGCAGAATTTGGCCTTGGGATCTTGCTACTCTCTCCTTCTTCAAACTCCAACTTTCTATTAACACTCTTAACTCTCTCACTTTTAGTCTCCTTGTATTTTCCCTTATATTTAATACTTCTTGTCATTTGTTATTTTTGTTTGTTTATCTTATTTCTCTAAATTTTGCTGTGTTTAGCTTATTTTCCTTATTTGCATTCCTACTTCTTATAATAGTTTCAATTTCCTAATAGTGATCCTTGCCTTGAATGATAACCTTGATGAACCAATAATATCTCATCACATTTATTGTTCTCTTAAACTGTTAGTGTTCTTTCTTATCATGTTAATTAGACTAGCCTACTGACAGTCCATTTAGCCTCTCTATCTAGTTTTATCTTCTTTCTGTATTCATATTTGATTGACTTAACCTGTGTTTCTTCGGCTGACTACCTAATTTTCCCATTTATTTTTATTTGTTTTTTTCAACTTTCTAGATGCATATTATGATAAGATTCACGGGCATTTGTTTTGAAGCCTGATATAGGGGCTCCAACATCAATAGAGGGGCTCCAATAATAAGACGAAATAAGGACACTATGAAGTAAAACTCAAAAACCCCTTATCCATAATATTTTCACAATACCCAAATCACCCTTTATTAATATGTTAATTACCTTAAATAGTGAAAATTTAATTAAGCTAATCATGGTTAATTAAACTTAATCTTTGACTAACACAAATTGAAATCAAATTTTTTTTTTTTGATTTGTGATTTGGGGATGAAAAACTAGATGAAATGTGAGAAAAAAATTTCGTTTTTTTTTTAAACCCTAGTTTTTGATTTAATCAACCATAGTAACCATTTAGGTCTTTCTAGATTAAAATCTTGATCATTTTATGGCTCAAATTAGATGAAATCACGAATTAAAAGTTTGATTTTGTGTGATTCAGCGACAGTTACGGTTGGGTTTCATTACGAACCCAACCGTAACACCAAGAACACCGAAGAACACCTTCAGTTACGGTTGGGTTTTGACTCCAAACCCAACCGTAACCTCAAGAACACTATGAACACCCTTTGAACACATAGTTATGGTTGGGTTTGGCTTAAAACCCAACCGTAACTCATCCTTTTTAGCATTGATTTTTGAGGTCAAATTTGAGTTTTAAAATCCAAATTTTGAAGTTATTCAACCATTTTAACTAGATTGTAGGTAAATTGGGTCATTCAAACACACAAAAACCGAAAAATCAACAAATTAGAGATTCCAAATTTTGAGTTATCAGTAGAATTTACGGTTGGGTTTTGGCTAAAAACCCAACCGTAACTAATTATGTTAGTTGCATGTTTCATGATATAGTTACAAAACCCAACCGTAACTAATCTTTAAACCCCAATTGTAAAATTATATAAATAAATTTTGAGATTTTTTTATTTCTATCTTGTAGAGAATTGAAAGACGAATCTAACCCCAAAAAAAATGAGGTCAATCGGACATCGTATGAAGGAGTTATGATCAAAACGATGAATTTTCTTTTTGTATCCAGGAATAGTTACGGTTGGGTTGGACCAATAAACCCAACCGTAACTCGCCCCGCATAAGGAGAGTTACGGTTGGGTTTATTGGTCGATTGACGCCGGGGAGTTGATGAGTGTTGAAAAACAAAGAGGAGTTCTACAAGTGCTTAAGGAGATAGCAAATCTTTCTTCTGAAGAGATGTTGGTCGCTCCACCTGAATGGATTATGGATTTTTTTCTACCTAGATGTTTTTGTCTTTTAAGTGTTATTGGTTACGGTGTTGAAACTAAATTTAGTACTTTTAATCCCATTGGATCCCCACTCTACATAACTTACATTGCCCAAAGCTGATTCTGAGCTTGCAACTGAAGAAGCTCAACCTTCTTTGTCCTCCATCTTTAATGGGTATTCTCTTGTTTGCCAGAAGCAGAATTTGGCCTTGGGATCTTGCTACTCTCTCCTTCTTCAAACTCCAACTTTCTATTAACACTCTTAACTCTCTCACTTTTAGTCTCCTTGTATTTTCCCTTATATTTAATACTTCTTGTCATTTGTTATTTTTGTTTGTTTATCTTACTTCTCTAAATTTTGCTGTGTTTAGCTTATTTTCCTTATTTGCATTCCTACTTCTTATAATAGTTTCAATTTCCTAATAGTGATCCTTGCCTTGAATGATAACCTTGATGAACCAATAATATCTCATCACATTTATTGTTCTCTTAAACTGTTAGTGTTCTTTCTTATCATGTTAATTAGACTAGCCTACTGACAGTCCATTTAGCCTCTCTATCTAGTTTTATCTTCTTTCTGTATTCATATTTGATTGACTTAACCTGTGTTTCTTCGGCTGACTACCTAATTTTCCCATTTATTTTTATTTGTTTTCTTGAACTTTCTAGATGCATATTATGATAAGATTCACGGGCATTTGTTTTTCCCATCTTAAAAAAAAAGAAAAAAAAAAGGAGCTCTGGTCCTATGATTATTAAGAAGAAAAGCTCGTGGAAAAGAATGGAGAACCAATTAAATCAAAATAATCGACTTTCACATTTCAAACAGATCTCACTTGAAAAGAGGAAAGATAATTCTTAAAAAACTTTTTGTTTAAGGTTGTCACGTCTGACACCCTTTGTCTCAGCCAAAACCTCAGAAAGAATAACCTTAAAACTTTATCAAATCACTTTCAACGTGAGTATTACCCAAAGGATATATCTAATAGCTCCCCTAAGAAACTGAGTTATACCCATTCGAAAATTGTTCAGCGTAGCTTGAAGTCGACCGAACCATATTATATGGCATATCATTTCAACATCAATGAATCATCCAATTCCACCCTAATCCCAAGATAGGAACAACTCAAAGAAGACTCTCACCATTGTAATACCAACAACTCTACTCTATCAAATTTTGCATTTGAACTAGGCTACAAAATTTTCAAATTCAAAAATAACTGTTACCCCAGAACCTTATCCCTGCAGAATTTGAAATTCAAAACTCAAAGACATTCTTATATCAGCAAGATTGCTAAAGGAAACCACAAGAACCTCAACCTAATTTCTATCACTATCTCTGGAAAAATTGTTATGGCATCCAACAAAGCTTCCTCATCAAATCTTGACTGCAACATAGAAAATCTATCCAAAAAAATGAAAAACAAACTCATCATTCCACCTAATCTAACACCAAAAGTCTCTCTGAAACCAGAAAACATTGCACCTTTGGCAACCCAAAACTGGATTCAGATTGTTATGAGGAGATTATGTCATAGGATGTCTGTTGACATAAGTAAAACAATGCAAGATATTAAGGAAAATTGGAATCTTAAATCGGGAGTTACCATCAAATTATATAATAACATGAGGAATTACTACCAGTTTCATCTAAAAGCTAGAGAAGACTTTGATTTGGTGAAAGAAGGGGGGCTTGGTGGTTAATGGGAGCTCTAGTGGTCCTGGTTGAATGTCCTAAGGAAGGACCACATCTTATAAAAGAAGAGGAATTCTATAAAATCAAAATTTGGATGCATATAAAAAACTGCCCCACAAACTTCATCGCTAAGACTAACTTGGAATCCATCTGTAGCCCTGCAGGAACTTATATCACACACAAAAAACCTTATGGCATAGCAATTGAAGAGAAAAATATAAAAAATTTAATCAATATTTGGGTCAATGAACCACTCCTTTGGTTTAGAAGTCTACCCAAACCCTTACAATCCATCTTGGCTTGAATTTCCATACAAACTTTTCAAATTTCCTATCTGCAAAGCATATCGAAGCTTAAATAATTTTACAAAGAGGTGCAATGAAGAAATTGGAGAAGAAAATGTATTTCAACTAAAAACTAATAGCTCAATCAATCTCAATGACTTGAGAAAACCCCAAGAAATCAAACTAAAAAAAATGATACCTAGCAGATCATCACTTTTTCTGCAGTAACAAACCAATTGAACTCTACCCCTCAAGCCAAATTCTTAAAGGCCTGCCAGGATCTCCAGTAAAACCTAACTTGCTTCAAAACTAGCATCCCCAATAACCCAAAACTAAAAACAAAAAAAAGGCAAAGCCCAACCAAGAGTCCAAACCCGTAATCAAAGAAGAAAAATATACCCCCAAATCTTCAAAGAACAAAGAACAATTCCCTTTACATCTAGGCTGCGGTCTAAACAAAAATCCAAATTCAATCCCCCCCTTTAACACAAACATAATCAACAACGAATCAAACATCCAAACTTCCCTTAAGAAGAAATCGATTCCTGGACACTAGATTAGGAGAAGTGATAATGATAAAGCTATTACCCCCTCCAAAACATCGACGAGTGAAACTATAATTCTGAAATTCAAAACCCTGAAAACCCAATCATCAAAAAGAGAGCTAACTTTGAAAAAAAAGAACCCAACAAAAGAAATAAAAAGGCAAATAACAACACAAGTGACCAAGTTGATACACCCAATTAGACAATACAAATAAAGGAGAAAGAGCAGCCAATTAACGAGGTAATTTCCCCACAAGAACTCAATTGCAGCTGATAATCCTAAGATGGGGAATTTGTTAATCGAAACACAGGTAACTCTAAACTCACATACTCAGCATTTAATGTTAGTTCTCAAGCATATCTGTATACCTCTAGCATGCATGATTTATGGTACTCTGCCAATAGAAGAAACAATCATCTCACAAGGCATGTTAAACTTAGTTTCAAAATCTTGTATGATAATATGTCTAGGAATTTTCCTCAGAATGCAGTGCAACATCAGTTAAACTCGATTCTGAATAAGTTAAATCTTAGAAAGCTAATATACCCAACATACTCTTATTTTTGGCAATTTATTAAAATAATAACATGGAATTGGCAAGGATTATGTAGCCAAAATAACTCAGCCACTTATAACATCTTAAATGATATGTTAAATATAAAAAGACTAGATATCATTTTTATTTCTGAAACCAAACAACAAACTCAGACTATGTAAAAAAATCTTCATAAATAAACATGCAATATTTTTGGACAGTGCCCCCTAGGGGTAGTGCTGAAGGCCTAATCCTCGCTTGGAACCAAAATATAAATCTAACAGTACTAGATTACGCTCGCAACCAAATAAATGCTAGGATATTTGACCATACTATTAATGAAAATTGGATGTTAACTTGTTTTTACGGCAGTCCCTACAAAAATAAAAAATTGGATTCCTGGAAAATGATTCAAAACATGGCTAACTTTATAACAGAACCCTGGATAATAATTGAAGATTGCAATATTATACTCCACGATTATGCAAAAAATAGTAGGTGCCTCATAAACCAGGTTGAAGCTGACATCTTCCTAAGTTTGATAGATAACCTTGGTCTCCAAGACATGGGATTTAAAGGATACCCATATACTTGAAATAGTAGAAAAGATGGCCCTGAATTCACAGAACATAAATTAGATAGAGCATTGTGAAATAGGAAATGGTTAAAATCTTTCCCATCTAATGCAATAACTCATTTGGCCCCTCTAATCTCTGGCCACGTTCCTATTTATCTTAACAATCAAATTGATTGGAATGATGGTGCCAAACCTTTTAGATATTTTGGAACTTGGCTCTGACATCCCCAATGCAAACCCTTAATTGACCTAGCCTGGAATACAAATATTATAGGAACCCCTGCCTACTGCTTAACTAAAAAATTAGCCAAAGTGAAGTATATTCTCAAGAACTGGAACAAAAAAGAGTTTGGAAACATAAAGTTTAACATAAAAAACACTAAAGCTAAACTAGACCTGGCCAACAGAACCCTCCAAAATAATAACAAAGTTAAAACTTTAATTAAGCTTACTAAAGAACTTACAAATTGGTATAATATTAAAGAAGAATTTTAGAAGATAAAAAGTAAAGAAAATTATGTGGCATTAGGAGAGAGAAATTTTCGTTATTTCCATGAGACAACTAAAATAAGATATCGTGGAAACATAATTGATATTATAAAAAACAATGATGGGATCTGGATAAAGTCTAAAAAAAAAGATATTTCTGAATGCTTCAATAATGATTTTCTTCAAATAGCCACTGTAAATTCGATATTGATGAAAATATGATTAACTTAATTCCTAAAAGTATCACAGACCAGGTTTTGTCCAGGTTTAGGCTTTGGTCTATTATTTGTCCAATGTTAGCGCTTGGTACCTGGACTAGACGTTGACCCGCGTTGACTAGGTTAAGTCCTAACCTCTGTTTAATAATTAATAAAGAAAAAAAATTAAAATAAATATATAAAATTGTTAGCGGAGTTTACTATCATACCCTTCACATTCCTAATATTTACATAAGATCCTACGACTCATTTAACCCACTGTTTATCTCTCTCCTCTAGTTTTGCCTCTCTTCTCTGTCTTCTTCATCTCCACCAAAACTGAAGAAAAAATCAGAGAAAATCAATTTTATCATTGCTCCTAAACCCAACCCCTTTCTCCATCTTCTTCATCTCCTCCATAAAACTTAAATTCTCCAATAAACTTATTCTAAATTTATAACCATGGAACCAAGCAAAAAGGAAGAAAAATATTATTCTCAAATCATTTTCTTCTTTTCGCATCTTTGTTATTAAGGTTGTAACTTTACTGATCTTCTTGTATTTGGTTGGGAGGATTTCGTTTTATACAACTTCTGTTCAGACTTGAAATGAAATTAGGGTTTTGATTTATGATTTTTGTTAGGGTTTATATAAATTGTGTTTGCAGAAATTTTCATGGATTTTTCTTTTGATCTCATATCGGTATTTTTTAGGTTGGGTTTCTTTGAATTTCACTTTCTGATTTGAAATTTTATGAAGCGAAATCTATTTTCAATAAAGTTCAAACCTTGCATCGGATGAATATGTAGATATTTTCCCTAATTCATATCTTTCTGGGGTTTAGGTTCTTCTCTAGTTGGTCAAAACCTGATAGGTTTGTTCACAGTTTGAAGATGGGTCTGTTAGAGAAAGTTGGGTTTGTGTCGAGAACAACCATGAAAAATCTTTTCTCATAGCATCAAATCATGGTTGCATATAACACTTCTTCTTTGTATCATCACTTTTATAAAATCAAAATATCCACAGATCAGTTAGCAGAAACCCCATGAAAAGTCTCTTCAAACTCATATCTACTCCAAGTCTTCCCTTCTTCATTCTCCTAAGTTTTTCCCAAATTGAAGAACTTGTTAATGGAGTTTTACCTGAACTGAATTCAATACTTGTAATCATGCCAATTCGAACTGAAACAATTCTGTCAAGTAATAGTCAACATTAAATTAGAAGATCTAGCTCTTTTGGGTTTTAATAGCTAGTTCAGCATTTATAAGATAAAGTTTTGGATTGAGGCATCAGTTGAAGTTACAGAAATTGAATGAAGATGGATTACAGGGATTGATAGATGAATGTTAGGACATGGATTTGTGTCTGGGAAGAAGATGGGAGTCATGATGGTGAAACTAAATGTATGGGTTTGGTTTGCAATGATGGATTGCAGTTGATACAGGGTCTTGTTTTGATTTGATTCAGAAAATTGGGGTTTCCTTTCGATTCAGAAATTGGGGTTTCCATTTAGTGAAATTCTGGTTTCGAATAAATTCTGGAAATTAGGGTTTTGTTTGATTCAGTTTCCCTAATTCGGAAAACATTTTTTTGATGGTGGTGGCTAGGGCAGGGAAGAAGACGGTGGATGGTTTCAGTGGGAAGGAAAAAGATGAAAGCAAGACGAAGAGATTATAGGCTTAGTTTTAGGGAAGGGTATAAGTGTAAAATCATCTAATAATTAGATTTTCTATATTTTATTTTAATAATTATTAAACATAAGTTAGGACCAATGTAGTCCATACCGGATTTTGATCGTACCGGTCGAGAGCGATACATTGGTACGCCGTTGTATCGGGGAAATTTCGGTTTCAAATATCGGCGAAATACTGGTCCATATATTTTATACTTATAATTTTGTAATAAAAATACTAGATCACATTTTATAACTATAAATATATTTTAACACGTTATAACAAACGTGTTTCACAAAGTTTAGAAAGAAAAACTAGTACTCATCCAAAATATATAGATCCATAGATTCCATACATAGTTCAAACTGGAAACACAAGAGAAACAAGAACAACTTCAAAGTTCACCGTCTAAAGTGCTATAACATTTTAATTAACTGAACATTTAATTCAACAAAACAACTGTACATTTCTGAATTACATCAGTTTCTAAGTAGACTAACAAGTACTTTTACAGGTTACAGGGAAAACTTAATAGAAGTTCAAATGCTTGGAATTGATATTTATGTCAGCAGGAACAATCTGTTTACAGCTGCACATGAAACTTTTGCATGCAAAAATGAGTTTTAATGGATTAAACTTTACAGTACTAGTGGGGTTATTAAAGCACCTGCGCGAAGTGCTGGTTCAATACTTTGAAGATCAATTACTTGAAGTTGTCCAAACCTGTGGCTAAAAGATGCAAATCCAGGTCAGCTCACTAAGAAGTTGAGAAATCAAAAGTGAGAACCAGCACCTAGCCAGATACATCAAATACGTACAAAAGACATTTCAGCAAAACTAGTAACTGAACTAGCAGCAGACAGAATCCCAATCTACCATTCGATGCAAACGCATAAAACAGATACCAGCATTCATGACCTGATACAAGATACAGTGCCAATTCCTTAAATAAAATAACTTAAACATGATATGGATTCATTATGAGAATTACATTTTGACAACAATTAAACTTCTAAAAGCCAAGCTACTTTAGCTTTTCCTTAATCATTCAGTAACATCACACAAACATGGCTGTGTCCATGCCATTCAACTGATTGATACCGAGATAGAATTTCTACATCTCCACAGTGAGTTTCTCATATCCAAAAGTTCAGACTTGAGATGCAAAAAATAGATCTGACAATTGACACCAATTCACATATGTTAGGTGACTAAAAACTCACGTGAACTTCAATTTATTCAGGAACTGTACAAAACCTGTTCAAACTTCAAACTTCAAACAAGAACTACACAACAGTTAAATCAACACTTGCATAGCTCCACCTCTACTTAAACTCAAAATAAAAATAAATACCGAAATCCAGCCCACGAAGTTGGTGTCCATGATAATCCGAAAGGCAATGGTAACGAATCCCAGTACACCAAATCAGGATTACTTGGGTCAGATACCTAGAAACCAAGTTATAAGTTTTCAAGAATTTCGTCCTGCAAAGAAACTTCCACAACCAATCTCTAAAACAACATAGTTGAAAGATGATCCAAAACCTCAAATCTCTGCCAAACAACTAGTAGTAAGTCTTAACATTAGATTTAGAAGTAACATAAGGTTGATTCCTACAAACACATACCTTGCTGCGCCAAATGCAAGAAAGGAGTTTCAGAGTAGAACGTTACCCAAGGCAAAGGCACATATAGAAACATTAACATCTGAAAAAGAAATAGTGACTATATTTCTGGACACCTTAGAATTTAAGTAATAAGAGATTCTAAGAAAATTAAACTTCCTTTTAAATATCAATCATACTACATCAGTACCACATGATACATATAAATAAAAAGGTTACACTGCAAAAGGACGCTGTAATATATCTAAATGCTAAGGCAGTCTAGATAGTGATCCAAGTTCTCTGACTAATTGGGTTCAATCGAACTGCAATGTAAGTTCCCCAACGGATCACTATAATCTGTTTTAAACAGTGATACATACATGTATCAAGAGAATAATATACCCTAAATTTTTAATTTCAATGAAAACACCAGAAAACGCAACCAACCATTATCCAAATATTGGGTTTTTAACAGAATCATATATTGGGTTTTAAACAGAAACAGGGAACCCTAAATTGTGAATAATTAAAGAGAACAAAATTTAGTAGAAAATTTAATCAAAGGTTAATACTAAAACAAAAAGCAACAAATTGGAAGAAGAATACCTTTTAAATTGGTGGGAAGAGAATAAAAAGAGGTGGAAGAAGAAAAAGATGAGGAACCCTAATTAACAGGTTGAATGAGATTGGGATGGAGAGATTGAAGAGAGTCTATGTTTCAGAGATTGAAGAACGCGTTGGGGGGTTATGTTTCAAACATAAATGGGAGAAAAGAGTCTATGTACCATGGTGGTTCCTTAACTTCAGAGAGATTGAAGAGAGAAATGAAGAGATAGAGGCGCAAAAGAGAAACGAAGAAAGAAGAGCGTATGATAGGCTTATTTTTTCTCTAGAGTTGGGTCACCATTTCTCTCTAGTCTAATGGACAATTTTTTTTTCCGGAAATATCGGGTAAAACCGGTATTGGTACATATCGGCCGATTTTTTCGGCTGAATACCGTACCGCCGGTACGGTGCATTTCGTTTCAGTTGATAGTCGATACCGGTAAAACAGGCGAAATATTGCCCGTACTGGCCGGTACGTACCACACTGGTTAGGACTTAACCTAGTCAACGCGGGTCAACGTCCAGTCCAGGTACCAAGACCTAACATTTGACAAATGTTAGAATAAAGACTAAAGTTGGTCAAAACCTGAGTACCAAACATCAATTAACCCTAATGCTATTCTTGTAAAAATCCCTGATGAAGAGGAAATAAAAAAAATACAATTTTCTCAATGGATCCTAATAAAAGTCCGGGGCCAGATGGTTTTCCCCCAAACTTTTTCCAAAAAAACTGGGAAACTATTAAAGCTGATCTCGTTAACATGGTCCAATTTTTTTTTCAAGACAATCCATATTCTAAGATAAATTCTTCTTTATAGTCCTTATTCCTATAAATGAGAAACCCCTAATTGCTGCCGAGTTTAGACCAATAGCTCTTTGCAACACCTCTATAAAGTTCTATCCAAACTAATACCAAACAGAAAGAAACCACTTCTTGGAAAATAATATCCCCATACCAATTTGTCTTCATTCCTGGAAGGCAGATTTCAGATAGCATAATAGTGGCACATGAACTCATTCATAACATGAGAAAGAAAATGAACCTGATAGGCCTAAAAATTGATATGTCGAAAGCTTTCGACAGAGTAGAATGGACCTTCCTAATAAAAGTAGTGGAAAAAATGGGATTTTCAAAAAATTGGTGCGATATCATTTATCAGTGTATATCGACAACCAATCTAGCCATACTCTTAAAAGGTTCCCTATGTGGCTTTTTTAAACCGTCGAAGGGATTAAGACAGGGAGATCCTATCTCCACATATCTTTTTCTCATTTGCATGGAGACATTGTCTAAAACCGTTACCAAGGAAGAAAACAATGGGATCATACATGGTCACAAAATAACAAATCAAAGACCCTCTATAAGTCATCTTCTATTCGCAGATGAGTGTATAATTTTTTGTGAAGCAAACCAACAGGAAAGTAGCAACTTGCTAAGAATTCTTGAAAATTTTGGAACTACCTCAGGCCAACTAATCAATCTCAACAAATCTGGAGTTTTCTTTAGTCCCAAAACTGATCCTAATATTAATTTACAAATCCAAAACATTCTGAATGTAAAACCTATCCCTCTAGAAGATAGATACCTAAGCTCCCCACTCTTTACCAATAAATAAAAAATAAAGTGTTTTGCTCCTTTGATAAAAAACATGAAAACTAAACTTCAGGGATGGAATAAAAAGAACCTCGCGACAGCTGGTAGAACCACCCTTATTAAACATGTCACTTCTATCATGAGTATATACCAAATGAACTGCTTTCGTCTCCCAATTTTTTTTGTGAAGATATAAATAAAATTCAAGGAGACTTTTGGTGGGGTAAAAACATAGAAAATCCCAAAGGGATTTATCTCAAAGCTTGGGAAACCTTTAGTAAACCCCTTGAAGAAGGATAACTAGGTATTCAAAATATTACTTATTTCAATGTTGCTATGATAACAAAAATGTGTTGGAGACTTAAGGAAAATCCAGAATCTTTTTGGGTCAATTTTCAAATCAAAATACTTCCCTAACGAGGACATTCTTCATCTTGACCCGAAACCAAAACAATCTGACAGTTGGATATTGAAAGGCTTTAAAAGTGGCATAAAACATGTAAAAGACAATTGTTTCTGGGAACTTGGAAAAGGAGACAAAATCCATATTTGGTATGATTACTGGATCCCAGGGAAGGTTCCACCTATCCAGAAACCATCCAACATACCAAATAACATACTCGTGGTCATTGACTTAATAACTCACAATAAAAATTAGGACAATAACAAACTCCAAACTTGTTTTGACCTTGAAACTGTCAATCTAATTCAACAAATCAAAATCCATGAAGATAATAGAGATGATAATGCCATTTGGAATCTTACAAAAGATGGAAAATTTATAGTAAATTCATTATACAAAAAACTAAACAATCGACAACCAGATGATGAAAATTGGAACAAAATATGGAAGCTAAAAATCTCTCCCTCAATTAAAATGTTCTTATGGAAAATGAAACATTCTATCCTCCCTAACAGTATGAGGGTGGGGGCGATTTTTCCAAACATCAATACAACCTACTCTCTTTGCAATAATCAAAATGAAACCCTTACTCATATGTTTCTAGAACGTAGCTTCTGCATCCAGATTTGGAATCATTTGAATCTTAATATTCATTATATCATGGGAAATGCAGATAATTGTCATGAGCGGATGAATAGCTGGTTTAATACCACATAAAAAGATGGTACTATCAAGACATGGGAAGAACTCTTTAGTACCATAATATGACACATATGGAAGGCTAGATGTAACAAAGCTATAAGTAAAAAAAAAAAAAACAGTTTGGTGACTGCCAATCAAATAATAAAATACATAAATACTAGTATAAACATTAATAACAAGAACTACAACTTTGAACCAAAGTCTGTGCTACAATCCTCTGTATGACCAGAATCTTGTAATAACTAAGATAAATACTTGGCAACACCCACATTTTATGAATCTCGGAATAAATATAGCAATGTCCACTTTAACTGATGCTTGTGACTGTGCCTTTTCTCTAACCTTAGCTGATAGTACAAGAATGTGTAAAGAAGCAAGAGGAGTATCCTCACCTGGAGCTCCATGGAACTGCTTGAAATAAATGCAGCTGAAGAAGCTTTCAGATGGGCAACAAAACTAAATGGCCATAATATAGAATTCCAATGCGACTCTAAACCAGTTCTTCTTCAGTTAGTAGGGATGTATGCTAAAGTTAAGAAGGAGAAATTCAAAAAAAACTCATAAATTTAGGAAGATGGAAAAAGGATCAGCTTGAAAATATGGTAAACCATCTCAATACGAGATCTGATATTATCAGAGATTTGTACCATCCTTATATTTTTCGCCTGAGATCCTAAGGATTTTTGTTTTCAGCTTATTTTCTTATAAAAAAAAATCCGTCAAATTGGTCGATTGAACGGTTAGTTATAACAGTTGGCTTTTTCCTTTAGGGTCTGTTAGACTTAATTGTTTTCTTATTTTTCCATTATTCAACATATCTAATACTTTTTTGATAAACGCATAATTTATACATTTTTACCACCTTATTTTATTTGCCGGGACTTATTTTTGTACTAATATTATTAATTATGGTTTTTAAGTATTTTTGAAGAATAAATAATTATGAAAATTCGGTTCGAAAAGTGCTAAAAATACCCCCTCAGAATTGCTAAAGGAACCCACTTTTATAAATTCAAATCCAAAAATTGGCGGGAAAAATTCCTTTACCTTCTGCGTGAAACTGTGAAGTTTTGATTACGAGATTTTGGAGAGTTTTTAGGATTTAGGACAAGACTATATTCTTTCCTACATAAGAGAAGTTGTACAAGGTTTAAACTCTTCAAATAGAGTCAGAGAATCTTGTATCTTGTCAACAACGGAAACAAATATCTTCGGTGATTCCCAAAAGAGATTATATCTCACAACATCGAGCAAATCATTCTCAAACAGGAAACTAGGTATTTGAAAAGGAAACAAGATCACAAAAATTGCTGAGAATACATACCAAGAAAAAATCAGAATCATCATCGAGATTTTGTTATTATTGTCGAGAGTATTTTTATTTAATGGGAAGATCTATTGGAGATTTGGAAGGAGATTTGGAGCTGAGAGGGTGTGTTATTATAAATAGAGAAGTTGGGGTCGAAGAAAAGGGGTTGGCTTCTGCCAGGAACAATAAAAATCAATCCATAAAACTTTGTTGCCATTTTTAGGGTTCTTCTGCTCGAGGAAGAAGAAGAAGAAGAAACCACGTCCCTGAACAGTCGCAGAAAAACGTTGCCTATTCTTTTGTATTCATTAGTTGTAGCAACGGTTTTCTGAATAGTTCTTGCGACAGTTCAGAGTTTAATACACTGAAAGTCTGTGCTTTATCACGCGCCTGCCTGAAATCTGTCGTTAAATCGATAGAAACTCTTTGTAAGCATTTGTACATTAATGAATACATGGCTAAGTGTTTTTCTTCTATTTTTCTTCCCATGAGTAACTAAAATCTTTTTTTAGGGTATAGGAGGAAGCTATTTTTGATGTGTATTTTTTTATAATTAATTTCTTAGACATAATTTATGCTCTCTGTTTGTGATTTTAATGATTAATAGTTTCTCTTCTTTAAATGCTTCATAATAACTGTTCTGAATAGCCTTTAGACTGTTGATCTTTTATAAGCGAAAAAAATTAGATTTTTATATAACGATTTAAGTCGTCATAATATTTAGAACGTTTTATATTCCGAGGCATGAGATTGGGTTTGAAACTGTCTTGAGTAATGTGAGAGTATATTTAAGATATTAAATTATTAATTTTACAACCATCAACATTAGTGGAATCCGAAATCCTAGACTTTTCCCTTCCCGGTCAATTAATTTCTATAGTTATTTTATCTTTAATTTATTTAGTTTATTCATTACAATCATTATTTTTATTATTAGCACATTAGTTAATTAAAAACTAGAAATTGCACTTCTAAAATCCCTATGGAACAAACCGTGCTTGCATACTTTCTCATCGACAGTTGTGCTCATTCGGTACAAATAAAAATCATATCTAGTTTTTGGCGCCGCTGCCGGGGATTTAGAAATTGTGTTTCTAATTTTTTCTTTAATTTTGTGTTAATTAGTTTAGGATTTATTTTATTTATTAGATTTTACTTGGGTATTTTTCTTATTTTTGATGTGCAGGAGATATTTTACATTTATTGTGGAATAGAAATTGCCTTCTAAAAAAGGTAAGTATCCAAGGTTTTATTTTATTTATTTTTGTAAATAAGTATATTAGGTAATATTTTGATTTTTTTGATTTTATTTTATTTTTAAAGAATTAGATTAGGATTTTCTTTTATATTCAATTATTTTATTTCATTTTCTTTTACTTTTGCATATATATAAAAAAAACACGTGCACACACCAATTGCATCGTCAGACTACCGAGTTTAGGAAAACCCGTGGAAAAATAAGCTGGACCCGTGCCTTTGGTCTGATGGGAGTTACCAGCTGAAATTCCATAAGCCTTAGCCTCGTACCTTTGACCAGTCTTTGACTGTAGGTATATTTCGCTAAGGTAACTTGAGCCTACCTATTTTAGTCAAACCTACATTTGCACGTGCACTTTAAAAAAATGTCGAACTGGTATTATGAGGACCAATACAATGAGTATCGACATGGATTTCAAAATGTGCATTATCCGTACTATGACTGTAGTGTAGAGAGTACTTAGGACCACTACCAGCCTTCTGATGTTTATGGTTCATACCTTAGTGATCCCAATTACTATTCACACGCTCACCAGTTCTATGAACGGGTAAACCAGCAATATTATACTGAGCAAAATGTTAGTTCTCCATCTTTAGAGGATTTAATGAAGCATTTGCAACATGATACTTCTTATGATCAAAGTATTTCTTTAGAAGATTCACTCAAGAAGTTAAATGAGTCGACACGTAGGAGTGACATATTAATGGAGAAATTTTATAAAGTGTCACTTAGGTGTGAATTAGATTAGAATAAAAGACTTGCATCTTTAACTACCACTCTCAGTGATCATAAGACACGTTTAGATGAAATTGAAGAAGAAGAACGGTTAGCTAATAATATTTCTCAATATGAATTTAATTGCCAAAAAAGTATTTCCAGTTTTACCCTTGATAATAATGACAAATATTTACTTAATCTAGAGGACGAGGTTAGAATTGAAGACACTACTTGTTCGAATAAGGTTCAATCATGTTCATGTCATTATGAGGATGAGGATAGTAGTGATGAAGAATTTGAAATTCTAGTCATAAAGATCATGAAATTTTTGCACCAATTGAGATTCATGATAATAATGATGTTTCTAGTTCCAATCCTACTAATGTTGATAATTATTTACCTTTCAAGAGGAAAAGGATTTAACTAGAGATATAATTGTTATAAACGGTGAAATATTTCCTTATTATTATGAAGACGATGATGGTTTAGAGGAATGAGTTTGTCCTGAGACTAGTAATTAGAGTCTAGCCATTCAAAAATAATAGTTTCTAATGAAGATGATAGACTCGTAGATTGTAGGACTTTTCATGATCCTTTACAAAACAATGTGTTTAATAATCCATTATATGAATGTGATGAACCTCTTGGGATCACTGAATTAAAAGAAGAGGCTTTTAGGAACACCTTGGATAACCCAAAATATGGTTTTGATGATGATGTTCTTTTGAATCATTTGGATAACCAGTCCTCAGAAGAATCTGAGCGTAGTTCTGACCTTAAGGACATTAGAACCCAACTAATAGTTTTTGGTCCATCTGATAGTAGTGTCCACTATAAGTTTGGGGGTATCAATGATTCTTGTGATCTTCAAGTATCCCTGCTTAAATTCCCTCACTTGGAACTTGATATATGTGCCTCTACCATTTTAAGAGATTATCTTCATACACTTTTTCCTGTGCCTGATTATGTCCAAAAAGAAATTCAGTCATTAGAAACCATCTTCTAGTTGATGTGGTTTACCCAGGAGATAATACCATAGTTGACTTTGTTTTCTCACCAAGTACTTTTATACCAAATGTGGGAACATCTGAACTTCATATGTGTCAATTCGTAAACTTTGGAATCAAACATGAATATTCTAGGAAGTTTAAATCGACATATTCTCATGAGAATGACCACCAATTTCATATATTCCATTGTGGTCAGCTATATAAGTCAAATCTGATTGACTTTAAGGATCCACAGTTATTCAGATTATTGTTATATAATTCGTAAATTATGATTAATCCTTTCTTGGTCTCCTAAAGACTGTAAACTTAGCGCACTATGGGAGGCATCCCATAGGCTTTTGGTACACGGTGCTGGTAATTTCTTTCCTTATGTCTTTTACTTTGTTCATGTTTTAGTTCATTTATCTTTAGAACATCGAGGACTATGTTCAATTTAAGTATGGGGGTAAGGGAGAAAAATTTTAAAAATTTAGTTGTACCAAAAACTCCAAAATTTAGAAACTTGTGAACAATTTAGGATGACACTGACCATTCTAAGTAGATGGAAGCAAATTTTTTGTCTATAGGAGTTGAGGGACCCAACTAAATGGTCTATTCATAAAAGGACAGAGTTCAGGTGTTAGAAATAACATGATAGTCGTCACCATATCTTGGATTCGTCACCATATCACGTTCTGTTTATATTTTTACAACTTTTTTGTGTTTCTCTAAGTGATTTGGTGGGGCACTAGTATCGCCTTGTTGTCGCTAGGATGAATTAGAACGATTGAGATCAAGCCCCATTATTTTAATTGAACTTGACCAACAAAAAAAATGACACATGGATAGCAATATGTGTGTGTTCTCCCTGTCTCCGTCGCCTAAGCAAGCATGGAACGCAGGATCCATGGTAACTATCATGTAATCTGATGACAAGGAGCATGAATATAATCATGTTGCTGGAATAAAAAAAAATAAAAAAATAAAAAGTAAAATATAGTTGTATTTATTCAATAAATCGACCGATGGGGCCCTTGTATATACCAGCTGAGTTGATATTAGAATTAGGATTCAGACCAATGGGTGCTTATCGCAATCCATTAGAGTTTATCTTGTCACAATATAGGTATTCTGGGAAACACCGTTCACCTTAGTCAATATGCGCACACTACTATCTCCATATCCATCTTCTTAATCTATTCAAGTGATTGTGGTTTGTTAGATTTCGAGTATTGTGGTCCATTGTACGACTGTCTGAGTAGTGCTTTGTTTTCTTATATATGAATTTTAGTACGCTCGGGTGCAAACTCGTGTACATCAATTGGATTCAAAACAGGGTAATTCCTCACATATCCAAAAAAAAAATTATAGCCAACTAAATAGCATGTTTAGTGTCTACCCTCAGTCGTTTACAAGTAGCTAAATCCTACTGTGGAAATGAGCAGATTGTTACTGCAAATGGAGAAGGTATGCCTATAACTCATGTTGGCAACATTTCTTGTTTCTTGATGAATTATGAAATTCATTTGCCTAATATTTTACATGCTCCTACTGCTTCACATAAATTGTTATTTATCCATAAATTTACTAAGGAAAATAATTGTAGTGTTACCTTTGAATCTGATGCATTCTATATGTGAAGGATCTCAATTTTGGGATTTTTTTCTTCCAATAACATAGTAAAAATGGACTTTACCCAATACATTTAGCTTATGCATCAACTGCATCTCATTCATATCCTAAAACTTTATCTACTGATAAATTCTCGGCTGATACTCTACACAAGAGACTTGGATAACCTCCATTTCAGTCTATTTAAAGAATTTTCCACTCCATATATTTTGACTTGTCTAAGTTATCTATCTCTTGTAATAATTGTCTTCTTGGCAGGTCACATAAAATTCCTCTTCCATTTCTTGTAATGTGTCAGATAAACTATTAAAACTTTTGGATACGGACTTGTTGGGACCTAGTTTTATTTTTTCTCGTTGGATTTAATTACTATTGTAACATCATTGATGATTTTAACAAGTTTTGTTGGATGTTTCCATTAATAAGAAAATCTAATTTCAAATATGTGTTTATAAAATTTACCATACGAGTTGAGAATTTTTTTCATTTGAAGATTAAGGTGATAATAATAGATGGAGGTGAATTTATTGTTTCTCAACTTAAGTCTTTCTTACTTTTTAATGGTATTCAACATCAGTTCAGCTGTCACACACTCCTAAAAAATGGGTTGTAGAATTAATCTAAGCATATGCATCTTGTTGTCATAGGCAGGACCTTATTAATTCAATCCAATTTTGCAAATTTATTTTGGGGTGATTGATATGATTTTTAATAGTGGCAAATTGGTTCGATTCTCGGACTTGTGAAGATTTAATTTCTAGACCTAATTTTTGATAACAGAAAATAAAGAGAATTAAAACAATTTGATTTTAAAGTGGATGAAGAAAAACTAGGGCTTAAAATTCCACCACTCACCAATACTTCAGTGATAACATCTAACAATTCTTATTTTCAATTTAATCTAAATATGTCAAAGATAGATTTTTAAAAGAATAATTGTTAATCAAGAGCAAGAAACATCAAGAGTTTAAAAACCAAGTATGACCCATCAGAAGAAAACACAATTATTTGAGAAAAACATTTTTTTCAATTTTAATTCAAGCAATTAATAATAAAAGAATTGTAGAATAAATATAATCAAAATAGAAGTTACCACAATTATTGGATGAACGGGTTCCTCCGTCGCCCCAGTGATGGTGATTAGCTCATTGTAATGGAAACACACTCAAAATAGACTTTTATTGCTCAAAAAGTGCTTACAATGGTGAAATAGAGGTAACACAGGTGATTTGATACGCTTATAAGTGTTACAGAGAAGTGTTCTCTGTGTTACAGAAGAAGGAAAAGAGAACATGAAAGAAAGACGGACTTGAAGTGCTTCAGGAATAAGTGTGCTTCAGCAGCTGCATATGTGACTGTTTCACCGACACTATCAGCGACACTTCTGGAGCGCCTTATGTTCTTCAGGTTCTTCTTTTTCACAACAAAAACTTTTTTTTTTGTCAACTTTCAGTGGTTTCTACTTGTGATTTCCTCCCTTCTCTTCGATATATATAGGGTTAGTAAACCCTAATAGGTCTTGTGAAACGATAAAGACCCAAAGAACAAGTCTAAATCACTCTTAAACTTACGTGCAAATCCCAAACAGAATACAACTCTGTTTCCGGCTCGATTCATCCCTGTGTGGAAATTTTTCCGGCTGAAACGCGTCTTGTGACGTGTATTAATGTTGTTTAGATTGTTGAATTACTTTGAGATACCAAGTACACGTTTAGAATCCCTTAAAACTCGAATACAAATCAACACAGAAGTTTTCTCGTGTAGCTTTCCTTTTCCCGTCATTTTCGGTTTCAAATTCAAAGAAGGGGGTGCCCCAATCCAAGAGTTGGGTGCCTTTATCAATTCTCCCTGGGTGCCTTTAGTAATTTTCCGGGTGCCTTTATCACTTTTCGAACCGATTTTTCCGCAAATGTTTATTCCTCAAAAATACCTACAAATACATAAAAAATCATAAGAAGTACAAAATCGAACACTATCAAAATAGATAATCGAGCGCAATTTAGACACAAAAATGTGTCTATCAAATACCACCAAACTTACTATTTGCTAGTCCTCGAGCAAATCTAATAAAATAAAATCCTAACTCACTTTCGCAGGAATCGCGACTACATTTAGTATATGTAATAAGGCGTTAAACCGCTAGGTGTCCCTAGTGGACGAGTTTTGTCTCGTGAGGGTTTACAAGAGGTATACCCACAAAACCTTTACTCCAGATTTTAGCGACTCGTGAACAATTATGGATAGACACTAAACAAGCTATTTAGTTGGCTTACTCAATTCTTCGGCTATGGGAATCATTACCCTATATGAGTCCAATTGTTGTACACGGGTGTTTACTCAAGCATACTAAAATTCATATATAAGACAACAGAGCTCTACTCAGATAATTGTTCAACCACAAGACTCAAAATCTACCACAGTTCAATCACATGAAAAGATTTAGAAGATGGACCTGAAAAATATGAAAGTCGCACGTGTTGACTAAGGTGAACGGTGTTTCTCATACCTGCCTGAAGGTCAGTGCTAGGATGAAACCTAATGAATTGAGATACGCACCCACTTGTCTTAAATCTAATATTAATATCGATTCAACTGGTATATACACGGGTTCCAGCGATCGACTTATTGAAAATAAAATAATTAATGTATTGACAACATGATTGGATCAAATTGGATCCAAGCGCATGGTTCTTATCAGCATCTTACATGATAGTTCCCATGGATCCTGCGTTCCATGCTTGCTTAGGCGACGAAGACAGGGAGAACACACACATATTGCTATCAAAGTGTCAATATTCTATCTATTTATTTTTATTTTTGTTTTTTTCAAAATAAAATGCAATAATGGGACTTGATCTCAAAACACTATATTTCATCCTGACAGCGATAACAATTTGATACTGGGCCCCACCAAATCACTTAGAGAAACACAAAATTGTAAAAGTAAAAACAGAAAGTGATATGGTAGAGATAGACTCCGAGATGTGGTGACGACTATCATGTTATTTCTAACACCTGAACTTTGCCCTTTTATGAATTAGACCATTTCACTGGGCACACCAATTCCTATAGAAAAAGAGCTAAGTTTTCATCTACCTAGAATGGTTGTGTCACCTGAAGTGTTCACAAGCTTCTAAATTCTAGATCTTTAGTATTTCACTAAAAAGTTTTTCCCTTACCCCCAAACTTAAATCAAACAGTGTCCTCAATGTTTCGAAACAAAGAGCAGTACCAATAGATAAGTAAAAGGAGGAATAACGAGGTAAGTCAGAAAGATAGTACCTGAGTGAAGCGTAGCAATCCTTCTATGGAGAATAAAATAAAAAGATAAGAACCTAAAATCATACAAAAATCTACTAATATACAAAAACAACCCTGATGGTCAATCAGAGTAAGCAGTGTCCTCCAGAGGGACCTCCCCAATATCACCTGTAGGAAAAGGCTATAAAAATGGTTTCAATCTATGACCGTTAACCTTGAAAGGATTTCTACCATCTTGAGTCTCAATATCAATAGCACCATGAGGAAAAATAGTGCGAACAACAAATGGACCGGTTCACCGAGAGCGTAACTTCCCGTGGAATAGATGCAACCGAGTATTATACAGAATAACTTTTTGACCTGGAGAAAATGACTTTCTTAAAATATTTCTATCATGCACAATTTTTATTTTGTTCTTATACTCCCCAGCACTATCATATGCATCTTTCCGAATCTCTTCCAACTCATTGAGCTGGAGCTTCCTGTGAGCTCCTGCTTTGTCAAGTGAAAAATTAAACTGCTTTACATCCCAGTACGCTCTATGTTCTAACTCGACAGGCAGGTGACATGCCTTTCCAAAAACTAGATGATAGGGTGACATTCCAATGGGGTCTTGAACGCGGTACGGTAAGCCCATAAGGCATCAGTAAGCCTCAACGACCAGTCTTTCCTATTAGGATTAACTGTTTTCTCTAGAATAGGTTTTATCTCCCTGTTGGAAACCTCTACTTGACCACTAGTCTGTGGGTGATTGATAGGTGCATAATTCACACATATAAAGTAGTTTTTCCAGACCCTTATGTGCTATATTTGAGTGAATTATTAGGTATTTTGATTACTTTCGAAGTTTAGTCGCCTTTTCAGGTTACAGTTCAGAAACCCGCAGAATGGAGCATAAGAGCTAGAATCACCGAGGAGCCAGTGAAACTCTGCTTAAAATAGGCCTTTCACATACCAAAGTGTAGGTAATTGAATTATAAAGCCAATGGTGAAAGAATGAAGTCATTCTGATCAAAATTGAGGAAGATATGGGCAAAGCCCCGAAGTGGCTTATTTGGCCT
>JAJJMC010013841.1:5811852-5825879 GCA_023531435.1 Papaver californicum
ATATTTTTAGAGAATAAGAACTCGATTATTTTGGTTGAATACGACACAACCAGTGATATGGGGTAGCTAATTTGTGGGTAATACCATATTTCTTCATTAAAAGCTTAAACGGTCGATTACAAAAGGGTGACCCTCTATCACTAATTATAACTCGCGGTGTACCAAAACGTGCAAATATGTTATCATTCAAAAACTGGACCACAACCTTGTGGTCGTTTTTTTTACACGAAACCGCCTCTATCCACTTAGACACATAGTCTACGACGACAAGGATGTAAAAATAACCAAAAGAATTAGGAAAAAGACCCATAAAATCAATGCCCCACATATCAAAGACCTAAATAACTAAAATAGGGTTCAAAGGCATCATATTTCTATGAGAAATGGTTCCTAACTTCTGGCATCGCTCACAAGCAACACAGTAACTTTGGGGTCTTTAAACAACGACGGTCAGTAGAATCCACAGTGCAATATCTTAGCAGCAGTCTTCTTAGCACTAAAGTGACCCCCACAAGCGTGATCATGACAAAAGGAAATAATACTGGACTGGTCACTCTCAGGTATACATCTCCTGATAATATGGTCTGGACAATACTTAAACAAGTATGATCGTCCCAAAAGAAATGCTTCACCTCAGCTAAAAACCTAGAATGATCTTGTTTACCCCAGTGTTGAGGCATTCGACCAGTAACAAGATAATTCACTATATTCGCAAACCAAGGTGATTGGGAAACAACAAATAGTTGTTCATTTGAAAAGTTATCCCTCACAGGAGGATAATCATATGGAGAATCTAAAACAAGTCTAGACAAGTGGTATGCTACTATATTTTCTGCACCCTTTTTGTCTCTAATTTCTAGTGAGAATTATAGTAGCAAAAGGATCCATCTAATGAATCTAGGTTTAGTATCCTTCTTAGACAGAAGGTACTTCAAAGCAGCATGATCAGTAAAGACTACAACCTTAGAACCTAAGAGATAGGATCTAAACTTGTCTAAGGCAAAAACAATGGCTAATAGTTCCTTCTCTGTGGTGGTGTAGTTCAGTTGGGCATCATTCAGAGTTTTGCTAGCATAGTAAATCACATGAAGTAATTTGTTTTCTCGCTGACCTAATACGACACCAATGGCATAATATGAAGCATCACACATTATCTCGAAGGGTAGGTTCCAGTTAGGAGCCTGAACTATGGGGGCGGTAGTGAGTAAAGTCTTAAGCTTCTCGAAAGCCTCTAAAAAAACATCATCAAAGACAAACTTAACATCTTTTGCAAGCAAATTGCAAAGAGGTCTAGAAATCAAGTTAAAATCCTTAATGAATCGACGATAAAAGCCTGCGTGCCCTAAGAATGACCTAACATCTCGTACAGTTTTGGGAACCTGTAAAGTCTTAATAAGGTCAACTTTGGCTTTGTCTACCTCTATACCTTTAGAAGATACGATATGCCCTAAAACAATTTCTGATCGAACCATGAAATGATATTTTTCCCAACTAAACACTAAATTTCTCTCCTTACACCTAGTCAACACTAATGTCAAATGATGCAAGCATTCATCAAAATATGAACCAAATACCGAAAAATCATTCATAAATACCTCTAAAAACCGTTCTATTATGTCAGAAAATATGCTCATCATACAATGCTGAAAAGTAGCGGGTGCACTATACAACCCGAAAGGCATGCATCTATACGCAAAGGTACCAAAGGGACAGGTAAAAGTAGTTTTCTCTTGGTCTTCTGGGGCAATAAGAATCTGATTATAACCAGAAAAACCATCTAGCAAGCAATAGTGGCTATGTCCAGCTAATCTCTCTAGCATTTGTTCGATGAAAGGAAGGGGAAAGTGATCCTTCCTTGTGACATTTTTTAATTTTCTATAGTCAATACAAACACGCCACCTCGTGGTCACTTGGGTTGGGATTAATTTATTGTTATCATTCTTAACTACAGTGATACCTGATTTCTTGGGGACAACCTAAACGGGGCTAACCCACTTACTGTCTGAAATTGGGTAAATAATACCCGCATCTAACAACTTAAGCACTTCAGTTCGAACTACTTCTTTCATATTAGGGTTAAGTCGACGTTGCATCTCCTTAGACGGTTTTGTATCATCCTGTAAATGATCTGATGAATGCAAACAGTAGGACTTATTCCCTTAATGTATTCTATGGCCACCCTAAAGCTTCCTTCTTATTTTGAAGCACGGTCACTAGACTACTTTCCTGGTTACTATCCAAGTAGGTTGCTACAATCATAGGCAAAGTCTCAGATAGGCCTAAATACACATATTTCATAGTATCTGGTAGTTGTTTAAGTTCCAACTTAGGAGGCTCTTCTAAAGAAGGAATTAGGGTAGACTTAGAAACTGGTAGTTGTTCAAACTTAGGTTTCCATCCATTACTAGTGTCTAACAAAGGGGCTGAGTCTAACAAAGCATTCACCTCATTGATTACACTATCATCATCAAAATCAAACCCAAAGTGGGCTAGGCATTTCTCTAATGGATCTTCTAAGAAAGTGTTCGGTAATGACTCCTGAACTAGTGTCCCTATCATGTTCACCTCTTCAGTGCACGTGTCATCTAGCTCAGGTGGTTGCTTACTAATGTTGAAAATATTCATCTCAATAGTCATATTACCAAAAGATAAGTTCATAATACCATTTCGACAGTTAATGATCGCATTGGATGTCGCTAAAAACGGGCGACCTAATATCACAGGTATCTGATTCTCTGGGTCAAGGAAAGGTTGGGTATCAAGGACAACAAAATATACTACATAAATAAACCTATCGACCTCAATAAGAACATCCTCTATGACACCACGAGGAATTTTCACAGACATATCAGCTAACTGCAATGTCATCTGAGTAGGTTTCAAATCACCAAGTCCTAAATGCAGGTACACATGGTACGGAAGTAAGTTCACACTGGCTCCTAAGTCAAGTAACGCTTTCTAGAAACGGTATTTACCTATTGTGCAAGAAATGGTAGGGGACCCTGGGTATTTGTACGTAAGGGTTACATTGTTCTGAATAATTGAACTCACATGACTAGCTAAAAAGGCTTTCTTTTGTACACTAAGCTTTCGCTTTCGCTTACACATGTCCTTAAGGAACTTGGCATAAGTAGGAATCTGCCTAATTGCGTCTAATAATGGAAGGTTAATCGTGACTTGCTTAAAAACCTCCATTATTTCATTAAAGTTGGATTCCTTCTTAGTTGGTGCTAACAGTTGTGGGAACGGGGCTTTGGGCACAAAATCCGGCTTATGAGGGGCTACCTCAGTCTCTTCAGCTACTGGATCATAGGGGTGAAATACAGTATGTTCACTTTCAGGCATAGTTACTTTGTTGTCTACGACTTTATCGTTCCTAAGAGTTCTAATTGCATTCACATGACTCGGTGATTTCTCACCGGAAGATATTTCATGAACTCCTTTAGGATTGGGTTGGGGTTGACTAGGAAACCTGCATTTTTCTCTTTCTCTCAAAGACTCAGCGATATGAGCAATCTGGGTTTTTCAATTAGAAATAGACTTATTATTAGCCTGAACAATCTTTTGATTTTCTCGTAAACTCTGGTTGACAAACTGTTGGAAATCTTTAGTATTTTGAGTCAATGAGGTAACAGACTCAGCTAAACTCATTATCGTCTTATCTATCAGAATCTGAAATTGTGCTGGTCCAGAAGAATTCTTAGCATAACCAAAACCTGGGGGAACCTTAGAATTACTAGACTGACCTTGACTCTGGCCCTTAGACCGATAAATGTTAAGATGCTTTCTCCAACCAGGGTTATAGGTTTCTGAATAAGGGTCGAACTTCTGATGATTATCAAACCTATTGTTATTATAAAGCACATGGGCTTGATCTTCAACAGTATGTCCTTCCCAAAATGGTTTGGGCTCAGTACTAATAGATTGACTCAATTCTAAAGCTTCTAACCTTTTCGACATAGCCGTTATTTTGGCATCCGATTCAAAAGATCCTTCTACCCTATTAACATTCCCTCTACTTAGAAGAATTGTTCTCTGGGGCTCCCTACTATTTTCCCACTGTTGGGTTTTCTCGGCGATTTCATTTAAAAATATCATCGCGTCATCGACAGTTTTATTTTCAAACCCACTTGTGCATAAAGACTCAACCATGGTTGTTGTCGAATAATCTAAACCCTCGTAGAGGATCTGAATTAGCCTTAATTTCTCTAAACCATGATGAGGACATTGTGATAATAAGTCATTGAACCTTTCTAAATACCTATATAAAGATTTTCCCTCTAATTGAGCAAATGTGCAAATCTGTTGTCTAATATATGATGTTTTGTGCCTAGGGAAAAATTTCTGGAAAAAGGCAGACATGAGTTGTTCATAGGTCTCAATTGACTTAGAAGTCAAACTATATAGCCAAGACTTGGCTTTGTCTCTTAGTGAAAAAAGGAAATAGTCTAAGTTTCAATGCTTCATCATCTAGGTCTTTAATCCTGATGGTACTACATATTTCCTCAAAATCCCTAACATGGAAATAGGGGTTTTCATTTTCTTTCCCTAAGAATATTGGGAGCATCTGTATGTTCCCAGGTTTCAATTCATAGTTTGCTTTAGTATGAGCTAACTTGATACATGATGGACGAGAAGTCCTAGTATGGTTCAACAAAGCTTTTAAAGTTGCCATCGCTGGCGCTATCAAAGGACTAGAAGTAACTTCTTCACACAGTGTCAAGTTCTCAAAATTAAAATTTTCAAAAACAGGGCCCTCAAAAGAAGATTCTCTGAGGTCCTCGTTTCAAGGGACAGAAGTACTAGGTTTCTCACTAATCAAACAACCTAGAGTGTCTCTTTTCCAAGCCCGCTCAGTGATGATTTCAAGCGGTCTTGGCATACACTAAAAAAACACTAAAAAAATAAATCCTAATTGGAAGGGAATTCTTACAATCACAAGCAAGGCTGACTCAACCAAATCAAACCTATTAAATCTAGCAAACAAAAAGCATGATGGCTCCACTTAGATTGTTTTTAGACCAGCTTCTATTCTTTCAAAAGGCAACTAGTTACGATTTTATGAAACCTCTTAGAACGATCCGAATTAGATTAAGTCGAAGAGAAACAGGATAAACTCTAAGGAGCTCCGATAACCCTGTCTCTTTGGCACTTTTCCCTGGGTTACAAGGCGGCTTTAATCAACTTAAAATAATCTTCTTGAACTTCGAGTTCGGCTAACAAAGTAAGCAATACATTCCTTTTGATCGAGTTTCCTATAAGCTCGTTACCCTATCGGTCTCTTTCTAGTCAAAATTTTAAGGTTTAGGTTCGCGTTTGGTAACGTGTTCCTAAAGCGGGCAAGAAGGAAACGGTGATGAAATCCGAGTCCTTATCTTATATGGCCAGTTCTTGCCCTTTACTAGAAAATTAAATCCGTTTTCAGTTCCTCAACATATATGCATACGAAGGAATACAGTAAACCCACTTGCAGGTGATTCGTGGGTTGATCGAGTCTTACCTCCTGTACCAGACGGGGGATGAATCGGTTGAAGTCGACTCGGGCCACCGACTCCTATGTCAGTGTGCGAACCCGAGGGGCCGAGACAATATCGTAATTGTCGTCCTTCCATGTAGCAGTTTATATTTAATAATACCCTTCCGTAGGGTTTAAAAATAAATGAAGTGTCCAAATGTCCAAAAGAAAGTCCAAAAAGAAGTGTCCAAAATAAAAAAATTACAGAAATAATTAAAATCCTAATACACTTTTCTAAAAAACAAAAACAAATAGAATCTAAAATAAAATAAAATCTAATTAAGAAAAATCTTCGTCTTCTTTTTCGTTCTTTAAGCTTTTAACTTTTAACTCCAAGTCTTTAGCTTTAATTCCAATCTTTGATCACTTTCTTTTTGATACAAAATCCAAAACCTGTAGCAAAAAGATAAATACCAAAAGAAACGTAAAATAGAACAAAGTAAAATAATAATAATAAAAATAAAACCTATAAATAAATCTAAAACTCTAAACCTAAAAACAAATCTGCGTCGACGGCGCCAAAAATTGATATGATTTTTAATAGTGGTAAAATAGGTTCAATTATCGGACTTATGAATATTTAATTTCTAGACCTAATTTTTAATAACAGAAAATAAAGAGAATTAAAACAATTTGATTTTAAAATGGATGAAGAAAACCTAGGGCTTAAGATTCCACCATTCACCAATACTTCACTGATAACATATAACAATTCTTATTTTCAATTTAATCTAAATATGCCAAAGATAGGTTTTAAAAGAATAATTGTTAATCAAGAGCATGAGACATCAAGAGTTTAAAAACCAAGTATGACCCATCAAAATAAAACACAATTATTTGAGAAAAACAATTTTTTTCAATTTTAATTCAAGCAATCAATAATAAAAGAATTGTAGAATAATATAATTAAAATAGATGTTACCACAATTATTGGGTGAACGACTTCCTCCGTCACCCCAGTGATGGTGATTAGCTCATTGTAATGGAAACACACTTAAAATAGACTTTTATTACTCAAAAAGTGCTTACATTGGTAAAATAGAGGTAACACAAGTGAATTGATACACTTATAAGCGTTACAGAGAAGTGTTTTATGTGTTACAGAAGAAGGAAAAGAGAACAGGAAAGAAAGACGGACTTGAAGTGCTTCAGGAATAAGTGTGCTTCAGCAGCTGTGTATGTGACTGTTTCACCGACACTATCAGCGAAACTTCTGGAGCGCCTTATGTTCTTCAGGTTCTTCTTCTTCGCAGCAGAAACTTTTTTTTTCTGTCAACTTTCATTGGTTTCTACTTGTGATTTCCTCCCTTCTCTTCGATATATATAGGGTTAGTAAACCCTAATAGGTCTTGTGAAACGATAAGGACCCAAAGAACAAGTCCAAATCACTCTCAAACTTACGTGCAAATCCCAAACAGAATACAACTTTGTTTCCGACTCGATTCATCCCTGTGTGGAAATTTTTCCGGCTGAAACGCGTCTTGTGACGTGTATTAATGTTGTTTATATTGTTGAATTACTTTGAGATACCAAGTACACGTTTAGAATCCCTTAAAACTCGAATACAAATCAACACGGAAGTTTTCTCACGTAGCTTTCCTTTTCCCGCCGAAAAATTTCAAATTCAAAGAAGGGGGTGCCCCCAATCCAAGAGTTGGGTGCCTTTAACAATCCGCCCTGGGTTCCTTTAGTAATTTTCCGGGTGCCTTTATCACTTTTCGAACCGATTTTTCCGTAAATATTTATTTCTCAAAAATACCTACAAAGACATAAAAAATCATAAAAAGTACAAAATCGAACACTATCAAAATAAATAATCGAGCGCAATTTAGACAAAAAAATATGTCTATCAGTGATGCTTTCAAGATTGCGAATTACTTGATTAATAGGTAATATGCCGCTAGTTTATCTTTTATTTCTCCATATAAAAAATTGCATGTTTCTTCTCCAGATTATACTTATCTTAGGATCTTTGGATATGCATGTTACACTTGGTTAAGGCCTTATACATATTTTAATTATAAATTAAAGATAACACTACTTTAGTCTCTATGGAAGACCCGTTCTTGCGTATTATCTCATCAATTACCGTGTTCTTACGGTCTATAATTAAATTCACATCACTAAAGGGTATCATCAATAAGAAGGTTTGGACTATACTGAGACTTTCAGTCCAATTTCTAAACCAATTACAATCAGGTTGGTTCTTTCTCTTCTTGTTCATAACGATGGGCTTATTAAGCAATTAGATGTAAGTAATGCATTTCTGCATGAATATTTTCATGAACCAGTTTTTATGTCCCAACCATCTGGTTTTGTTGACAAAAATAAGTCAAATGGTGAGTGTCAACTTCATAAATCATTTTATGGTCTTAAGAAGGCTCCTAGGGCCTGGTATGAGAAGTTCATGAATGCTCTACTTGCAATTGGTTTTACTTTTTCTCTTACAGATACTTCAGTTTTTGGGGTCTCAAATTACTATTGATATCGTGTTTGTTAATAATATTATTATCACTAGATCGTCTACTGACTTTTTGTAACTCGGTTTTTGCTCAACTAAGTTATTTAGTTCTTATTAATTAATGATCTTGGAAACTTCCACTATTTTTTGGGCATTGAAGTGGAGGAATCCTGATGCTATGCAGTTATCTTAATCAAGTACATTTTGGACTTTCTCAAGAAAAATAACTTGATTATCAAACCTTGCTATATTATTGCTATTGCAGATACCAAAACGAGTTGTATTGATTGGGAGTTATTGTCAGATCCCATTGAATTTAGATAACTAGTTGGTGCATTATAAGATAGAACTTGGACAAGGCCTGAGATTTGTTATGATGTGAACTAGGTATGGCAGCATATGAGTAAACCAACTACTCTGCTTCTTATTGCTACTAAAAGGATTATTAGGTAGTTGAAGGGTACTCTTGATAATGGTATTATGTTTCAAAAGGGTTAAACTGCCCTATCTTCTTTCTATGACTCTGATTTGGCTGAGAATCCTGATGATAAGAGATCAACTAGTGGGTTATGTGTGTTCTTTGGAGTGAACCATGCATATCTCTTGGTCATCCAAGAAACATCATATTGTTGCTAGGAGCTCAACAAAAGCTGAATACAAGCCATTGGCCCATACAACTGCAATAGTGTTGTGGGTTTATACTCTTCTCAAGGATTTGAGTATTTTTCTTCCTTCATCACCTACTATTGGTTGTGATAACAAACGTTATCTTGCTCTAGCATCAAATCCAATTCTCCATGTAGCATTAGATTTTCACTTCATCGGAGAGTTGATATTCAATCCAAAGTTTTAAATGTGTACTATATTTTTACTGATCAACATATAACAGAGTTGTTTATACCAAAAGTTTGAATTCTTCTCGATTGGATTTTCTCTTCAGATCATAGCTCATCTTGAGGGGGGATGATGATTGTCACACATTTTGTGTCTGGTGTTATAGGAGTGTAAACATTTCTTTACAGTTGTCTATTGTACGGTTAGTTATGACAGTTGGCTTTTGCCGTTAGGGTTCGTTAGCCTTAACTGTTTTCTCGCTTTTCTGTTAGTCAATATTGGATTATGTTGGGAATATATATTTTTAAAACATAAATTTAATTATCCATAAAAATGCTTTTAAATAGCAATTAATGTTTTCATAAAAGAAATTCATTTTTGATGTAATTAATTTTGGCCGTTTCATACTTTTGGTGTTAATGGTGTGTTAACTATACCATAATAACATTTTCATTAAAATCATAATTTTTATGAAAAATAAAAAGAAGAGTTGTTGAAGCTTTTTTATTATGTGAGAGTCTCTTTTATGTCCCTTAGTTTTAAAGAAAATGGATTTTTTTGGGAAAGAAAAACAAGTGTGTGATCATCATTGGTTTTTCTAAAGTAGTTCCTGAGCAAGAATGAAGTGTAGAAGTTTCACATCCTCTCACCTTGCAAGAGTGATTATGTAAGAGATTGAACTCGGTTGTTTTATCTTGGAGACGACGTGACAACGATGAACTGCTTGCACAATCTTGGGCAGAGCCACAAAACGTCTTAAAGAGAGCGGCCTAGTCCGCGACTCCGCCATGATATTTGTTTCATTTTTATTTTATTTTATTTTATTTGTTGTGCGGGAATTATTCAGCAATTGTTCCAACAATTTTAAGACGATATATTCTGCCATAAAGATCAAAAGAAAAACGATTGCTGAAACACGATAAATATCATTGTTTATTTTATTTTATTAAATTATTAACGGTATAATTCTTCTTTAGCGATTTAACATGATGCTTAAAATTTTAAGTTACTTAATACCTAGAGTTTAATTTTATATATGATCTTGATGGAATAAGATTAACATGGTTAATATTTGCTTGATGAATTTTTAGCATAGAAAAATATTGTTGATGATAATAAATTATTTCTGATATGCTGGAGAGTTTTTTATATATCTTGTATACAAAAATGAATTTGGTAAAAAAAAATTAACTGAGATACTAGACATAATAGAGATTATTCATGTGAAATTTCAGAATTTTTGGATGCTGGAAAGTATTTTTAAGGTATTTTACAAAACTGCAAAATGTTGCTGAAAAATTCTGACTGGCAGAAATTTGGTCCTGATTGAAATCGCTTATTCTGATTTTTACATACATATTTTGATATTTGTGTATAACATAAAAGTTGTAGATCATGATCTTATCTCCATAACCCATTTTGAAATTCTTTATTTGTAATTATGGTGTGAGAGATATTGTAATTTTAAAATCGGTGTATATGTCTGTCCATAATATGAGATGTGAAATTGAGATTAGAGATTATACATTAGAAATTAGAGATGTAAATAATTACATTAAGAAATCATATGTTTTGATTCTAATACTTATCTCATATTCTTATTTTAGTAATGAACAAATAAGATCATTATTAGCAATCAAACTAGTGCATCTTTGTTTAGTAAAAAGTTATAAATATATGATGTTATAATTATAGAACTTTGAATCTTTGTTTAACACTTAAGAGCAACTTGGAGTACTAATGTTTTAATTGTTTCTTAGTAATTTTATGTAAGTGCATACCTTACTTATTTTTTGGTTTCAAATGCTCACATGTAATTGGTTGTGAGGTGAGAATTCACTTACTTGAGAAAGTTTTTATTTCCAATGAAATAAAAATTACGAGCAAGTGCGAAGATTAATCAATGTGTGAAGCAATGGTTTTGCTGATTTCTTTGTTAGTGTGAAAAGAGTGGGTACTGGTTTATGACCAATTGAGCTTTCAAAGCAAACGAGGTATATTTGATGAACTATTTTTAGTTATTGTAGTGATCAAATAATTGCATTTGTTCAATCTTAGAATGAAATGCACGGAAACAAGATATTGATAATAGACACTTATTGTTTACGGCGATAAATGTGTGACTCATATAGGTTTGAAACTTATGAGATAGAATTTGATCCAAACCAAAACCGAAAGAATTAGAAACCTAGTCAAGACAAATGTGAATACCAACTCTCACCAAAAAAATGAACATAATTAATTATGAAGTTATTTACTATGCTTGCATTAAACCAAGGCTTATGGCTTGGCATTGTAAGGATATTAAATGTTATTAACAATGCTTTTCAAGCAAGTTAATGTGAATTGTGGATACGGTGAGAGGTTGATTTATATTGGTGTTTTAAACCATTTTTGTTTTGATAGGTTATTGTTCAAAAGTTAAACCGAATCGTTTAAAAAACGTGGTGTTGACATATACTCACATCTCCATGATTCTCGGTATTGATATGGTTTCAAAGTTTACATCGGGTATAACTATCTTGTTAGATATGTTCATACTTCCGAAATGAGAAAGAATCTAGTTTTCTCTTATCTTGTTATTAACAAGATTGAGATTAAATTTTTTATTGAGTTTGATCATTACACCACAACAATAGATATGTTATCAATGGAATGTTTGAACCAAATATCTATTGTTCATATAATATGTCTTGAGTTTTGGATGTTTGCAAGTTGAGACTTTATCATGCTTTTATGAAGTTTATGAGCTAGTGATGAGTATGAGCATATCGTGTTTTCCTCTAAACTTACTAAGAATTTTTGAGTAACATGTATCTAATCTTACTCAACTCACCAAAGCATGTAGACTCCTAAATCTTGCTAGTTTCCAAAAGCATCGGATGAAATAAAATGTTTGAGAATTTTATAAGATATTTTTGGTGTTTCACGTAGTCTAACTTGGTGAACAAAACTGACTTTTCATTAGTGAATTCGGCGATGTTGTCTTCACAAAAAGTGTTCGTCTATTCGTCCACTATATTGTATCAAAAGGATTTTAATTTTGGATTATTATTCCGTTAGTTATGAGCAAGATTGTATAGCAGTCAGATCTGAATTTTGCTGAATTAAAGTTCAGTCCAGAACTTTGCATAGACGTTAGACATATTATTTTTGGTTAGAAAAATTATTTCAAATTTTTTTAAGAATGGGAAGATTTTCTAGTTTTTGGTTTGATATTAAAACCGAATTTGGACTTCTAACGAAATCTGTAGAAATTTTTGAATGAACGTGGGAAGAAATGCAATTTGTATAAGTAACTTCTCATTTTTAAACTTTTTGTTGTTGATTAAAAATTTTCTTTTTGAGTCCAGAAATGGTGGAGATTCCTTACCGTATATTGTGCGAAGTTTGAATTCTAAACTTAGATTAGAAGAACTAAATCAAAATGGAGATCACAAGATCATTGAGAATGAACTTAGACATCTGTGAGTAGTAAGACCAGAGAAAAATTTAGTCCTGATTATTACTATTTTGAGATAGATGTTATTGGCATTTTAATATTTGGATAAGTTTTTAAGATCCAACTATTTTATGTTAACAAGCAAAACATTATTTGCTTGGATGGAAAAAAAATATTATTTTCTGGATTAGTGCGATTGATTTCAGAATTGATGAATGTGACATGCATAACACTATTTATGTATAAATGATTGTTTGAATTCATATTCTAACTCATATGAGAACATGCTTAGGTTATTATTTGACATGAAGGACTTGAGTAAAGATAGTGTATATGTTTGAATTGAATTTTTTCTTCTTTTGGATCTATTTTATTACAGTGATAATAGATTTTTAGTATATATGTTTGACATGAGAGTAACTCTTTCTCCGGCCGTAACTTGAATTTTGCAGCCATTTTTTCCGGGTGAAACACTCATGAATGACGTGTTTTAACCTTCTTTGATTATTTCTTCACTTGGGTAACTCAGAATCACCCCAAAATCCTTTAAAACTCGCACTTGAAACAACTCAGACACTCTTCTCACGTAACCACCAGTTCCCGCCATTTCCAGAATTTGAATTTGAAAGAGGGGTGCCCGTAATCCAACTGGTGAGTACCTTTATCAATTTTGTTGGGTGCCCTTATTAATTTTCCTGGGTGTCTTTATCACTTTTTGAGCCGATTTTTCCATAAATATTTATTTCTCAAAAATACCTACAAAGACATAAAAATCCATAATAAGTAGAAAATCAAGCACTAGTATAATAGAGAATTGAGCACAATTTAGACACAAAAATGTGTCTATCAATTTCAAATGCAATATTCTTTGATTAATATGATATATTCATTATATGAGGTTGAATAACATTATATACAACACAATTTATCATTTGAACATAAAAGTAGTTAAAATCTCGTGATTATTACTAGTTTTATGAAGTATTTGTGATTAATAGTTGTGGTATTGATGTAGTTTTGGTGTTGAATGTTGAATGCATTGAATTAAAATTATAAACTTTCTTGTAACGTATAATGAGTCTTATATGAGGATATTTCATAGCAAATTTTCAGAATGAAACTTTTTTGTAAGGTACAATGAGATATTTCAGAGCAAATCAAGAAACCAATTTAGATTCATCGAGTGGTGATGAAGAAGAAACTCTTATACTCCAACGACTATTAGAATTGCAGGATCGTAAATGTATGATTCGTCAACTGGTACCCAAGGAAGTGCAAATACACCAGCGACTTAATCGTAATCGAAAGGTGCATGATGATCAAATGATGTATGATTTTTTTACAAAGGGAATAACTTATACTCTAAGACAATTTGAACATCGTTTAGGTATGAAGCAAGATTGTTCATAAAAGTTTTAGGAAAACTTCTTGTAGTGGATAAAGATGGCATCAACGTCCGCATGCAACCGGTAATATAAGACATTCTCATGATATGAAGATGGTATTGTTATGAAATTTTTATGCAAAAGGATGTGGCCATTAATATAGTATCAATGATTACGCTCGTATGGGTGCAACAACAACATACTACTTTATAAAGAGGTTTTGCAACACAACATGCAGCACCTATGGAGAAAGGTAGTTCCAACAACCTATTATTGAAGATATTCAGAGGTTGCTAGCAGAGAATGCCACACGAGGATTTCATGTAATATTTAGTAGTCTGAATTATATGCATATTCCATGGAAGAACTGTTTAGTAACTTGGAAAAAAA
>JAJJMC010013841.1:5825889-5860203 GCA_023531435.1 Papaver californicum
GGGGGGGGCACGGTAGTGCCCATAGAAAATTGGTGGCCGGTGGAGGGTGTTGAGGCAATTGATCAGATGTTCGGGTTAAGCATTTTTAACCTGATGCGGTAGTGTATTTTTCGGACTTGGTGAAAGGTCAAATAGTCTTGTCTGTTGGGTTTCTATAGGAAGGTGGATTTTTATGATTTTTTGGACTGCCAGTGGAGGAAGATGGAATAATTTATCGTGTATCTAGCTATGGGATAAAGGATCAATGATATCAGCAACTTTCTAGATAGGAAGGCATTGTGCTGGATCAAGATTTGTTGAATGTGTCAAGCCGTTTCCAATACGATGAAAGATATATTGTTAAATGATAGGTATGAGGGAAGACAGTTGTTTCCATTGGGGTTGGAAGATGATATATTGGAAAGTGTGTTTGCAAAAGTAGGTTGTTATTTGAGGTATTTTTCTTTGCATAGGCTTGCCCAAATAGACTATGGTTGTTCATGAATGTTTCATGCCCTTTTCATTAATAAGGTTCTGTTATGGTCGGAGCTTCTTCGAATGCCTAATCCTCATTGGGCTTTGGGTTTAGTTAATTTATCCCATCCTAGTGGGTGAAGTTTTATAACATATAAGTCATGCCCAGAAGAAAAAAAAACTGGTGATGCGGTCGATTTTTATATGTATATGGGTAGAGATAGTTGAGTTTGCATAAGGTGGTTAGAGGTAGGAGTGAGAGATGAATTTATGAGTGATAACTTCCTTGCTAGTATTAGGAATTTCGTCATCCATCATTTCGCCTTTCTTGCCAAACTTTGAAGCAGAGGTGTAAAAATATGGCTAAAGGATCTCCCATGCCTGAAGTGGACTCTTAGGCATATTAGGGGAGTAGATGTGGTTTGAATGTTGAAAAATTGATGTAGTTTATCCACTTTATATGGATCCAACCTCAAATGATAAATAATTGTAGATTTTGTAGTGTTGATTAGTTGACCTACCGAGGAGCTGTAACGGTAAAGTAATTGTTTGAGGTGATGGATATTTTCAGTAGAAGCCTTATATATGATGAGGTAGTCGACATCATACATAAGGTGCATGATCGGTAGTTCTTTTTTTAAAATATGGAGCCCTTTGACAAGATTCAGATTCTCTAGTTTTGCTAAGTTGGTAGAAAAGATTTCCGCACATATAATGAACACATAAGACGATAGCGACCCCCTGTTGAATTCCTCTAGTTAGGGTGATATATCCATGCAGTGTGCCATTAATGTTGATCGAGTATGTAACAATTGAGATGCATATCATAATGTATTCCAAAAATATGGTCGCGAATCCCATCTCGAAAAAAACTCTCATGATGAAAACCCAATTTAAGCTATCATAGGCCTTTTGGATATCGAGTTTAAGATCTATTTTGGGATCTTTGGTAAGTGATAAGGATTTGATATGATGGAATAGTTCTCCAGCGATCGCTTTGTTATCATGAATAGACCTTTGTAGTACAAAAGCGTTTTGGTAAGGACTAATCAGAAAGGGAAGTAAAGGTCGAATGTGATTGACCAGTATTTTAGGAATAATTTTATAAGTGACGTTATAGAGTCATATAGGTCTGAATTGTGATGGTTTTGACGGGTAATCCACTTTTGGTAAAATGAGGTTCGTGTGGTTCATGAAGGGTGAATGTAAGGGTGTTGAAGAAGCTACGAACTATTGTTATTAACTGTAAATAAATGCAATATCCCAAAAAACTTTGAAGAACCTACTTGTATAATCATCTGGGCCTGATGCACGCTCAGAACCAATGAAGAAGAGCCATTTTTTGATATTTGCGGGTGTTACTTCTTTTGTAGGCTCGGTTTACTGAAGCGAAGTTAGTATAAGGGTGATTGCGACAAGGATATCATTATATATTATCATATTTGGGGTTGTATATTGCTCAGTGAAGTGGTCGAACATGAGATGTATGATCTGGTATGTCATTGACCCCAGTTAATTTGTTGACCTTGGAGTTGTTGTATGTTGTTGCATCTGTGATGTATAGTGGCCTTCATATGGAAGAATGTGGTGTAGTTATCTCCCGATTGTAGTTATTGGATTAAAGCATAGATGTGTGATAACTTCTGAGTTGTTTTTCATGTTGTAACCAGTATGTCAGTTCTTGTTCAACCTGGGTGGTATATTTATGTTGCGCTAATTTAATGCGGGTTGTCGACTCCTTGATCATTGTAGGGAGATGGCCAAAAGTTTCCTTGTTCTAATTGGTAAGGATTTGGCTAGTTGTAGTTAGATTTAGTTGTAGGTCAAGCGATGACTCCATGTCTTCTTTTTGAATCCAAGCTAAGTTAAACACATGTTGTAGTTGTGAATGGGCAATCCAGAGGTGTTCAAATTTATAATTCTTGGCCCCTTGCCCATTAATCGCCTTATTTTGTAATAGAATAGGTGCATGGTCTAAACCTATTCGGGTAGGTGCGTAATTGCTATATGTGAGTTGGCATTTCGTCAATATTGTGTGGCAATAGCCCAATCCAATCTCACCATGATGATATCTTGACCTTGCTGGTTGTTTTTCTAAGTGAATGGGTCACCTCGAAATCTCAAATCCATAAATCTCATTTTATTTATATATCATATTGAGGAAAGGTTATATTTTCCCAAAAGTTACTTGTCTTCCTCCTTCTTTTTCTGACCGATCTATAACCTCGTTAAAGCCTCTTATAAAAATTCACGGGTTGTCGATGTTGGTAAAGATTGTCGAGAAATTGTATAATAATTCCCTCACAACATCTAGATGTGTTGGTCCAAAAATGCCCGTCAATAACCATGGTTTCCAAGGTGGGGGTGGAGTAACTAGATCGTGGATATAGCTTTATGAGTGAAGTAAGATTTGAATATTTAGGTTACTTTTCCATAATAAGCATAAGCCTCCTCGTCTTCCAGTCTTGGGAATAGTAAAATGATGTATGAATTGGAGAGATTGTTCGAGAAAGTTCAGATGCCTCTCGTTAGCCAAGGTTTCAAAGATAAATAAAATTGATGGCTGATGAATTGTTACCAAACCTCGTAAATGTAGTATTGTTGTTGGTTGGTTGGTTGATTCCTTGATAGTTCCATGCCAAAATACTCATTGTACACGTATTTTTGTTTACCCAGGAAGTTGACTTGAAGATTAGGTAGGTATGTAACAACAATTACAGAAAAATCTTTTTGAAATATACGGTTATCTTTACGCATCCAAAGAAAAGATAGATTTGTGGCTTTAGAAAAGCCCAAATAAAGGACGTTATGAAGTAGATAGCGTCCCAACTGAAGTAATAACCTCTTATTTGAGTTTTCGAAGCTAATGGAAAAGGTTTTGGTAGACCATATACTTTGCAGAGTCCGCAATCAGAGCCCAGTAATTTACGAGGAATAACAATTTAATAGGAACCCAATTACGTTGAAAACGTACCAAGCTATATTAAGATATAATGGAATGTGAGTTGAGGCGGTAGGGTGTAAAGAAGGTTGAAGTGATGAAGTTTTAATATTCATAATTAAAATGTTTGTCCCTTAATTTTTGAAGTAGTGGAATTATAGTTTAATCAAGGTTCTTGGAAGCAGTATAATGATAAGTGTCAATGATGGTTAAATTAACTGCTAGCTTTCTTCAAGTACAATAATCTTCAAAAGTCTTCTACATGAGCAGGTAGCAGCTGAAGGTAATATTGAATAGAGATCCCTTTGATATTAGCGAATGATAATACTTCTTCCTAATAACTCACCCAAAAAACATAGCTAACAAGGTGTGAAATGAAGTATACGACTGCAGAGTACTAATAAACAACGAGAGTAGTTCCTTGATAACAATTGAGATAACCGTATAAGATTAAGAGAGATTATTAATAAGCAGTGATAGTAGTTCCTTGATTGAAATTGAGATAACCGTTGTAATGACCTGACTCTCTACCAATATTGTCCCCACGTAGCCAATGCGGTCATCCGACAATGTGGATTTTTTTAACGGGCACCTCTGTGGTCATCAAGCAGCAGCTTTCTGGGAGTTCACCCATCCATGGATTGCTCCCATCCCAAGCACACTTAACTACAAAGTTTTTTGCCAACTCTGAAGTCAGTTGTGCTGAAAAGGCCTCGGTGTTAGGAAAGGACAAACCATTACATATATTCCATTCGGCGAACCCTACCTGCTGAATCGGGGTACTGCAACCGTATAGTATCACGAGAAAAATACTAATAACAATTGGGATAATCGTATAGTATATTCAATTTGGATTTACTTATATATAATGTTGTATATGTTACAACACATAAAGTTAATAGAAAACAACAGGGACTTAAATGACTATATATAAAACAAGACTTGGTATTAGGATTTCAAATATTCTGATATAATAGCAATACAGGGACAAGGGTAAGCAGTTAATAAATAAAATGCAACGTTGGAAGCAGTTAGTTTCTGAATTAAAATCAGATTCAAAGAGTAAGCAGTCAATTGTTTGTAAAAGAGTTATACAAATGAATTAGAAATTGTTACAATACTAGCAAGATAACTATGTTTACAAAGTTAGGAATAACAAAAACTTACAAAATATTAACTGTAAACAAATGAAACTCTAAATTGTTATACAAGTACCAGGATTCTGACTATGCAACTAAACTAAAACTACAAGGTAGAGAAGTAGAAAAATAAACTGAAGTACAAATAAGTCCTAAATAGTCGGAAGATCCACCTTCGGAAGATCCACCGGCCTAATAAGGGGATTACTTAAGGTAGTAATTATAAGTGATAGACTATGGTTTTATAAATAAAAATCTTCCATGTGGTTCATTAATCTTGATCATGTTCTGAATGAAGTGGATATAGGTTATGTTGTTATTTTTGTTCAATATGAATTCTGAATCTGAGATGTTGCAAATATAATAACCCTAATTCTTACCCTATTCGACCAAAAGTCATTACGTTGTTGTAGTGGTGAGATGAATGCAATCAGAAAATTCTAGTCTTGCTACAAAGATATTAACAATCATAATGTCAGCCTGCTCAAGATACATGATCTATAAGGTAACTTCAAAACACTCCAGAGGTTACAGACAATTAGGAAAGATTTAGAGCATGATCCCAAATTGCGTCATGAATAAATCTTCCAAATAAACTCAAGCTTTTTGATATATTACCTTGACCAAGTCATGAACTTGATCAAAACGACTTAAATATAAGTATAATTCAACCCTTCAAACTAATAAACTTTTATCAATCTTCCAGCAGATAAACACAAGGCATTCTTAAAATCAAGAGAATTACTAAAGACTCTAGTAAGAAAAACCACCATCCAAAATTAAAACTAAAAAACATTCTCTAGCGGTGTTAAGCTGACATTGTACAACTAGTGGTAAACACAATAAACTGAAAAACCTTACAGGGATTCAATATCATAAAACAAATGAGATGGTTAACTGTGAAATCACCATTCCATAAGCTGATTATTAGGGTTGTACATGGTATGGTACAAACCGTAAAACCGCATCGTACCACACTGTTTAATCTTAAATCGAATTATATCATCTATCCAACGGTTTGGCATGGTTTTAATTTTGTGAAAACCGTTGATTTTGGCACGGTTATAGTTTAACAGAAAATCGAACCGAAAAACCATTAATATTAGTCATTAAATTATTTCATTTATGACCATTATAATATATCCTAACCTAATTAATACCACTCCCTTATCTTCACTATTTATTTTAATCTTTTCATTTTATAATTAGTTGTAGTGTGGATGTATAATCTCGAACAAGATAGTACCGAATTTAGTCAATCAAAATCAACTCCACACTCTATAGACAAAAACAGTTTCATCCTTTAATTGTTTATTTACAAGTGATATCATTAATGAGATGTCATGTAGATACCCATTAAGAAGTGTACATTACAACATACTTTTCCAATTGTGTACGAGGCATGAATTATAGATGTTATTGTGACTCATGTATACTGAATACTAATATTAGTTTTATTTTTGAAAAACCAATGGTTTTACATTGAACCCTCTTGGTTTGGTTTTGTACCAAACCGTCTATGAAATGGTTTGTCACGGTTTCAAAAACTTAAAAACCGCTACCCTTTGTTTTGGGTTTGGTTTCATCCAAAACTGTACCATGTACCACCCTATTGGTCATAGTGATATAAAGTTTGGTAGTTAAAATCAGGGTAAGTTGCAAGTTATAGACTAACATGAAACAACAAACATGTTTATAGAGCAAAGCTTGAAATGAATAATATTTTGGTTTTGGGTTGTGAAAAATTGATACAAGACTTGGTATATTTATGAATGGGTTTTAGAGAGCAACATATGAAATCAAAGTAATAAACTATTAGGTTTATAGGATAAAGATGAGAAACATAAAAAGGCAGGGAAAATGTAAGAGGGGTAAGCATGTGCAAATGTATATCGTTCTTCAGTTGCTTTAGATTTAACCAAGCAATAATAACAATTGTGATCTTATACCAGAATAAAGTAAAATGTTATTTTTTAGTCTGATGAAGAATATGGACGATACATAAGAAAAAACCTTATCTCAGCTGTAAATCCGTTATGATACTAATTAATCTCAATGTCGCAATCAGTCAAGTAGAGATCAACAACATAAAACCAATAATCAGGGAGCAACTCCAATCCATCTAGAGTCAAAGTTATATAAATCATGATGAAACCATAGATCTATCATCTAATAAATCTTAATTAATCTATAGGGTCGGTGAATTTAGAAAATTAGCTAAAGACTTAAGGAATTTTCAAGGGAATTTCATTAGGGTTTGTGGAGGAGGAAAAGAAAAAACATAAATTTTTTTTGTTATAATGTGACAAAGATAAAGAGGATTTTTTTTCCTAACTTAATTTAATGATCGGTGATAATAAACAATTTTTATTTATTTATTATCGTAATAAATAATTTAGTTTTAAATTTTTTAATAAGAAAAAATATATCAACAAAATAAAAATACTGGAAAATTAAACCATAAAAATATATATAAAAAAAGAAAGCAAGCGAACACTAGCAAGCTAACAGAAGCAAATTAAAGTTCAATTTAACTCTTTTTTTAATATTTGAATAACTTTGCTTTTATAGTTGAAATCCCATTTGTAGAGGATATATTTAGGAACTAGATGAATCTTCAAATGATCTTTCTCTTCTATCACAACACTCATATATTAGTTATTGGGACCGTTAAAACGATTGATACTGAATATAAACACTACAACATTTTTTTTTTGTAGTTTCCATCACATAATTTAATACATACAACTGAAATAAATATAAGTATTTTCACTAAAAACCTGCACGTGATAGAGTAACCATATAAATAAGGAGTTTTAATATATTCCCCTTCATATAATAATAATAAAAGGTTTCTAATATTTATATGTATTTCCAACATGTAAAGATTTACAAAGATGTAATAACCATTAGAGATATACGAAGTTGTTTGGGAAAAAAGGTATCTATTTTCACCGCAAACAATCTCGATAATATTGATGATTGATCTCCTCTTTTAATAATTAAGATGGAAAGAATCTGCAAAAAACAAAGAAGAGGCTCCGACGTCCAAGACAGTAATTATTTTTTACATGAGTTTTTAGGGTAGATACCATACTTTTTAGGGTTTAGGTTCTTTGTATATATATGCGCAGACTTGTCTGTCAAGTAATCTGAAATGTTCCAGAACTTTCCTCTGGGGTTTTGGAAATAGTTAGGCGGAAATGGGTCGGTGGAAATGGGCCCTTTTAACCGATATCGGTGTCAAAATATTAGGTACGCACATCGCCCCCTCTTAACCTCCATCTTGTTGTTGTGGGTTAAGAAGTTTGGATCATCCTTGAGTTGTGTTTGTTGAGGTACTCTGTAACTCTCCCCCAAGCGTGATGTTTGGAGTGTTACGCAGCTCGCCCCCACTGTTTGCGGAGGTATTTGTAAAGACGCCCTCAACTGTAGTATTATGTTGAGTTTGCTCGCGTGCTAGGCGAAACTTTATGCCAAGTATTGGAATTGTGATGCTCGAAAGCTAGTCGAGACTTGAGTTGAATGTAATGTGCTTACGGCTGCGACAAGTTTTTTTGCTCACAACGTAACAAGGCTATAACGTTCGTTGCTAGGGCAGGCTGGCATGTTCCTTGTCTCGAGTACGAGTTTTTGATCCAACAAAAAGTGTTGGGCGTGTTTGGGATGAGGTTTTATGCTTGCTTTGTTGTAAGGCTCTATACTCGCGTGCAAGGAGAGACTTTGTTCTTGCAGAAATAATAAGGCTTAAGTGCTCACGTGTTAGGTGAGGTTTTAGGTGCTTGCGATGATACAAGGCTAGTTGTGAGGGGTCCGAATAATCTTTATCCGAAATAACTAAATTGTGACGGTCGTCTTTATTCATGTAATCCACCACTTATCTCTGGGTAGTTGGCAACTTTCATATGTTCCATTGCATTATTAATTTTCGCCATTTATGGAAAGTAATTTGGTGTAGTTGGAAGATCTTCGGTTTCGAACTTGAGTTAGTGGAATTGTTTGTTCCTTGTGGTCACCAAATGAATAAGCATATCTACAGTAATTACTGTAATAGGTAGACGTTCTATCAGTTGTAAAGCTTACACCATGGACCTCACCCTTATTATTTCAGTTCCATTAATTGTTAGAACTCATTTGAGTGGAACATAGAAAACATCAAATAATTGTTAGGTACCACCAAAAATAGGCAATGTCAATTCAATGAGTAACAGTGGAATCAGCATGATCAAAGTTCCATCAAGCATAAGCAATATATATATATATGTAGACCAACAAAATGGAACCTAATTAGATAGAATTTCTAAGAGATCGAGAAGTAAATATACTTATTAAATACTTTACAATGATAAACTGAGATATAAACACGTGTCATCTATTATTGGGGTTGCAACATAATGATTAACATGGGTTTAATAATCTATATACAATACTGTGCATTTATATGTTGTTGATCAGAACTAGACTAAGGAGCTAAATTAGGCTTCCCATGGGCAATAATTACGGTGTTTCAATTGCAGGTATTCTATCTTGTTTAATTATGAGTATGTGATGTAAGTGCAATTGATGAACGAAGCTGAAGATCAAAAGAGGAAAACCCGATATAAAGCATATGGACTGTCTGGAAATTAGTATGAGACTTTTGATGGTAAGAAATATGTTCCCCTAGTCGGTGCTAAAGATGTTTGGGCAAACACGTACCATTTTCACCATAGACAATCTCGATTATATTGATGATTGATCTCTCATCCTGATAATTAAGATGAAAAAAACCTGCAAAAAACAAAGAAGAGGCTCCGACGTCCAAACAAATAGTTATTTTTTACAAGAATTTTTAGGGTTAGATATCGTACCTTTTATGAATTCCTTGTATATATGTAGATGTAGTTGTCCAGACTTATCTGTCAAGTAATCTCGAATGCTCCAGGACATTCTTTTAGGGTTTTGAAAATAACTAAACATGAATGGACCTCTTTTAGCCGATAACAGTGTCGAAATATTAGGATACGCATAAAAATATTAATAAAAGAATCTAAAATGAATGTTGGGAACAATAATACTGTATTTTTGTACAAACGTGTAAAAGTTTGTGTCAGATAATACTGGACTGTATTTGTATCAATTGACACAGGTTGATATACCTCTGATACAACACGTATCAATTGATAATCTAAGGATTTTACATTGTTATTAACGGATACAAATATGATAAGCCCCATACGGTATCGTATCCGCAGATACGGCAGACCATGAAGTGTTAGCATAACGGGTCCCGATCACAAAAAAGGGCCTGTGCACCATACGGGCTAAGATATTAGTCCAGTTCACAAGGGAAATCTATCTATCGGGTATTCTAGAATTAGGATATGCTGTCAAATTAGGGCTTTTCCTCGGTATATGAGAGAGAGTGGCAGAGAGAAAGGGTTTTGATTCGCTTCCAAAGTTGAAATTCGTTGGATCATTTTCTCAAGATTTTGGTCTCATCTCATAAAGGTTAGTTCAGTAGACGGGATTTTTTTCTTTTTACTATCCTTGAATATGTTTTGTTTCTGTTTGGGTTTTGCCATTTGATATTGATATTGATATTGATAAGAGGATATTTCTCAAGGTGGTTTGAATAACTTGTTTTCGTAATGGAAAGAGAACCATCGCCGGATATCGGTGATGATTTCGATGACATTTACAAGGAATATACTGGTCCACCTGGATCAAATACAGCAGCAGCAGCCACTGTGCAAGAGAAACCCAAAGTGACCAAAAGGTCTCATGCCTCCTCTGGTGAAGAAGATGAAACTCGTGACCCTAACGCAGTACCTACTGATTTCACTAGTCGTGAAGCTAAAGTTTGGGAAGCTAAATCAAAAGCTACTGAACGAAATTGGAAGAAACGGAAAGAAGAAGAAATGATTTGCAAAATTTGTGGTGAATCTGGTCACTTTACTCAGGTATGCACAAGTAATGAAAACCTCCAGCATTGTAAAATGATACCTTATCCTGCATTCACTAGAAGCTGATTTAGGATTATTTTTTGCTGTGGCTTGACATGTTTTGTAGGGATGTCCATCTACGCTTGGAGCAAATCGCAAGACACAAGATTTCTTTGAAAGGGTTGCAGCCAGAGATAGCCAAGTACGAGCGCTGTTTACTGAAAAAGTAATTCATAGGATTGAAAAGGATGTTGGGTGCAAAATTAAAATGGATGAGAAGTTTATAATAGTAAGTGGGAAAGATAGATTATGCCTGTCAAAAGGTGTGGATGCTGTGCACAAAGTGAAGGAAGAGGGGAATGGTAATGGTAAAAGTCAAAGAGGTTCCAGTAGTTCACGAAGGAGCAGGTCCAGATCTCCTCCTGATGGAAGTTGTGCTGGTTCCCGCAGTGGGCGTTCTGAACCTCCAAGGTCATCTGTTCATAGTCCACGGAAAACAACACAATTACCACAAAAGTTTGGGAGACAAGAGAAGGTCGTAGAGGAACATATTCACGAGGATGTGCAGAAGTTTTCTAGAGGTTCTCCACGAGGTAGGGACACCATAGAATTCGTGTATCCCGTCCTCACGAAGCTGGTAAACCATATTTTGGAGTTCTTTTTATTATTGGAAAACCATGGAACTATTTTTTGGCTTTCAAATGAAACATTTAATGATAATTGTTGCTATCATTTTTGTTTTGCAGCAAGAGGTAAGTTGAAGCATTATGTGTTCGATTGTGAAGTAATTTTCGGGGGTGTTGTTGAATCAGTTGGACTAAATCCATAAAAAGAAATTTTTTTCTGAAAGCATAATTGGTACTAGTTTGCACCGGGTAGTTCACAGTTTTAATAATTAACATAGAGTCTGTGATTAAAGCTTCACTTTATGTTAGACATCTGAATTTAAAGTATGACACTGCTCAACACCATCTTTGTTTTTGAAGCTTATGGAACCGGGGTCAGAGGTCGTTCAAGTCATTCAAGATCTCCTGGACGGCCACCTTATGCAAACAATGCTGGCTCTTACCCGTATGACGATAGAGCTAGAGTTCGTTCAAGTCATTCGAGATCTCCTGGACGACCACCTTATGCCAACAATGCTGCCTCCAATCCTTATGGCGGCGGAGCTAGAGTTCGTTCAACTCATTCAAGATCTCCTGGGCAGCCAGCTTTTGCCAGTAATGCTGCCTCTAATCCATATGATGGTCATACCCATATCATTGGCTCCAGTAGACCTGATGGATGGAATATTGAGAAACATGTATCAGAGGTGAATCCTGGTGGTGGGAGGTCTGAATTTCCCGCATATCCAAATACACTGGAAGAACTAGAATTGGAATATAAGAGAGAGGCAATGGAGCTTAGCAAAGTTCGTGATAGCGAGGAAGATGAAGAGAATTACAAGCATCGGGAGGTGTGCACTTCACCTTTTGATTAGTACTCCTGCCGTCTTTTTTCTGTTTATACGCAGTTTTGACTGTTTAGAAATGATCACCCAGTTATTGGTTTGAACATGTTAGTTCTAACAAATCGCTTTACTTGATTTGCAGCATATTTGGGAAATGAGAGAAAATTACATGAAGAAAATGGCCATCCAACGAGGGATGCATGCAAAGCAGTGGGAAGAGTTTCTTCAACTTGATATCCAGAGGCGGGAGCAGCAAGCAGCACGCCAGTTATCTTTGGCACAAGGATATAGTACTGGTGGTAGTGGTCGCTATGGTCGGCCTGGTTACCAAGATTATGACCAATCTGCAGGAGGCAATGCCCACTATGGTGGAGCCAGTTTACCTGTTGTAGCCATGAGGGATAAGTACCCATATCCAGTTGAAAGTTATACTCCATCGAGGGCTCATGATGTGTACAGCACTGGTGATTTTCAACGCCACAGCCATGAGGATTATGGACAGACACACAATCGGTACTGAAGCAAAATCTATGGTATTGGTGAGTATCCCGTGAAAAATTGAAAACCACTTGAATCAACAAAATAGGTGTTAGGAAGCAGTTTGTCAATTGCTGTTCTTCGGTTTTCTGTGTGTTTTAAATATCAACTATCTCTGAATGAAAAGCTTGCTGCTGCTTGTGTTCATATTAGTTTAGTCAGTGTTATGCTGATCACTTTGATGTTAATGATTTTGACTTGAGATCTTTCTATCTCATCGACGATTTTTGTTAAAACAATTACTATTTTGGGGCAACTGGCTAATGTTAACTACCGATTTTCTGTCATAATTTTCCTCAGTTGTCGAGGAAAGGGAAAATGCTGCCTTTCTCCTTCCCTTACTGCTATCTACTGTGTACTGGTGGTGCGCGTTGCAGGTGCTCAGATTGATCGTCTCACCTCTCAAATTCAAGTATTGTCACATTTAGATTTTTTTTCGTTCTTTTTTTCTTTCTTTTTATGACGCAAATTAATTATGTTCTTTTTTCTTTCTTTTTATGACGCAAATTAATTATGTTTCCAACGGTAGTAAATAAGGAGAACAACAACAACAAAAAAATGTAAATTCTTACAATTTAATCTTAGGTACTTTACTATTTGCACTATACTATGTACTAATTGATATAATGATATACTAATGTAGGCAGAGTATACTTTAAGGGCAATTCCAACGATACGAGTATACCAAATACCAAAGAGTAAAAAAGTTTGCTCGTTTTTCATTTTTTACACAACGGTTTTGTAAGTAAATATGATCGTATGTTGTTTTAATTAGACGTCTGTTATAAAACGCTATTTTAAAAGAACGTTAGGTGACACGGACGTTTCTGTAGTGGGACGTATGTCGTTGGACGCACATTTGAGTTAGCGTTTCATATTCTGGAACCAGACGCACTTATAAATGAGCGTTTGCATACTCGTACGCTTCCTTAATCAAACGTATGTTTAACGTCCACACTAATTGACGTTTAGTGATATACGATGTGCCTAAAAGACGCCTGAATGCCAGAAGCCCCTTTATAATAGCGTTTAGTATTGAAACGTCCACCAACAGAAGCGTGAGTTGAGTTTCACGTTCACCTAAAGAAGCGTAATGAAGCACGTCCACTAGTGTAAGCGTTAATAAGATTGGTGTTCCGGCGCTCTCCTAAGAGAGCGCCTGTTATCGGACGTCTTTTTAATAGAACGTATTATATACGAACGTTATTTCAGTAAAACGTTTTAACCAGAAGCTCATTTGGCTTGCGTTTCTTTTGCCAGCGTTCTCCTAGTGAAGCGTTACTTCATACGCATTCTTTTGTGAGCGTCTCATCAAACGCTTTTCAGGCACTGCGTCCGTGTTTTGAAACGCTTTCTTAACGAAGCGTTTTTTGTTAACGCATATTTACAAGAGCATGCGACTATATATATGTTTGAGAGTAAAGCTGCTCTGGTACTGTACAGATAGTCGCCGAAAACCCAAATTTAATCGCCTGTTGCGCTTGAATTTACGCGACCAAAGAGTAAATATAATCTTTACTCTTTGGTCCCCTCGTCCGTTGGAGATGCCCTAAGAGACTTGTACAATAGTCTCTTGTTTAGTTCGTAGGAATATCATAAAATATAATAAGTACTAGGCTAGCCGTAGAAAACCAATAGATAGAGTAGTTTTCTCTTATTAAGAAGCCTGATATAGGGGCTCCAATGTCAATAGAGGGGCTCCAATAATAAGACGAAATAGGGACATTATGAAGTAAAACTCAAAAACCCCTTATCCATAATATTTTTACAATGCCTAAACCACCCCTGATTAGTTAATCTTAATTAAACTAGCTAATTAAAAAATTAAACTAATCATGATTAATTAAACATAATCTTTAACTTAATCAAATGATTTGAATTTTTTTTTTTTTTTGAATTAGTGTTTGGTGGGAAGAAAAATTAGATAAAATTTAAGAAAATTTTGTCGTTTTTTTTTAAACCCTAGATTTTGATTCAATAAACCATAGTAGTATTGAGTACACCTCTAACTTATACTCTTGATCTTTTTATGGCTCAAATTTGATGAAATCACGATTTGAAAGATTGATTTTTTGTTGTTCAGAGAAACTTACGGTTGGGTTTCATGTCGAACCCAACCGTAACCCTAAGAACACCGAAGAACACCATTTTTTCCCAGATTTACGGTTGGGTTTTCAACCAAACCCAACCGTAACTTGAAGAACAATGATGAACACCATTTTTGCCCAAATTTACGGTTAGGTTTTCAACCAAACCCAACCGTAACAAATCTTTAAACCCCAATCATAAAATTAGATAAATAGATTTTAAGATTTTTCATTTCTATATTGTATAGAATTGAAAGACGAAGCTAACCCAAAAACAATGAGGTCAATCGGACATCGTATGAAGGAGTTATGATCAAAACGATGAAATGTATCCAGGAATATTTACGGTTGGGTTCGCCAATAAACCCAACCGTAAATTTGGGCTCAATGAAGCCCAAAAATCTCAAATTTACGGTTGGGTTTATTGCCGAACCCAACCGTTAATATTCTTGGATACATTTCATCGTATAGATCATAACTCCTTCATACGATGTCCGATTGACCTCATTTTTTTTGGGTTAGCTTCGTCTTTCAATTCTCTACAAGATAGAAATGAAAAAATCTTAAAATCTATTTACCTAATTATACGATTGGGGTTTAAAGATTTATTATGGTTGGGTTTGTTTAATAACCCAACCGTAATATGAAGAATTAACCAATTACGGTTAGGTTTTACCTTAAAACCCAACCGTAATTCGAAGAAAAATGAAGAACACCATTTTTTTCCTATATTTACGGTTGGGTTTTGCCTTTAAACCCAACCGTAAGCCATCCCTTGGACCATTGAGTTTTAAGGTCAAATTTGGGTTTCAAAATCAAAAAAGTGAACTTATTCAATCATTTTAACTACATTGAAGGTAAATTGGGTCATTCAAACAAAGAAAAACTGAAAATCACACAAATTAGAGAATCCAATTTTGTGGTATCCAGTAGAATTTACGGTTGGGTTTTGGGTTAAACCCAACCGTAACTTATTCTGTTAGTTTTTGTTACAATTTCAACATGTATTTACGGTTGGGTTCTGCCTAAAAACCCAACCATAACCCAACCGTAATATGAAGAATAAACCTTCCCCAGACTTACGGTTGGGTTTTAAGCCAAAACCCAACCGTAACTAATCTTTAAACCTCAATCTTAAAATTATGTAAATAGATTTTAAGATTTTTTCATTTCTATCTTGTAGAGAATTGAAAGACAAAGCTAACCCAAAAAAAAATGAGGCCAATCGGACATCGTATGAAGGAGTTATGATCAAAACGGTGAAATCTATTTGTATCCAGGAATAGTTACGGTTGGGTTCGCTAATAAACCCAACCGTAAATTTGGGCTCAATGAAGCCCAAAAATCTCAAATTTACGGTTGGGTTTATTGGCGAACCCAACCGTAAATATTCCTGGATACATTTCATCGTTTTGATCATAACTCCTTCATACGATGTCCGATTGACCTCATTGTTTTTGGGTTAGCTTCGTCTTTCAATTCTATACAAAAAATCTTAAAATCTATTTATCGAATTTTACGATTGGGGTTTAAAGATTTGTTACGGTTGGGTTTGGTTGAAAACCTAACCGTAAATTTCGGCAAAAATGGTGTTCATCATTGTTCTTCAAGTTACGGTTGGGTTTGGTTGAAAACCCAACCGTAAATCTGGGAAAAAATGGTGTTCTTCGGTGTTCTTAGGGTTACGGTTGGGTTCGACATGAAACCCAACCGTAAGTTTCTCTGAACAACAAAAATTAATCTTTCAAATCGTGATTTCATCAAATTTGAGCCCTAAAAACATCAAGAGTATAAGTTAGAGGTATACTCAATGCTACTATGGTTTATTGAATCAAAATCTAGGGTTTAAAAAAAAAAATTCTGCTATGATTAAAATGGAGAAGGAGAAGATATGGAGGAGATGGAAAGATTTTAATTAAAGGACAAATTTGTCTTTTTTTTATTAGGTAAAGGATAAAATGGACATTTAACTTTACTCCTAGGACATCCCTTATTGTAAAATTGGATCACCTCGCCTCCACTTGGAGCCCCTCTATTAATGTTGGAGCCCCTATATCAGGCTTCCTTATTAACCCCTCAATTTTGTACAGTTATCTATATTTATAGACAATGATACGTACCATAAAGTTTACATGAGTAGGGCAGCTGTTAACAACACTTTTAGCACTAGGACACGTATAGAACATTTGTTACACGTATATTTCCTATTACAAACGGTGAGTCATCCACGCTTAGTGTAGACGTTTTTTAACATAAATCGAAATTTTTTCTTGAAATTCCATTATAGCCATCTCTCATATTAATATCAAATTCTTCCGTAACTATTTTTTTTAATACGAAAAAATAACAGTAAAAGCTGTTTAAATTACATCAGAGAACTGTTCATGTATCCCATTCTATTAGCCCAACAGCCCAACCTAAGGTGACATGACCACCTGATTGATGGGAGTTTTCATTAAAAGTTCTTGTTAATATCAGCATAAGGTTTTTAACATTATAATTTTCCCAAAAACTGGAAACTTTCTTATCCGTAGTAATCATGACTAAATTTAGAAGGGTGATTTAGGGGCTCTATATTTGTAGGAGGACTCTAATGTGATGTAGGGTGACCCAAAAATGCGTTAAGGGGTGTCCTAGGGGCTTCAATTTCATATGTTAAATGTCCATATTACCATTCTATCAATTAGAAAGTCTAATTTGCTCTTCAATCAATTAAAACCTAAACCTAAACAAAACCTTTCCCTCTAAATTTCGTGATAAAGATTCCTACTATAGGTGTATAAGGTAATAGTGATGAAAATCCGGATAAAACTAAACAAAGTAATGGAGAATTTGGGTTACAGAAAAATTTACAGTTGGGTTCGATTTGAAAACCCAACCGTAAATGTATGTTCTGCTGGTTTGTTCTTCATTTTACGGTTGAGTTAATAAACAAACCCAACCATAAAATTAAAGGTAGGAGATGAAGATGCAATTTTACGGTTCGGTTCGATAAACCCAACCGTAAAAAAATTTGCATCATTTTTTTTTTTTTTTTGCATTTTACGGTTGGGTTTAATTCTGATTTCCAACCGTAAAGTATTCCGCATATGTCTGATTTTTTTGTGTTGAGGCTTATTTACGGTTGGGTTCGATTGGAAAACCCAACCGTGAAATCCTTCAGGTTAGATAAATTTTTTTCATCAAGGATTATTTACGGTTGGGTTTTATGTGTGTAACCCAATCGTAAATTCTTCTGGACCCTTTTACGGTTGGGTATGGTTGACAAGTTCCAACCGTGTCAGTATTTGTGTTTCCTTAAAGTAGACAAACCCAACGACTTTTTTATTTGAAAATCTAGCCGTTGGGTATTTTTTCACTATAAAAGGAAACATGTCCCTTTCACTTTCTCATTATTCCCTATCCCTTTCATTCTCATTCTAATTCTAGACTTTCCAACTCATTCTCGCCATACCCTTTGAAGCACTAAAAATGGTATACACTAATGATGAAGATGTTGCAATTGTTCGAGCGTGGCTTACAATGATAATGCACGAGTACAATAGAGCGCACTATAACAACAATAACCACGCCGTTGCACCCGAAGATTGGATGGTGGGTCAGGATTCCGATCCTTGGTGGAAGCGTGTGTTTTAAATTTTTGTTGGATTAGACGGGAATGAAAATCGGAGGATGTTCAGAGGCATCAAGAGACGGTATGAGGCGTTGTTTGAAAAAATGGAGAACTTAAAACTGGAAACGAAATTGAGAAAAGAAGCACTTCCCACCGAAAACGGTGTGGATAGAGTAAGTGTGTCAATTAATAAATCGTTCATTAAAAAAAGTTTTCAAAAACTCAAACTTATAATTGATTTGTTTTTTTCAGCATGTGATGGCAAGGGAGCAATATAGAATCAAACATGGGGAGGAGTTTACGCATGAGGATTGTTATCGTCTTATGGAACAAAGTACCTATCTTGATTACATTTATTATCTTTAAGTGTTTAAGTGTAATCATCTAATGATCTATTGTATTTCATTTCCTTTAGTTCTTCCTTAAATGTTAAAAATAAGGTTTTTGCATACTCTTCTATTTCATAAGTGTATCCCAGGTTCATTTACGGTTGGGACACAAGTCCATACCCAACCGTAGACCAACCAAAATCCTTAAGAAGGACAGTTTTACGGTTGAGTTTTTATTCAAAAACCCAACCGTAAATCCTCCTGTTAACTCAAAAATTGTATTCGAATGTTTGCTTTCGGTTGGGTTTTTGCTTGTGTGAATGACCCTTTTTACTTTAAAACTTGTAAAATAGAATGAATAAGCCAAAAAATTTGATTTTTAAACCCAATTTGGAGTAAACTGAAATTCAAAAAATAAGTTAACAGGAAAATTTACGGTTGGGTTTTGAGTCAAAACCCAACCGAAATCTTTTGAGGAATCTTTGGTCTCGTTTTTGAAGCTCTTTTTTGTTTGAAAAACTAGCCGTTGAAACCTTGTACGACCCATTTTTTGAGATAGAGCCGTTACACATCTTATTTATGCATGATAAAAAGGGAAATGGTTTAGTACATATCAAACCCATCAATTTTTTTCTAAAATTGAACCTTTCTTTTACAACAATCATCTCCAACAAAACTATTACTCTAACATACTTGATTATGGCTCAACCTGGGGTTAAGATTACTTTGGATGAAGATTTATGTATTTGCCTCAACTATGTATTATGTTATCCAAAAAGAGGAGAAGAACGAAGGAAAGGTGGTATAACGAGTCCGAGTTATTGGCAAAGAATCCATGAAAACTTTTGTTCTAAAACCGGCAACCCTTATAACCGTAATCCCATCAAGTTGATTTGTTGATATGGCACTATACACCGAGAAGTAGAATAATTTATGGCATTAGTTCGTATTATTGGTCAACTACGACTTAGGGGTGAAACCGAAGATGAGGTGTTAGAGAGATCTATTCAGGAATGGAGGAGATGGAAAATATGACCTCAACTACAAAATACATATGATATTGTCACTACCAATATTACATTTAGTCAATATTACTATATCATCATTCCGACTCCGAGTCAGACATAATTGTTGTGAATTGAAAGGTCGAGGGTCGTAATGTGTTCCATAGTTCAAAAATTTGCTCGAACCGGTGACACCAAGACCTGGCGATTGCACCGTCGTATCCTATCTTTAACGGGGGTGATGGGCTTCCTTTTTTTCAACTTGAGACCGACAAAATGGCAGTTCTGTACCATCCAAATCACACATCTTCTATTAGCCAATTGTTCGACAAAGGTTGTTCTTGTTGGTGCAAATGTAAGAAAAAATCCATTTGAGATATAATGGATGACACAATTGAAAGCGTTGGCGAGGATTTAGCCACATATTGGCATGCTCATCCAATACTCCCTAGTCAAATTCTTGTTGCCTAGTAAACGCCTTTCGAATGCAATGAACTCCTCGTTTAACAATGACTCTTCTTCTCCCGCTGCAAACATCATTGACTTGTATAAATCCGGGTAAGAATGTAGTTCAACCGCGGACCTATGCCTTACATAAGTGTATTCGTCCAAACCCAACTCTTTTGCTCCGCTAAATGGTCCAACTTGTTCGATGAATACATGGTAACCACAATTACCATCACCGGCAACATCGTCGGTGGCGTTTATGTATGGACGAAAAAAAGCCGGAAACCATAACATATAATTTTCATAAATAATTTGCTCGGTTTGGACAATTTTACCATTCTCATTTCTTGAAAAGTTAGATGGTTCTTGCATCAATCCTCTTGCAATCCGGATCGTATGCGGCTCTTCAACCACTAATGTATTTTCTTTTAACTTGTTCTTTTCTTCTTGCTAATTCTTTCATACTAACTCTTCTTGATTTTGGGTGTGCGGGAACTTTTCCCTTAGCACCAACTTCCATTGTTGAACTTTCTTAAGAGGGAACCGCGGGACCTTTTCCTTTAATATATACTAGGCTTGGTCCCCCTTGTTCCGTTTGACTTCTTTTTCGTTTGTTTCTTCCTCGAACATCATCCTCCTTCTTATCCTCCGCTTCATATTCCTTTTGCACGTGCTCAAAATCCTAAGGGTCTTTTTTATTTGATTCTTCCATCAATTCCCTAGCTTTTTTTCGTCCCACGGACCTCTTTTCTTTCGTAGAAGGCCTACCCTTTATCTTCCCTCTTTTTGGTTCTTTGACATCGTACCTTGTGTGTGGAAACACGAAGTTAGTCAACTTACTCAACCATATTTGCCTTTGCGCGCGATTTAATGTGTCGTATTTCTCGGCTAGAACTTTTCCAACGTGGGTATCGACAAACGATGCACCAAAATCTTGCTCGACGATGGGTTCATCGAAAGACAATTGTTGCCAAAATGGATCAATATCTTGAATTGGGATCACACCATCTTTTTCGTACTTGGGCATCATATGCCGACAAGGAAGTCCCAAACTTGACATGTTAGGACAAGCACACTCTTCTACTCCGTGCAATTTGTCCAACCTATAATGCATAACTTCGTACATTAACTTCTCAATTGCGCTATGCGACACCTTATAAGAAATTCCTTGGAGCCATTGGTCGTCTTTATAGATGACGTGTTTTCTACAACGATTTTTTTCAAAAAGTTCCTTAACTCTATCAAGGTCACAGAGAAAATAATCGTGCATCGCTTCGAAGACCTTAACAAACCCACCATCGCAACTATGCAGCTTCTTCTTCATTCTGTTGTGAGATGACTCCGCGGTACTTGTGACTTGGTTGTCAAAGTGCTTATATTGGTTTGTGAACGCCGCTACAAATTTCTCTTTGTGCGGATCAACCAATGGTCCATCAAATACTTCAAAACTATTGGATAATTACTCCAATGCAAGCAAAAATACAAAAAATTTCTTCATAATCTTCCTTGGTGATAGACCATGTCAAAGCGTCCCATTCACTTAGGAAACTAGCCCATTTTAGTTCCGCCGACTTGTCATCCTCCTCGAATTTTTCTTTCGCCTTTTCTTGTTGAGGTACCGGTAATTTCTTAATTCTCTCCATCTCGCGTTTCTTTGTTGGCCGAATAATCGGTTTGCACTTGGTTTGAATATTGTTCCACAAGTGGAACGTGCAAAGAAGATGATGAGCATCCGGGAATACCCGTGCTGTGGCATTCATCAAGGATTGTTGTTTGTCGGTGATAATCACCTTAGGGGTATATCCTTCAACGTAGAATAATTTAACTTGTTCCAATGCCCACATATAGTTTTCTTCGAGCTCGTTTCTCAAGAAGCAAATGGCAACACTAAACGGGGACTTGGTAGAAGTTTGGCCGACAACATTCAAGACCGGGAGCTCATACTTGTTAGTTTTGTACGTGCAATCCATTATAAGAACTTGATGGGAGCACCGTGCTAACTTCATAAACTCGGGATGAGCCAATATAAGATGTTTAATTTCTTTATTCTCATCTTCTTCATGGAACATGGTGTAGTTTTGCTTCTCCCCAAGTACATAAGTTGTTGGATTGGGTCCCTTTCTTGCCATTTCTCACTCTTCAACTTGGCTTTGGCGTTGTAGATTGTCTCCAACGTAGAGAGATTCTTTGGGTTTATTTTCTTCAAGTGTCTGCGGATATCAATGGGTTTCATTCGCTTTTCCGTCATGTCGCCTACGATGACCTTTTCTTCCTCGGTGAGCCGTGCCGTAGAAGGATGCGTTAACAAACTCTCTGGTGGTAGGTGGTTGTGACGACCACATACAACTCTAGATAAGAACCACTTATTCTCGTAGTTGGTATGAAATTGAAGCTTGAACGGACATCCCGTCTTCTTAGTGAAAGTTTTTGACTTCCTCTTTGTCTTTCCTACATACTCGGTACCCTTCTTCGCATGACTTGTTTACGTTCCACTACACTCGCAAACCATTTGAAAGCGGTTGTTATAAACAATCACACACATGATGAGTTTGTCATGTTCTCTAGCCCATTTTTTTGCATTATCTCTTTTATCCCATGTCTACATGGTCCAAGAACACAAAGTTAGAAAAATAAATAAAACTTAGCTATATTGTCGAAAAGAATTAAAAACTTATCAATAACCTACCAAGTCGTTCAAATAGTGATCCGTAGTATCTCTAGTTTGAATATCATTTGGAGGAGGCTGGGCATACATTGGGTGAGGTACAATCTCGAGATGAACAAAAAATATCAAGGCATTAGGCAACAAAACATTACAAACTATAATTTTACGGTTAGGTTATGAGCGTCGGACCCAACCGTAAAGGAATTTACGGTTGGATTGTGGCTTCGCACCTAACCGTAAAAGGAAAAAAAAATCCCTCACATTTTTACGGTTGGTCTCAAGAGTCTAATCCAACCTTAACTAGTGCAATAAATACCCATGCACATAATGAGTTACGGTTGGGTCGGTGCTAAAAACCCAACCGAAAAACTGTTACAGTGTTCTTTTCTTCCATGGAAAGTACAGTTACGGTTGGGTTTGAGAAGAAAACCCAACCGTAAACCTGCCTGACTCATAAAAAGTATCACTATTATGTACGTGATTTCATCAAATTTGAGCCAAAAAAACCAAGAGTTTAAGTTAGAAGTATACCTGATTACTCTCGGCAATTGAATCTTCACTTTGACGACTAGTTTCTCCATTTGTTTGAGTTTCACCATCACAACTTTCACTTAAAACCTCTCTACCATCCAAATAATCATACATAGTTGGGTCTCCATCAATGGGTATGTAACATTTAGTTTGAAAATCATACAAGGATTCACCCTCCATAAATTTTCCACTAGAATCACTCATTTTGGTTAAGAAAATCAAAATTTTGGGTTTTTCAATAAACAACCAAAAACTCTCTTTTCTTTCTTCTACTTTTCCCACCAACCAAAACAAATAAAAATCTGATTTATGCATAAAAAATGTGGGATATAAGAGATGAAGATGATCATTTACGGTTGGGTTCGATTACTAAAGCCAACCGTAAATGTGTTTGCACTAAAACTAAAACTCCTATTTACGGTTGAGTTCGATTACAAAAGCCAACCGTAAATGTGTTTGCACTAAAACTAATACTGCTCTTTACGGTTGGGTTTTGGCTGAAAACCCAACCGTAAATTCTCCTGGATCATTCAAAATTGGATTCTAGTTATTGTGTAGTTTTCGGTTTTTGTTTGTTTGAATGACCCAATTTACCTTCAATCTAGTTAAAATGATTGAATAAGTTTAAAAATTTGATTTTTAAACGCCAATTTTACCTTAAACTCAATGCTCCAGAAGATGTTTTACGGTTGGGTTGGGAAGGCCAAATCCAACCGTAAATTTTGGATGAAATTGTAAACTAAAATTGGTTTTTACGGTTGGGTTTTTTGGCAAATCCCAACCGTAAATCATCTCGGATAAGAATTTTTTTTAGATTATTTACGGTTGGGTCCGATGCTAAAACCCAACCGTAAAAATGTTATGATTTGGTGTTCACCCATTGTTCTTCGGTTTACGTTTGGGTTGGGAAGAACACCCAACCGTAAAATTCTCTGAATCAAAAATAAATCATCTTTTTGTCCGTAATTTCATCCAATTTGAGCCATTAAAAGACCAAGAGTTTAAGTTAGATGTATCCTAGTTATGCTCTGGTTGATTGAATCAAAATCTAGGGTTTTTAAAAAAATACTACAAAATTATCTTACATTTCTTCTAATTTTTCTTCTAACCAAACCAAAAAGAAATTTTTTTGAATTGATTTGATTAAGTTTAAGATTATTTTCGATTAATCATGATTAACTTAATCTATTAGCTAATTAGTTTTACTAACTAATCAGGGGTATTTTAGCCATTATGAAAATATGATGATAATGGGTTTTTTAATTTTACTTCAAATGTCTCTATTTCGTCTTATTATGGGAGCCCCTCTACAAATGTGGGAGCCCCTAAATCACCCTTCTAAATTTAAGGCTAAAATCGTCAATTTCGAGGAATTTTTTTTATGTCTTTGGTAAACCTTCTTCCTATGCTCTCAGAGTGTGTCTTCTTTGTTTTAGAATAATCTGAAAAAAAATCTGACTCAAACTCTATTCTTTGTCCCAGCCTAGCAGCCCAGTTGAAAGCCTCTTGTGCCACTTGCTGCTCCATCATTTATGTATGTGTATGGCTGGCTACGATCCCTCTTGCTCCCCAACAGCTCTCTGCATGAGTAGACATAACTAGACCAATCCCCCATAACCATTACTATTGTTTCTAGCAAATTCCATGTTTATCTTTAAAATACAGAGAATGGGAGGCAACCACTGTATTCTAAAATCGATGTTTTTTTTCCAGCCACATTCTGAGTGAATTCGGTATTACTATACTGATTTATAAATTTTTTAATTCATTTGGCAGTATTCATGGCAGAGGGTTTAGTTTTATTAAAGATGACATTATATATTTCCTTCCATATATGCCATATTACAATGGCACAAAATTCTGCCCAATCCAAGTTTCTTTTTTTTTCTTCTCAGATAGAGGAGGATATTAGACAACCAATATGAAAATCTGTAACATTTTGATAGACATAATTAAATTGGAAGTAAAGAGCTTGCCAAACCTGGTCCACGAAAGGACAATGTATAAATAGATGAGATAGAGACTCCCTTTGACAATTGCAGATTTTGCATGTATCATCAATATCATTCAAGTATTTTCCCACATTTTCCCTAGTTAGGAGAATCCAAATGAAAAGTTGAATGATAGGGGTTGTTTTTAGCTTCCAAATGGCTTTCCAATTTAGATCATTAGTCTCATTATGAATGGTGTTACTAGTCAGAGCCTTATAAAGAGAATTAACCGTAAAAGATCCATCTTTATTTAGAGGCCAAATAACTTTATCCACATTATTGGTATTTGTGAGGTTTATGTTTCTAATTCTGTTAGCCACAGAGGTATGAAAATAGTTGTTCAAATTATTTTTATCCCAACTATTAGCATTTATTGTTAAATCTACCACTGTGGTAATTTCAGAGGGATAGTTGGATAGTCTTGTAATAGGTGAGAGTTGAGCAGGGGTCCAAATATCTTCCCAGATGTCAATTCTTTCCCATTACCAAGTTCTCATTTGCCGAACTTATGAATATTAGATATCCCCTGCAAAATACCCTTCCATAACCAAGAATTAGTAGGTTTAAAAGAGGTGGACAACTGCATAATATCTTTGTCAGGGAAATACTTAGCTTGTATTATTCTCGCTCCTAGATAATCAAGTTGGGTTAGCATTCTCCAAGCTATTTTTCTTATCGTCGTAATATTGAATTCTTCAAGTTTCTTAAAACCAAATCCTCATTCCTCTTTGAATTTGCAAATAGTACTCCAAGCTTTCGGGTAAAATCCTTTAGATAGTTTTGGGTCTTTTCCCCAGAAAAAACCTCTTTGGATTTTGTTCATTGTATAAATAATTTCTTTTGGTACTATGAATGTGCTCGTTTGGTAAGCCGCCATAGTAAAAGTAAATTTTGGATTAAAACAACCTTGCCCGCCGGAGTGATGGTTTTACCCTTCCATCCAGCCAATCTATTACTCATCTTATCAACAACATGATAAAAGCTTTCACTTTTGACTTGTTAGTGAACATGGGAGTACCTAAATAGGTTTCATTAAGGGAAATTTCTTTTACCCCTAGAGTATTTATAATGTCAGGTTGAAGTTCTTTGGATATGTTGTTGCTAAAAAATATCCCGCGTTTAATTAAATTGACCATTTGCCCCGAACAAACACTAAAATTTTCAAAGATTTTAAGAATTTTAGTGGCCTCCTTTAATAAAACTATACAGTCATCTGCAAAAAGAAAATGACTAACAGAGGGTATAATTTTCACAATTTTCACACCATGTATGCCCTCTTTGTTCTCTGCTTTCATTAAAGACCTACAGAGGACTTTCATACAAAGGATAAAAAGATAAGGAGACAGAGGGTCTTCCTGTCTAATACCTCTGGATGGTTTAAAAAATTTACATGGCACTCCATTAATCATAATTGCAAGATTAGTTGTACTAATGCATTGCCTGATGAGGTTGCACCATTGAGTACAAAAACCCATTGTTTTTAGCACAAGTAAAGCTTTGGACATATCAATTTTTAACCCCATCCAACCTTGTTTATCCTTCCTAGATCTCATATTATGAATAATTTCTTGAACAATCATAGTATTATCACTTATCTGCCTTCCAGGAATGAAGGCTGATTGATATGGGGAGATGATTTTATTTAGAAGAGGCCTTATCCTTTGTGCAATTAATTTGATATAATTTTATATATTGTATTACACAGAGCAATGGGTCTGAATTCTACTGGAGAAGTTGGATTTTGAACTTTAGGGATCAGAGAGACGAAAGTTGAGTTCATCTCTTTTAGAAGATAACCGGTACTAAAAAAGTTTTGCACAATCTTTATGAGATCATTACCAATTATTTCCCAATTATGTGGGAAAAAATTGGGAGGAAATTCATTTGACCTATGAGCCTTATTTCCATCCATTTAGAATATGCTTTATCTCAGTGCTATCAGGGATCCTTAGAAGATATTCATTATCATCAGGAGAGAACGGGAATCAGATTAATTAGATCAAAGTTTATCTCTGGGTGACTAGTAGTAGAAATATTGCTAAAGTGTTCAGTAACACATTCAACTATTTCCACTCTATTAATTAACTATTGACCATTTTTGGACTTCTAACGGACCTAGATTCGTCCTTGTGGGTCAGATCCGATCCGGCTAGCAAGTTCAAATATTCGAACCGTCACTCGTGTATGACCATATTTTTTATTCTAAAACATTTTGATAAATAAAATCTAACATTCAAGCTCAAATAAATTTTATTAAATGAAATGTAGTATTACTTTTTAATTTATAAAGATATAAAATAATAATTACAAAGTTAAAAATACCAAATTAAAATAAAACTAACACCCCAGTTAAATTCAAAACGCAATATCCAAATTCCCGTGATATATAATAGTTTCTTTTACGGTTAGTCTATATTCTTTGTGGAAAAGGAGAAAAGAAAGGGGTGAGCAAACCACAGTCCAGTAGGAAGTTTCCAAAAATAAAATAGTACATCAAAAATCAAACAAATACAGCCGATACTTTAATTAAAATCATGCATACAATTCACAATAATATTTATGTTATTTTTAACCATAAAAAATTAAAATTTTCTTACTCAAATCTTCAACCTTAAATTCTAAATATCAGGATTTTTCCGAATACCACCAATCGTTCTGAACGGCCTCTTAAAAGAATGTCAGTTGTCCTGGACTTTCTGACAGTTCAACAGTATTATCTTTTTTTTTTATTTGTTTTTTCTACTCTTTCCATATACTATTTTATTAAATCTCATTTACAAATGTATTCAATTCAATTTCTCAAAACAAAATCAAATTCTAGTCGCAAATGCATTTAAACCATAATCACAATCTAAATTCAATAATAACGCACTAACGAAAACTCGCATAATCATAAAAGAGATGCACATATATACTTGGACGTTTTAATAAAAGACCCAAAAAAACATCTGTCGACAATTGCGGTCACTCAAAACTGGTTTACTGGCTTCATAAAAATCCAAAGTGGTAATTAAGGAAATTGGGTCATGAATTTTAGATGATTGATATAGTGTACTATAGGGTCTAACAACAAGCAGGTTTAAAACTAAGAATTAGTATCCTTCATTTTTGTTAGAAGAATGAATCAAATACTAAAAGGAAAGGAATACAATAATTATTTTTTGGTTAGTGAAAGGAATTTCTAACAGTCAGACAAAACTAACCAAGTCTCTAAATTTGTAAATAAACAGGCACTTAATCAAAGATGAGCACCCGAGTAATATTTATGGGTGAATGCTTTATTTATAAACAAAACAATGGGTTAGAAATCTTGTATAGGCATAGGCAAGAGAGAAATATGCATAGGTAGAGAGAGCGCAAGAGTCCAAAATATCTAATCCGATGCAAGTATTAGTTAAGCACAAAATCAGCCGGAGTTGAAATCATTAGAGCATCAAGACCACAAGAAACAGTACTTTCAAATGAAGGAAAGGAACTATAAGTGGTCTCTTTTGATATGACTAGTGCTATTAAAATTAATGTGTAATTCTTTTAAAACTCTTAAAAAAAAGATGTGCACAGTGCACATGGTTCACCAAAGGAAAGCAGTGGGATACCAGCCAAATAGGAAAATAGGGGCTAGGTTTTGGAGCATCTCTAAGAACATGGGTATTTTGGGCTATATTCAAAACCAGGGATTTTTAAAATTCTGTTTGAACAACTATCTAACACAAATCACTAAAGACATTAGACGTGTGGAATTTGCAAAAAAAACATATAACCCTTTTTTTTCATTATTACGAAAGAATACTCCATTGAGATGGAACTATCAGTTATTATGTGACAACCAAGTTAGGCGTGAAGTCAACTAGCACTAAAATCTTAAATCGGGTAAACCAGCATAAATTAGTAGGGTGCTAATAAGATTGAAGGGTTTTTTCAAGATTACAGGTGTGAGATCGAAACACCGGTATAAATCAAAGTTAATTACATAAATTATACTATTAAGTCAAAATCAATAAATAATACGATATTAATGCTAAAATAGATTTTTATTTTGATATAAGGTAGAATTCCCTACCTCAAATCGCTTAATTCCGAAATATCATTGTAATTCCAAAACATTAGATTTTTCTAGCGTATATGTGCTACCAGTGCACCATGCCCAAACAGACAAATAAACTCCTTCGTTGTTCTTCAAATACGGCAAACAAAATAGATTGATGCGGATCATGGGTTACCCAGGTGTTTGTGTTAATGGTAAATACGCAAATGAAGTATTAAGAACAAAGAAAATGGAGAGGCGACATTAGTTTTCATAAGCTGCTAGGTTTTGGTTTTCTACAATTGCCCTTTTTTTTCTTTTTCATGATTATAATAATAATATATAATGTTAGAAGAAGTCTACTAGGGAGCTTATCAGGTTTAAACCCTAATGCCTTAAACGTGACATATTTAGTGAATGAAAAGACCATTTGCTAATGCCAACCTACAAACACCATAATTTTTAAGGAACTGCCAATTTGTTAACTAGAAATAAAATCAAGCTTTTGAGTTTTGGCATGCATCCACCCTTTTTATGCGCTAAGGTGCACCAGCTGTATACTAAAGCTACCCACTAAAATGATCATGAAATACATTTCCACAATTCTATGTGCTAATTAGTTTTGTAAGTACATCTTAAGTTGAACTATATGCATCCCACAAACAATTACTAAACTATACTATTTTAACTAGGATTTGTATACCCATAATGTACAATCATCACATCCCACAGAGTTAAAAGCTAGCCTTTTTATTCCCGGCTATTTTGAAGGTCACCCAAAACCAATTTGAGGCCACTATTTTAAACCCATCTTATAGATGTGGCTATGGGATAATCTAATGGTATGTAAAAATACTTAAATACCCTTTCAGTATCAAACAATTACCATTAACCCTTTCATTAATAGAAGTTTAAAAATCTAAACCTAAACCATTCTCACCTTCTTCTCTACCGATTATCACTCTCTGTTTTCTCTTTTTCTTCTTCTCTTGTTTTCAAACTAGCGATTGTGGCACAATCCAATTCATCGTAAACCGATTAATCGTAAACCAATTCATCGTATAATCTTAGACCAATTTATCGTCGTAATTACAATCTAAAGATGGCAAGAAAAAAGCAAACAACCCGTCAACCTGCTAATACTAACTGGCCGGATTTTGCCGAGAGAATAAGAAATAGAGAGATCGTTGAAGAACATAACGAAGAACACGAAGATGATGACCTAGAAACGGAGACTGATTCCGACAATCAGCCTCTCCAGAACTTTATAATGGCTCCAATAAGGTGGGTTTACCATTATTTGTGTTTATTTTCATTCAATCGAACGAATTCGTCACTAGAATATCTAGGGTTTTAGGTTATATGTCATAATCGGTAGTTTCGTGTTTGTATTTAACTACCGATTATGTTAGTGTTCTTCATTGCTCATGAACATAAAGCACAATCGGTAGTTATGTTTAGTAATAAACTACCAATTATATTCCTGGACCAAAATTTAGGCATAATCGGTAGTTTTGTATATGGTTAAATTCTCGATTATAAAGTTAGTGATTCATGAACATCGACCAATAGTTATATTTAGTCATAAACTACCGATTATATTCCTGGACCAAAATTTAGGCATAATCGGTAGTGTCATATAGGGTTAAACTTCCGATTATGAAAGATAGTGATTCCTCAAAACATCGACCATAATCGGTAGTTTTATTTAGTCATTAACTACCGATTATATTCCTGGACCCAAATTTATACATAATCGGTAGTTAATTTTTTTTATGGAACTACCGTTTTTATGTGTGTCCATAGACTTTTCTGTTCCATTTTTTATGCACAACTACCGATTATGCACAATCGGTAGTTACTTTGTTTTTTTGACTACCGATTATGAACAATCGGTTGAGTTTAATGTACTTTGTCTACCGATTATGTAGTGATCAAACGGTGTCTTGTTGGAAATAATTGTTCTTTCTTTTGTGTTAAAGAAGGGAAAGGCGATCTAAGCATTCCCACGATACAATTCTTTCGGGGCCTCGTCATAAAGGGGGTAAGAAAGTAGCTGCTAGTGCAAGAACAAAAAAGAGCGCTAGCGGAATTGTTATCACCGAAGGAACTCAACCAAGTGTTCCAAGAAGTAGAAACGAAGAAGAAGGAGAACCAAGTGCTCCACAAAATAGATACCAAGATGAAGAAGGACCAAGTGGTACAAAGAAGCCATCTAAGAAGAAAGGAGGACACAAGGTCCCCGACTCTTTGAAGATGAAGGGTATTCAAGAAGGCCAAATCCCTGGCCTCCCAAGAGATAGAGGAGATCTATTATTTGGGTACAAAGACTCTTGGGCGAAAGAAATTTACTCAACTGAGGTAATAATTATAAAACACCATTCTTAACATATTGTATTTTTATTCGTAGAAGTGTTAACTGTTATTCTAATTATTTTTTAATTCGTCGTGTATATTAAGACCATTCTGATGCGGTTCGTCTACTCAAACCTACAGCTGCACCAACAAAGATGAAAAATTGGCCGTTAGATGGTGAGTGTGAACGGTTCCAGCAAATTATATTAAACTTGGGGTTATCTACGGCTGCCGAGAATTCAATATTACATCACGACCAGGTGTTGATATCAGCCTTCATGGAGAGGATGTATCCTGAGACCGATATCTTCCACATGCCGTGGGGAGAGATGACGATCACCCCCGATTATGTGGTGAAGATTCTAAATCTCACTGACCATGGTACGACGGTGAAGTTTGATTATGTGAAGCAGTTTAGCTGGGAACATCTTTATTTTTACACTGAGAGGTGCTTTGTTTTGGATCGAGCGACATCCAACGAAGAGTTCCAACAGTGCTTTCCTTACAAAACCAGGCAGTTCAACATGGTTCAACTGATGAAAATGTTCAAAGGCACCAAGGCTAAAGAAGAGATCAATCCAGAGTTTAGCGATGACCAGGTCAATGCTGCAGCCACTGGATATATTCACTGTGTTTTGGGATGTGTTATTTCCCCCAATGTTACTGGCAACCGGGTCGACGCCAACCTTCTACAACTTTTGTATCCTCTTAACAAAGTTCGTGACTATTCGTGGGGCACCGCATGTCATGCTTCTTGATGGAAGAGTTGAGAAAGGAATCCAGGGAACAGACTAGCCAAATTGTCGCTAACGTGAGCCTACTACAGGTATTTTGGTAACTATATTGATGGTTTGATTGTTATTTATTTTTTCCTCTTTTAAGAATCAATTTTCTCATACTTGGTTTGATATGTACACTAGACATGGATCTATGACCACTTCCTGTCCCTCGAGTTGTCCAAAGAGAATCCGGCATGGGAAAAAGGAACACCCCGATGAACAAAATACATCTTTGACAACAACCATTCAAGGTCTAAGGAGCAGGAGTTGATTTCTTTGAGGATGAAATTAGACTCGATGGCGTCCAAAGATGTATGTTTTGATCCATACATGGAAGACCGAGTTAGTGGTCATATAGCGGGAAGGTCTGAGTTGTCGTTCTACTATGGACCCTTGTGGCATACCACCGGATATGTCATGTACAATGCCTCTAGGGTGATGCGTCAACTCGGTTATGTCCAAGAAGAACCTATGAGTCACATGCACGGCAGGTTCAAATTGGACGTCGAGAAATCTACTTGTGGTAAGGACTCTATCACGGTAGTTTACTCTGATAACCCATCCGTTGAAGATTGGAACAACAAGATCCAATATATGATCAACGAGGGGAGACAGGTCAACCGAGGTGATGAAGTAGATCCACGCTATATGGTATGGTACCGGCAGCATTCTCATCTTCATGTGATCCGTGAAGATAAAGAAAAAACCACCAGGGTGTCCGAATATACTTGCATCATCAAAGACAAACCCTATGGTTATGAAAGGCTGGTACGTAATGTTATTTCCTTTTGATTTTAGTATTACATCTCAATATTTTAGATAATAATTGTTTGATTGTTATTGCCTAAAAACAGAAAAAAAGGTTTGCATTTTTCTCAAAGAAGATAGCTGGGTGCATAAATGCGGGAGTGCCTCCATCAATTGAGAAGATAATGAGAGAGCATAAAGACCTCATTGAAAACATTGATAATGAAGCCTATGCTAGCAAGTTTGGGGAGAAATCTGCGAATAAGCCTAAGAGGCTAGCAGCAAAGCCGACCAAAAGATCTCGCGGTTCATCGAGTGTTGATGCTGAAGCAAATGTCCCTGAGGGCGAAGACAATCTCTTCGTCCTCATACCAAAACCAAAGCTCCTAGAAATTAGATTTTGGTTGTTTATTTATGGATATGTCTCTGGTGTTTAACTGTCTAACATTTGAAAGGATTTTATTTTCTTTTTGTGAGTTATTAATTGATTTGCAAGAGATAAGGGTTTACAAGGTTATTTTGTTAAAATTTTACATTATAATCGGTAGATAAGTGGTTTGAATCATCTACCAATTATGCATTTTCATCAATAATCGGTAGATAACAATCTACCGATTATTTTAGTGTTATATAATCAGTAGTTTAACTATCTACCGATTACCCTTACCAATGGCACTGCCTGTTCCTGGACACATTTTGGACTATAATCGGTAGGTTAAAAAATTCTTAACCTACCGATTATGCATTTCCAAAATGTTGGAATTTTGATATTTTTTTCGATTTCCAATTTGGGGCAACGTACATAATCAGTGGGTTAACAAATTCTTACTACCGATTATGCATTTTCAAAAATTTAGAATTTTGATAATTTTTTCGATTTCCAATTTGGGGCTACATGCATAATCGGTAGTTTAAAAAATTCTTAAACTACCGATTATGCATTATCAAAATGTTGGAATTTTGATAATTTTTTCGATTTTCAATTTGGGCCTACATGCATAATCAGTAGGTTAAAAAATTCTTAAACTACCGATTATGCATTTTCAAAATGTTGGAATTTTGATAATTTTTTCGATTTCCAATTTGGGGCTACATGCATAATCGGTAGGTTATTTTTTTTAAACTACCGATTATGCATTTTCAAAATGTTGGAATTTCGATAATTTTTTCGATTTCCAAGTTGGGGCTACATGCATAATCGCTAGGTTATTTTTTTTTTAAACTACCGATTATGCATTTTCAAAATGTTGAAATTTTGATAATTTTTTCGATTTCCAATTTGGGGCTACATGCATAAT
>JAJJMC010013841.1:5860213-5992652 GCA_023531435.1 Papaver californicum
GATAATTTTTTCGATTTCCAATTTGGGGCTACATGCATAATCGGTAGGTTAAATTTTTTTAAACTACCGAAATGCGTTTTCAAAATGTTGGAATTTTGATAATTTTTCCGATTTCCAATTTGGGGCTACATGCATAATCGGTAGGTTAAAAAATTCGTAAACTACCGATTATGCATTTTCAAAATGTTGGTATTTTTGATAATTTTTTCGATTTCCAATTTGGGGCTACATGCATATTCGGTAGGTTAATTTTTTTTTAAACTACGATTATGCATGTTCAAAATGTTGAAATTTTGATAATTTTTTCGATTTCCAATTTGGGGCAACACATTATAATCGGTAGTTTAAAAAATTATAGACTACCGATTATGAATGTTCAAAATGTTGGACTTTTGAATTTTTTTGTGATTTCCAATTTGGGGCAACTTTCATAATCGGTCGATTAAAAAAATTATTAGACTACTGATTATGCATGTTGAAAATGTTGGAATTTTGACAATTTTTCCAATTTCCAATTTGGGGCTACATGCATAATCGGTAGGTTAAAAAATTCTTAAACTACCGATTAAAATGGAATCAGTAGATATGTTACTCCATTATCTACCGATTATGATACGTCCATGACATTAAATGCATGCAAAAAATGATTTTTTTTTGTTAACGATTGATAAAGGTTTTCGTGCCTTATTTGATCTCAATTTGTATATTGTTAGAACTCATTTGTATACGTATATTTTGATTTTATTGTGTTTATAGGTATTTTTTGAGAAATAAACATTTGGAAAAAATTGACTCAAAAGTTATAAAGGCACCCAGAAAAATACCCATCCAAAATTGATAAAGGCACCCGAGATTTAGTTCAAGGCACCCAAGCCCATTTCAAATTTAATTTGTCGGGAAAAGAAATCTATTCATCTGCATGAATTTTGAATCGAATTTTGGAAGAGATTTTTAAGGCTTTTAAGACAATATATCTTCTTGTCTTAACGAGGAAGAGTTTTGAAAGTTTGGGATACTAAGAATCAAAACAGGATGTGCTACTTAAACTCGTGAGATATTCTCTCACGTAAAATAGAAAAAAATCTCGGGATAATACTCGGTACTTTGATTTAATTTTATGACAATTATTCTCTAGATCATATCTTGTTTGATTTAGTAAGGAAACGACATCATAAGGAAATACAACCAAGAAGAAAATCAAAAAAATCACCGAGAAATATTTTCCGTGAATTATCTTTAAAGAAAAGATTTGATTCGAGAAGATTTGGAAGTTATTAGGGCTTGATGATGGTGTATTATAAATAGTAGAAGTCTAGAACAAGTATTGGGGAGAGCTCAAAAGGTAGCCAGAGCATTGAAAAAAATTTCCAGGAAAAATAGTTTTCTGCGGATGAAAGAGAAGAGGAAGAACATAAGGCGGTAGAGAAGTAAACAACACCTGGAGTTTTTTCTTCTGTAACGTAGAGAACACTTCTTTGTAACCCTTATAAGCGTATCAAATCTAATGTGTTACTATTATTTAACCATTGTAAGCACTTTTTGAGCTATGAAATTTATTTTTGAGGGTTTTTCCAATATGAGGAGTTAAACCCCATCTCTGAGGCGACGGAGGAAGCTAATTTTCCAAAGATTATGTGGTAATATTTATTTAATTAATTTATGTAATTAATTTACGATTAATTGTCTTGGTTAAAAATTGATTTAATGATTTTTGTTAAGCAATTGTGATTTCGTTAGATGGTACATGCTTTGGCCTAGGTTTTAGATGTTCCATGCTTTTTTTATACAATTGTTGTTTTAAAAATCTACTTGTTACAATATTTTAGAATTGAATTAAACGTAAGAATTGCTTAATTATAATTATTGAATTGAATCACTTTAAAATTTGAAAAATAGTGAAATCTTAGCCTCAGTTTACTCTCAATTTTGTTATAAATTTTATTTGAATTTTCCTATTTTTAGTTTTAGAAATTAGATTTAAAAACAAATCTTCACAAGTCTTGAACGAACCATTATTTACCACTATTTTCAAAACCTTCAAATTTTGGTGCCGCCGACGCAGACTTGTTTTTAGATTTTTTTTTTTAGGTTAGTTAGTTTAGTTAGATTTTTATTTTTGTTTTTCTATTTTACGTTGTTTTGGGTATTTTTCTTTGTACAAGTTTTGGATCAAAAAGAAATTGGAGGCAAAGGTTATATATATTGATTAAAGACTTGGAGTCAAAGATAAATCGAAAAGAACGGAAAAAGAAGAAAAGATTTTTTTTTAGTTAATTTTTTTTTCTTCATAGAAAATTGTATAGGAAAATTCTTATTATTTTTGTAATTATTTAGGTATTTTTCTATTTTTTGTTATTTTTGGATGTTGGACTTTGAAAATTTGGATATTATTTTTTAAACCCTACAAAAGGGTATTAAATATAAACTGCACAGGGAAGGACGACAATTACGATATTGTCTCGGCCCCTCGGGTTCGTACACTGACATAGGAGTCGGCGGCCTGAGTCGATTTCAACGGTTTATCGTCCGTCTGGTACGGGAGGTAAGACTCTAACCACCCGCGAATCCCCTGTCAGTGGGTTTTCTGTATTCCTTCATAATGCGTATATGTTGAGGACTTGAATACGGAATTTATTTTCTAGTAAAGGGCAGAAACTGGCCATATAAGATAAGGGTTAGGATTTCATCACCGTATCCTTTCTGCCTGACTTAGGAACACGTTACCTACGCGAACCTCAGCCTAATATTTGACTAGAAAGAGACCTATAGGGTATCGAGCTTATTGGAAAATCATTCAAAAGGACTGTATTGGTTACTTTGTTAGCATAACTTAAAGTTCAGGAAGATTATTTTAAGTTGATTAGAGCCGCCTTGTAACCCAAGGAAAAGTTTCCAAAGAGGCAGGGTTATCAAAGCTCCTTAGAGCTTATCATGTTTGTATTCGGCTTAATCTAATTCAGATCCTTCTAAGAGATTTGCTAAAACTGTAACTACTTGCCTGTTGGAAGAACAGAAGCTGGTCTAGAAACAATCTAAGTGGAGCCATCATGCTTTTTGTTTGCTAGATTCAGTAGATTTGATTTGGTTGAGTCGGCCTTGTTTGTGTATTTTTAGAACCCCTTCCTGCTATGATTTATTTTCTTAGATTTTTTTGTAAACTTATTAGGAAATTTTTGTTAGAAAATGTCGAACTGGTATTACGATAGCCAATACAATGAATATCTGACTGAGTTTCAAAACGGGCATTACCCTTACTATGACCATAGTATGGATAGTACTTGGGACCACTACCAACCTTCTGAAGGTTATGGTTCATACCAAGGTAATCCCAATTACTATTCGTACATACACCTGTCTTATGAACATGGAAATGAGCAAAATTCGAGTTCTTTGTCTTGGAGGGAAGCCTTAAAGCAGTTGCAATCTAGTACTCATCACGAACCTATTATTACTTTAGAAGAATCACCTCTAATGATATATGAGAAGTATTATAAACACACACCGCCTAGTTTGGAACATAGATTGAGAGTTCTGGAATGCCAGAGATTATATGCTGATGATGATCAGTCTTGTAGTGACTCTTTGTTCCATACAGAACATATAGATGACCCTGTGGATGATCTCTATACCAAATCACTCAAGAAGATATCTGAGATGACAAATAGGTTTGAATTAAGTGTGAGAGGAACAATTAGTAGTCCAACTCTTTCTCTAGAAGAATCCCTAAAGCAGTTGGCTGAGAATACAGATAGGTTTGTGTTAAAGACGAAAGAAATAATTGCTCAAAATAATCTTATTTGCCAATACAGTGTTTCCACTTTTACCCTTGATAATAATGATGAATATTTACCTAATTTAGAGGACGAGGTTAGAATAGAAGACACTATTTATTTAGATAAGGTTCAATCATCTTCATATTATTATGAAGATGAGGATACTTTTGATGAGGAAATTGAAATTCATAGTCATAATGATGAGGAAATTCTCACAACAATTGAGTTTCACGATAATAATGATGTCTCTAGTTCCGATCCTAATAATATTAATGATTATTCACCAATTCAAGAGGAAAGGGATTTAACTAGAGATACCATTGTTATAGACGGTGAAATATTTCCTCATTATTATGAAGACGATGATGGTTTAGAGGAACGAGTCTATTCCGAGACTGGTGATTTAGAGTCCAACGATTCAGGAGCAATAGTCTCAAACGAAGAAGATAAACTCGTAGAAATCTTAAATGGGAGTGAGACTGCACCATAACTTACAAGAAGCAATTGACCATTTTCAGGTATAAGATGATAAAAAAATTAGGGAAATTTTGACTAGTCTATCTAGAGACACACAAAATTCTAAGTTTGAGGGCGATTATCATTCTCCCTGGGCTTTACCTTTAACTTTTTTAAAATCCCCTCACTTGGGACTTGATGTTTGTGCCTCTACCATATTAAGAGATTATCTTCAAGAACTGTTTCCCGAACCTAATCATGTCCAAAAAGAAGTTCAATTGTTAGAAACCCATCCTCTGGTCGATGCGGTTCACTTAGGCAATAATACCAAGATTGACTTTGTTTTCTCACCAAAATTTTTTCTTCCATATGTGGGAACGTTTGAATTTCAAATATGTCAGTTATTAAGTTTTAAGATTAAGCCTAATTACTTTAGGAAATTTGAATCGACACATTTGCTTAAGAATGACCACCATTTTAAGAGTAGTCAACTATGTGGGTCAAATCTGATTGACTTTGAGGATCCACAATTATTCAGGTTATTATTATGTGCCTTAAGTTTATTATTTGAGTTTTTCCAGACTCTATAACCTGATCCCTCGGATCCTGCCTATGGGGAAATTCAGCTTAAAGAGATTTATTTAGACCCTTTCATAGAGCATGGACCTGAACCTCAATTAGATGTAGTTGTCTTAAACAAGACACTAGATATGGATAAGGTTGTACTCTGTTTATTTACTTTTTGGGCCTGTTGCAGTTTTCTTCTATTTTGGATAATATTGTTTTATTCAGATATCCACAGTTGTTCCGACTATTGCTCTATGATTTTATGAGGTGACTAATTCTTTCTTAGTCTGGCTGGAGACTTTAAACTTAACACTTATTTAGAGGTAACCCATGCTCATGCAACACGGTAATATCTTTCCTTAACTCATTTCTTTCGATTGGTAACAGTTTCTCCTTGTTCATTCTTTTAATAATTCATCTTTAAAACATTGAGGACAATGTTAAATTTAAGTTTGGGGGTAAGGGAGAAACTTTTAGTGAAATATGAAACTCCAAAGTCTAGAAACTTGTGAACAATTCAGGATGACACTAACTATTCTAGGTAGATGGAAACTTAAGTTCTTTTTCTATAGGAATTAGTGTGCCCAGCTAAATGGTTTATTCATAAAAGGATGCCTAGCTTGGGTGTTATAAATAACATGTTAGTTGTCACCATATCTCAGAATCTATCTTGACAATATCACCTTCTGTTTTTATTTTTGCAATTTTTGTGTTTCTCTAAGTGATTTGGTTGGGCACCAGTATCAAATTGTTAACACCGCCAGGATGAGTGTTTGAGATCAAGCCCCATTATTGTATTATTTATACCATTTTTTTTTAATTTTTTTTTGATGAGTATTGACACTTTGATAGCAATATATGTGTGTTCTCTCTGTCTCCGTCGCCTAAGCAAGCGTTGAACGCAGGATCCATGAGAACTATCATGTACGATGCTGATAAGGAGCATGCACTTGGATTCATTTTATCCAATCATGTTGTCGGTACATTTAAAATATTTTCAATAAGTCGACCGCTGGGACCCTTGTACATACCAGCTGAGTCGATATTAATTTAAGGAATAAGACTAGTGGGAGCGTATCTCAATCCATTCATCCTGGCACTGACCTTCAAACAGATATGGGAAACACCGTTTACATTAGTCAACATGTGCAAACTTCATTTTGTCCACATCCATCTTCTAAATCTTTTCATGTGATTGGACTTTGATTGATTCTGTGTATCGTGGTTGAACGACTATCTAAGTAGAGTTTTGAATTCTTTTATGAATTTTAGTACGCTGAGTGAAAACTTGTGTGCAACAATTGGACTCATATAGGGTAATGATTCCCATAGCCGACGAATTTAGTATGCCAACTAAATAGCCTGTTTAGTGTCTACCCTCAATCGTTTGCAAGTAGCTAGGGTTTGAAGTAAAGGTTTTGTGGGTATATCTCTTGTAAACCCTCACGAGACAAAACTCGTCCGATAGGGACACCTATGGATATAAAGGCTTGTTGCACACGCTAAGTGCAATCGCGATGCCTGCGAAAGTGAGTTAGGATTTATTTCCAGATTAGATTTGCTCGAGGACTAACAAATAATAAGTTTGGAGGTATTTGCGTGCCTTATTTGATCTCAATTTGTATATTGTTAGAACTCATTGTTATACGTATATTTTGATTTTATTGTGTTTATAGGTATTTTTTGAGAAATAAACATTTGGAAAAAATTGGCTCAAAAGTTATAAAGGCACCCAGAAAGGCACCCATCCAAAATTGATAAAGGCACCCGAGATTTAGTTCAAGGCACCCAAGCCCATTTCAAATTCAATTTGGCGGGAAAAGAAATCTATTCATCTGCATGAATTTTGAATCGAATTTTGGAAGAGATTTTTAAGGCTTTTAAGACAATATATCTTCTTGTCTTAACGAGGAAGAGTTTTGAAAGTTTGGGATACTAAGAATCAAAACAGGATGTGCTACTTAAACTCGTGAGATATTCTCTCACGTAAAATAGAAAAAAATCTCGGGATAATACTCGGTACTTTGATTTAATTTTATGACAATTATTCTCTGGATCATATCTTGTTTGATTTAGTAAGGAAACGACATCATAAGGAAATACAACCAAGAAGAAAATCAAAAAAATCACCGAGAAATATTTTTCGTGAATTATCTTTAAAGAAAATATTTGATTCGAGAAGATTTGGAAGTTATTAGGGCTTGATGATGGTGTATTATAAATAGTAGAAGTCTAGAACAAGTATTGGGGAGAGCTCAGGAGGTAGCCAGAGCATCAAATTTTTTTTCCAGGAAAAATAGTTTTCTGCTGGTGACAGAGAAGAGGAAGAACATAAGGCGACAAAGAAGTGTCGCTGATAGTGTCGCTGAAGCAATCTTACTTCAACAGCACCTGAAGTCCGTTCTTTTCTCATGATTTCTTTTCTTTCTTCTGTAACGAAGAGAACACTTCTCTGTAACGCTTATAAGCGTATCAAATCTCCTGTGTTAATATTATTTCACTATTGTAAGCACTTTTTGAGCTATGAAATATATTTTTGAGGGTTTTTCAAAAATGAGGAGCTAAACCCCATCTCTGAGGCGATGGAGGAAGCTAATTTTCCAAAGATTATGTGTTAATATTTATTTGATTAATTTGTTTGATTAATTTATGATTAATTGCCTTGGTTAAAAATTGATTTAATGATTTTTGTTAAGCAATTGTGATTTCGTTAGATGGTACATGCTTTGGCCAAGGTTTTATATATTCCATGCTTTTGTTATACAATTGTTGTTTTAAAAATCTACTTGTTGCAATATTTTAGAATTGAATTAAACGTAAGAATTGCTTAATTATAATTATTGAATTGAATCACTTTTAAAATTTGGAAAATAGTGGAATCTTAGCCTCAGTTTACTCTCAATTTTGTTATTAATTTTATTTGAGTTTTGCTATGTCTAGAAATTATGTTTAAAAACAAATCTTCACAAGTCTTGAATGATACTTTATTTACCACTATAAAAAAAACCCATCAACGATCACAAAACATTGCATTAATATTTGTCTATACATTTATGTTCAAAATATATATTCAAAATCAACTACTCACCATCCGAGTTCAAATCAATTGCGTCCTTTCCTGAGCTTGTTAAACGATCCCAACGCTTCATGTTGGACTCGTATTGCTTCAACCACTCCTAACAATGGTTAGTTGGAAAGTAATCCGACCACCTACTCAATGGAGGTAATGTACAATCATCCGTTAAACTTAAACCGATAAAATGATCGTTATTAACCCATACCATAATGATTCGTCTATCCTTGACCGACTCATCACACACCGTCCTTGTGGGTGTAAATGTGATACTCACTCCTAATGAAGGAGGACAGAAATAATGTATCACGCAGTTCAATACATCCGCTAAAAGATACCCACATATCAGCATTACCATCCAAGGATCCGATTGTCTCCAATCCATTTCGGCATTTTACACGAGTATATAACTCTTTGATCTCTTGTTCTCTAACATGTTTATCTCCTTCTCTCATCATTTCAATATAAAATTTCTTATCCTCCAATAATTGTGCGGCCATCTTATTTCTTAAATATTGTTATTGGGTGATATTCTCGGTAACCGCCTCACTAAAGTCTCTTATTTGTTTCGTAGCAACGTGAAAACCACAATTGCCATCCCCATCGACATCGTCGGTGGAAAAAACAAATGGTATAATGAGTATAGGGAGTTGTTCCAAATACTCATCGTGTATAAGTTGGGTTTGACTAAGTTGGGAAGGAATCGTAGAAACCTTAGTTTTGACTTGTCGTGAGCTTGGTCCACCTTGATCCTTCCTTGGACGACCCCTTTTACTTAGATCCGGCAAATCTTCATACTCAGCTTCAGTATGTTCATGCCTAGAAAGGTCACCATGACTAGATAACTATTCCTTCAACTCTTTTCTTTGAATTGACCTCGACTTTTCGGTATTCGGCCTACCCATCGCCTTTCCTTTATTTGGTTCCTGAACAACCTTTAGACAGGGGTGAAGGGCTTTCTCTAAATAGTGCATCAATATTTACTTTTGGGCCCCATTTGACGTAGAGTAACGCTCGAGTATTCGTGCAAATATTTCCTTCTCCACGAACGACGCACCATCAACCGCCGGGGTGCTTGGAGTGAAAGTTAATTGCTTCAAAAAGGGATGAATATCATTAATGTCAATCACTTCAATATACCTTCCAAGCATGTGACGACACGGGAGTCCAATACCTATCATCAGCTTGCAGTTGCAAAACGTAGTCTCATCATCGTGATCTCTGTACAACTCCAATTGTTTTATCATGAAATTTATTGTCCACCAAGAAACTTTGTAAACTATACACTTAGAAGATTTTTATGTTTTAAATGTGCCAACGGGAATCTATACCGACTTTTTTCCATTGAACCATAAATCTTAGTGAGGTCACGATTGGTGAACTCATGGATTGCTTCTTGGACCGACACAACCCCATTTTGACTACCGACTAGTATGTTCTTTAATCTGCCATGAGACCCCTCTGCAATGCTTGTTGCCTCATTTTTGAAGTTCAGATATTCATATGTCCATGCAAACACAAAGTTATCCTTATACGGTCCCAACCATTATGTTTTGCAATACTTAACTGGTTTGGGATAGTTCTTGCCCTATTCATCCTCAAAGTTCTTCAAGTTGTATTCATAAACTTCCTCCGTCATCGACCAAAATATCTTATCCCATGCTTTTAGAAATAAAGACCACTTTATTCCATCCTCGACCCACTTTTCATCGACCAACCTTTTCTCTTCTTCTCGTTCTTCCACGGCTAGTTTACTAATACGTTCATCCTCTTCTTTCGACCTCTTGGTACCTTTGTTTCGTTTTTCAGCTTGGATATGATGTTTGCAATTGGATTTGATGTTGCATTGAATGTGCCACGTACAAAACAAATTCTTGGCTTCTGGAAACACTACCTTTATTGCATTCATCAAGGCTTGATCGTTATCCGTTATAATAACCATTGGAAAATTCTCGCCATTATAAATCGACCTTAATGTTTGCAACATCCAAATGAAACTCACATCGTTCTCATCATCCATTAAACCCCAAGCCACCGTAAATACGCATTTGTCCGAAGTGTGGCAAGCAATGTTCAACAACGGCATGTTGTACCTTACCATCCCTATCTTCTTTTCTCAACGTGTAATTGTGTTTCTCAGCTAACCACTCTGACTGTTGCATAACCCTTCGACCATCCCATTCCGTCCTTTTGATCGTTGCTAGCGCCGACCAAATTATAGACAACGAAGACAAGTTGTTGGGGTCGTCCTCCTTTATCTTAGATAGGATTGCACTCGTTTTCATTACGGTCCTCATAGACTTCACCGTCTCCATTTCCTTTGGTTTTAACTTGGCAACCATTACGTGCCCAACAAGACTTTCCGGATCTTCGTGGTTGTGACGACCATTAGCAAGTCTAAACATTTTCCATACTTTACCTTTCTTACCTTCGGGCTTATGGAAGATAATCTTAAATGGGCATCCAATCTTCTTTGAATTACCCCGGTATATCCTCTCCGTCTTCTTTACGTATTTACGATTCTTTCCCACGTGACTCTTTCGCTCGCCACCTCTCTCACAAATCATTTCAAATCGATCAACCTTCACGTGATTGTTCTGAACTACAACGCACATCTTCTCTTTTACCTTGTTGATAAGTCATTCCTTTGTCTCCGCCTTACTTCCAAATGTCTTAATGCACATATAACAAAACAACTATCATAAGCCTAACCATGTAACGTATATTCTTAGAACAAGTTAAGAGTGGGTAGGTAACGTACCAAATTATTTACATAGTGTAAGGAAGTATTAGGACCCTCGTATGAAACAGGATTAACCCATTCAATAATCTATGTAAAATAGCAATGAGTTAGACAATGATAATCGATAGTTAATTATGTTACATTACTACCGATTACCAACAATCGGTAGATAATAATATCCCAGTGCTACCGATTATCAACAATCGGTAGATAATATATATTCCTAAACTACCAATTATAGAAAGAAATCAAGTCAAGTTCTGTACACAAAAACAAGTAAAATCGGAGGTTTAATTTGTTACACCACTACCGATTACAATACAATCGGTAGATAACTATATGCCATATACTACCGATTACAAAGTTCGCAAAATAAAATTTTTATAGGTTTGGAGAAATTCATTTTTGGGGCGACTAACATAATCGGTAGATAATATGTATTCCTAAACTACCGATTATAGAAAGAAATCAAGTCAAGTTCTGTACACAAAAACAAGTATAATCGGAGGTTTAGTTTGTTACACCACTACCGATTACAATACAATCGGTAGGTAACTATATGCCATATACTACCGATTATAAAGTTTCCAAAATATAAAATTTGTAGCTTTGAAGAAATTCAGTTTTGGGGCGACTAACATAATCGGTAGATAATAAGTATTCCTAAGCTACCGATTATATAAAAATAAATTTTAAAAAAATCAATTTGGGGATTTTGTATAATCGGTAGGTAGTAATCTTCACGAGACTACCGATTATACCATAATTTTGGAACAAAAGTATAATCGGTAGTTTATGGTACTCCATAAACTACCGATTATGGGACGCCCATGGCATTAAATGCATGCAAAAATGAATTTTCTTTGTTGCCGATCACATACAAACGCATACAAATTGGATTTTGAGCTTCTTAACACAATACCTGATTGTTTGATGCATTATTATCTTCAGTTTGATGTGATTCATCGTCTAGGTTTTCTTCCACACCAAAATTTGGATCATCTAACAAATAACCCAAATCGTCGTATGTAAACGTATTTGAACCTTCAATATTATGTTCTTCATGTTCAATCTCACCATCTTCCTCATACTCATCCATGTTTGTTATTGATTTTAGGTAAAATCTGATTTCCCCAAAATTCTTCTTCTTCTTCTTCCTCTCTAACACACTCTCTATTTGTATTCTAAAACTATAACTCAAATTCATCATCTAACACTAACTATAACCTACTTAATTAACTAATTAATCAAAATTAGCACTAATTAAGCAAAGACAGATTATCCATTAAAGAAAATATATGGATAAGGGGTGTATTGATATTACTTCATAATGACCTTATTTTATTTTATTAGTAGTCCCACGTTGATTTTGGGTAGCCCTCAAAATGACCAGGTTTTTATTTATTAGCACTTCATATCTAGTTATAAACACCCAAGAATTTAGAATAAGCACCCAACAATAACCGAGCTGGGTTTTAAGTTCGAAAACCACGATCCAAAACACGGGGCCGGGGCCTCATATCTAGGCATCAGATGGAAAATGGAAGATTATGGGAATCTTTCAATCCATCTATCATTGCTTAGAGCTCTATCTAATCTCTCTTCCACTCTATTGTTATCACTTCTTTGGTTACACCATGTGAATGGGTAACCAGAGAAGTCCAAATCTTGAAGAGCACATTCAGATATGATATTGTTGAAGACATCAGCTTTCGTGCTATCAAACACCCTGTTTTATTTTATTTTTTCACTAGCATTAAGGACCACATTCAAATCACTAATAATCAACCAAGGGATAAACATAAAAGGAGCCATGGTTCTTAGAAGAGACCAGCAGTCTTCCTTAAAGATTAGTTTAGGGACTACTGTATAAAGCCATGATCATAAACTTTTGATTGTTCTGATCATCATGAATGATGGCGTTTATTTGGTTATGATCCCAGCTTTCAATAGTAACTTTTAGGGAGTCTTTCCAAATTAAAGCCATCCCCCCTGCTTGACCAACAGGAGTAACCAGCCAGTAATATTGAACATTAACCATTCTTAGGATTTTAATCATGTTTTTATTCTGCTGTTTGGTTTCGCTAAGACATATTACATCTGGGTTTTCATAATTAAGCAGATCCATGAGATGTCTCTGCGTGTTTTTCTGACCTAGACCCTGGCAGCTCCAACTTAGAACTCTAATGAATTCCCAGAAATAAGAGATTTCTGGATATTCTTTGGAAGGATTATATAACAGCCTCAATTCAAGTTGTTTCTTATATGGGTTATTTGTTTTATGCATGAAGGGGTTGACACTTCTATTAAGTTCTATCATTAAAAGTTTCGTAGAGAAATTCCAGCAAAATATTCAAACAACAAAAATGCATGCATCTCGAGCAATCCAATAGCAATTGAGGACAAACAATCATACCACAAGTTATATTAGAATGACAGTTATACGGATGAGTTATCCCAGCAAAAGCAGGGAAAACAAACTTTCTCAGCAAAACAACATTCATCATAACAAATTAGTAATTGTTGGATTTTAAAATTAGTTGTTTCAGGATTACCTCATTGAAGATCAAATTTGTTGTCTTGTAGATAGTGTCATCAGTAAGTTTTGCACTATTACAATTGATTTTCATCCCATTGTAGAAAGAGTTGTACCTCCGTTTTAGGGGCCACGATTAAATTTCAACTGGGAAACTCACCTTCTTCCCGAGATTACTGTGAATTTTCCTAGATCTCCATTTATGATGCGCATTGTAAACTACTGATAAAAGACATAAATCTCAAAGGAGAAGCACCTGAATAGCAAAAAAGACGAAATTAATTTCAATGACCAGTCGGCAAGGTAGAAAGATAAATGGAAAACAAACCAGTTGTTTAATTACCGGTTTCCTACACTAACTAAATTCCCAAATTTAAGCATATTGCCCCGATACCTAGTATGCATATAAATATACAACCTTCTAGGGTTTACAACATAGGAGTCTGCAATTTCATATTACGCCCTCTTTATCAATTCTCTGCTTAATCATGGCAGGATCTGCTCAAACCTCCAGAATGGTACTGCTAATCTTTCTCTCAAGAATGGGAATACTATTAGTGTGAGGAATTAAATCACAAAAAGACGTGTTTGAATACTACGAGAGGAGTATTAAATTATAATAAAACGAGAAACGTTGAATCAAAACTCTTTGAAGAGTATTGAAACAGACATCTGAAACAGGCAGCATCAATGCATGATTGACACGTTAGTTACAGGAAAGCATGGCACACTGTTTGAAGCAGATAACATCGTTGCAGGTTGCGGGAAAGCCTGATACAATAAAGTGAACTGACAACCATCGATGTATGAGAGACACGTCTCAGCTGTATACATTGCGGAACAAAAGAAACTAAAGCATGACAAGTCACTCTCAATGGCCACATGTCAGACATGCCATAATTCTAATAAGACCGCAACGTTCATCCAAATCCAAAAAACAACAACTTGAGTACAAATCCACAGAAGAGATGCGGGACATCAAGCGAGAAACTAAGGGAAATGAGAAGTACGCATACTAAGTCTTGCGGGAAGCACAAATATGTTTTGCGGGATACACTTCGCTCCAAAGACTGGATAAGGACTAATAGGTGGAAAGTAAGATTGGAGGGACCCATGAAATTTGCTATAAAAACCAAAGTCTCAAACATGAATAGGGACTGAATTTTTTTTAGAAAATTGGACATAAGGAATAGGATCAGAGCAAAGAGTTTAGGTATGAGACTTGTGTTAATTTGATAGCTTAACTGTTCTTTGATTATTTGGACTTTAATTATGTAGTTGATATCCGTCTGTAACACATAGTCATGAATAAAAATGATCTAAATCTTTATCACCCGTGGATGTTGACAATTTGATTGTCGAACCACGTTAAATCATTGTGTTGATACTTGTTCAATTTGTTAACATGTTATGATTTCATTTTAAGAGATTTGATTTTATTATGTTTTGACTCTAATGGTTGTGATTCAAAGACACTAGATTTTTGGTAATCAAAATTTGGTGCTAGAAACAGGGATAGGTAAAAGAATTTATTCTACCTGTCCAAATCTTCATTTTAATACCTTGAATTCTATTACTTATGAAACCCCTTATTTTCAATTAGGAGTTAGTTTCCTTTTAAGTGATATTTCAAAAATCCTACATATAGTTTTTCTTCAAAACTGATGATTATACGGAATTAACTGAAATGATCATATATAATACTTCTTTGACAAATACCAACCCTTATATTAATATATTTTTTTATTACCTTATATGTTCTCTTAATCATAGGTTTGAAAACTTTGTTCATAAACTTCCACCAAAATATTATGTTTTACAATAATTTTGTAAAAGAATTAAGCGTGAAGCCATTAAATTTATGTATCTCTGATTCAATTGTTTGAATGAATTAAAATTGTACAAAAACTATCTAGTTTTGATATCTTGTTAAAACAATAAAATAAACCTTGAATTGAATTCCTGAACTTGCTTCTGATATGCTCGCAAAAAATGATTTGATGAACTTATAAAACCTGAGTTAAATTGGAAAGTAATCTAGTTATTATGTGATAAATTAGATTTTAGCTAAAATGTTTCCATCAGTCAAATGGTTTCATATATATTACGGATGTTAAAGATCTATGAAACACATATCTCATTATCTGAACTCTTTTTAGAACATTGACAAAGAAACTTCTACGACATCACAAGATTGAACAAAACAGATATTGTAATATTTCAAAAGAAAATTACGTAAATGGAAACAGTTGCAAATAGAACCGTGCAAGAACAAGATGGTAATATAAGAGATTTGGGAAACCATACAATAGAGACTCTTCTAGAGAGGGAAGTAGTAGAAGAATCCCAAGGACCACAACCCTTGGATGCTCATGCAAATATCCCGGTTAATCAAAAAATAAACCAACCCCATGAAGAAACATCACAAAATAGGGTTGGCCCCATTAATCAACTACTTGAAGAAATGATTGAAATGCGCAAGGTTCAAAGACTTGTACAGAAAAAATTGTCTCTTAACCCAAGAAAATCAAATGCTTAGAAATAAAGCCCAACAAGATGCGGAAGCATCTGTTACCAGGATACAGGGGCAAGAGGAAAGCTCAAACATACCAACAAAAAGTAAAGCAAGAATTAATCAAGATCAAAAGGTGATGGTAGTGGAACCCGCACAAGATACAAATTTTCACTCAAGGCAAAACAGGATAAATCAGCGGTATGGGTCAGATAGACTGGATTTTGATGATTTAGAGCCGCAAAACAACAGATGGAAAAAATATTTGGAGGACTTGGAACAAATGAGAGTAGAAATCAAAATTTTGAAAAATAAACATGAGGGAGGACGACTTGAAGAAGTGATAAAAGAGGCCAATAGAACACCATTGGCCTCATACCTTGCGCATGCGTCTATCCCGCATAAGTGTAATATTCCCATCTTTGAATGTTATGATGGGACGAAGGATCCATCGGCTCACTTAAAATACTACAATCGCAATATGACCCGTTGGGAACAGAATGATATTATGCTCAACTGACCCGTATATTTTTGGAAACCTACATGTATAATAAGCCAGCAAACGCTGGGATGGACAAGTTATTTGCTCTTGCGTCTTGGACAGAGGAGACCATCCGAGACTACACAGATCGATGGCAGGCGATCTGTCAAGCAATAGGGAATGTAAATCCAGAAATTTCTATTAACTGCTACAAATGGTGGATAGCCAATCGAACGAGCCCACTCTTTGTAGATATTCATGGAAAAAATACGAAAACCGAAGGAGATCTTAGGGAGATTATTGAAAAATATGCAAGGTTGCAGGATATTCAAAAACAACATCCGAGAATAATTTCCCAACATCAGAGGGTTGCCAACAGGGAAAATTTTGTAGAACCATCAACAAGTTTCGGAAAGAGGGTTGCGGGAGAAAATCCTGATATTGAATCCAAACGGGGTAAGGCAGATGATGAAAGAAAGTTCAACCGCCAATTTGAGGAACGAGTTTTCACTAAACTCAACACCCCTTACTCACAAATTCTAAATGCAATAAAGAATAGGCAAGATTTTCAATGGTCGTGGACAAAAGGAAAACAACCATCACACACACAGAATTCAAAGGATTATTGTGAATATCATTGCTATCAGGGCCATCCCACAAGCAGATGCAGGATTTTGAAGTTGCAAATTCAAAAATTGATGGATATGGGAGAGCTGAAAGAATTTCTTTATTTTCCCAATCCTCTACCAAGGCTCAATATGGGAAAAAACGTAAATATTTCACAAAATGACCAAACTATTAATATTATTTCCTATGTCGAATCGGGTCAATCATCTATAGACGTAGCTATTGACAAGAAGCTGCGTAAAAGGTTTCACAGTCATGAAGTCTTCAAAGTTGCGGGCAGAGTCACAGAAACATGGGAAGAATGGATGGCCTCCCCGTTAACTTTTTCAGCGGACGAGGTTGACCAGGAAATTGAAACACATAATGATCCGTTGGTGCTCTCTCTGCCAGTATCGGGATGAAATGTCAAAAAGATCCTCATGGATAAGGGAAGCTCCCTTAATGTGTTATTTTATGACACATTCCAAAAAATGGGATTAAATGATGATCAACTTACACCTTCTTACTACACTATCTATGGGTTTAATGGGATAACCTCAAAACCAAAAGGGGAAATTTTACATGATGTTATGGCAGGACCAATAAGTATTCTGACTAAATTCAGTGTAGTGGAGACACCGTCTCCATATAATGCCATCATTGGTAGACATTAGGTTCACCAATTGAAAGGAGTAACCTCAACATATCACCAATACTTGCGATTCCCGACACCGCAAGGGGAGATGGAGATAAAAGGAGATCAGAATGTAGCAAAATCTTGTATCCTCGCAGAAATTCGCATGAAGGAGGAACGAGTTCAGCAGCAAAAAAATAGAAAGAAAGAACGAAAGATAAAGCCTAGGGAGAAGCAATAAATCAATATTTGATTGAGACTGCGGCTAAAGAATCGGTGAATGAGACAAATGAACACTCCTCATCAGAAGTGGGCATAACAAAAACTAAAGAAAGGGGAAGTATCCCGGAATAGCAATTAAAGGGAGATCCCACACTACTAAGAGCTCCCAAATCCACTTTTTCAGCAGTTGAAGAAACCAAAAATGTCAATATAGGAACGAAAGAAGCTCCGAAAATAATCAAGATTGGAACATTAATGGAATCGAAAAGGGAACATGATTTGGTCACTCTACTTAGAGATTATGTGGATATTTTTGCATGGAAAATGGAGGATGTGCCAGGCATTGATCCAAATATTTTCCGTCATGAGTTGCATATACATCCGGGTACTACACCTTTTCGGCAGCGTATACGCAAAGTGGCACCTGAATATCATTTGCCAGTTGAAAAGGAACTAAAAAAGCTCATGGATGCGGGATTTATTCGAGAGGTGTGTTACCAACTTGGATATCTAACATGGTGATTGTACCAAAAAAGAATGGGGGAGTAAGAATTTGTATAGGCTTCACCAACATAAACAAGGCATACCCAAAAGATAGTTATCCGCTTCCTAGCATTGATCAGTTGGTGGATGCAGTAGAAGGACATGAGGCTTTATCCTTCATGGATGAGCATTCAGGGAATAATCAGATTGCTCTGGATGAAGAAGATCAAGAATACACTGCCTTTTTCACTCCACATGGTTTATATTGTTATACAAGAATGCCATTTGGATTAAGGAATGCGGGAGCAACTTATCAGCGATTGGTAGACGTAATTTTTAAACCATGGATATGCCGCACCCTGGAAGTTTATGTAGATGATATGTTGATAAAAAGTAAACTTTCAAAGGATCATATACAAGACTTGAGAGAAATATTTGAGGCCTTACGAAAATATAAAATGAAAGTCAATCCAGACAAATGCATTTTTGGAGTTACTTCAGGAAAGTTTTTGGGGTATTTGGTCACCAAAAAAGGGATTGAAGTTGATCCGGCAAAGATACAAGCAATTGTCAACATGCCATCACCAAGGAATGTAAAAAAGGTCCAGAAATTAAATAGTTGTTTGGCCGAACTTAGCAGATTCACTGCCAGATCATCGGACAGATGTAAGCCCTTTTTTGACACCTTGAAAAAGAAAAGTAAATTTGTATGGAATGAAAATTGTGAGAAAGCCTTCCAAAATATCAAAGTTTATCTCGCCACATTACCCGCACTACAAAAGCCAAAACCTGAAGAAGAACTGGCCTTGTACATAGCCGCAACAGAAGATGTTGTAAGTGCGGTATTGGTATGGACAAATGAGAAAGTAGAGAAACCAGTGTACAACATCAGTAAAACTCTTAACCTTGCAGAAATGAACTATATCAAAATTGAACAATTAATTTTAGCACTGGTTTTTGCTACCCAGAAATTACGCACGTATTTTCTGACACATTATGTGCGGGTACCAAGTAAAGTTCCGCTAGAGTCCGTACTAAAGAATGCGGGAAAAGTAGGGAGAATAGAAAAATGGAATACACGATTGGAACAATTCCACATCTTATTTGAAATACTAACTGCACAAAAATATCAAGTCCTGGCAGATTTCCTTGCGGATTTACCACTAAATGATGATTTTGAAGTTCAAGGTTTGCCCGTAATAGAAGATGATGATTCCCAAGATATTCTAAGTTCTGTAAATACCCGCAGATGGGAAGTATTTGTTGATGGGGCACGAAATAAAGAAGGTGCGGGAATCGGAATTGTGATTACAACCCCAGCAGGAGATCGAGTGGTACATGTATTTCGTCTTGAGTTTGGCGAGCATACAAATAATATTGTGGAATATGAGGTTGTGGTTCATGTCCTTCGGTTCATCATTGAATTGGGAATAAGTGATGTGCGGCTTACAAGTGATTCACAATTGGTAATTCGGCAGGTCGATTTGAAATATCAAGTGCTTGATGAAGACCTGATTGAATACAAGAATCTTGTTCAAAAATTGGCATCCCAAATTCCAAACATAATTTTTCGACATTTATCCCGAGAGAATCACCATTTCTTCATAATATTCTATGAATCTTTAGGGACCGCATCCTAATTTCCTCCTGGCCAGAGAGAAGTTACATGCGCTACAACCCTCACTCAAGGTAAAAAATTGCCTTACGGTTAATTAATACATACTCAATCCATGCACTAACAATCAATATATATATTTGAAATTGTTTTGCAGGAACAATAATGTGAATCAAAAGGAAATAGTAAATACAATTTAAAAGAAGGAAAAACTAAACAGGAAAACAAAGGGAAAATACTAAGGAACGGGAGGATTTGCATTAAAAGGAGGATTGAAAGGGACTTCTTTGCGGCTATAAACTTTGGTAAAACCATCGGCTTTAACTCTATCAAGAGTGATGTTGACCGCTTTTGCCATCCCGACTCGAGCTTCCACCCTTAACCAAAAAATATAAGCTTTGGTGTCTTCAAGTTCCTTCTTGCACTTATCTGCCTTGGCGACAGATTTTTCGACACTTGTCTTCCAAAAAACTATTTCCCCTCTCTCTGAAGCCAAGTCCCGAGCTAAGCTTTCAGTCTTCGGAGTTTCCTGTTTCTATTTGTCCTTCGTTTCTTTGGCATGAGAGGATAGAAGCTCCAGCTGACTTTGCACTTCGTTAGCCTTGACAGTAGAAAACTCCAGCTGCCTTGTGAGTTCTTCCATCTTAGTATTTACAACACCAAGCTCTCCTTCATCCTTAGCAGCTTTTACGGCCGCATCCTTGAATTTTTCTTCAAAATCTGTGACGACAATAACAGGTTAGTCAATGCTGAAATAATATACAATTTCAAGTATGCAATAAAACAAGATACCTCTTGCGAAGGATTCAAACTCTGCTAATTCGTGAGCCATTGCGTCTCTAGAGACATCAAGGAAATCATATTCCCCTTAAAGTTTATGATAATTGTCCGTAAGTTGTTGAATCTCTTCACGACATCGATTTAACTCCGCTTGTTTTAATGAACCATCATCCCGCAACTGATTTGATTCATTTGTACACCTTTCTACTTCTTTATCTAAGCGGAAGATATCACTTTCACGCAGGAGAATAATGTCAGATAGACTGCGGATTTTAACTTGAGCGTCCGCAAGTGCTTTCCCTTTAGCATGAGCCTCTGAAGCTGAGTCATTTATGTCTTTAATGAGTTGCGCTACGTACGAAGAAAATTGAGAGTTGTGATGCGACCCGGAACGAGAAAGTCCCGCAAGGATATTCTGACGCTCCACACAGAGCTTGTGAATTTCTTCTTCTAACTTCTCTGATTGTGCCCGCGCTTCAAGAAGACAATCCTTGGTCCATAACAAAGTAGCATTGTACTCTATCTTTTTGCGGAGGAAATTTCCATATAAGAGCCGGTGCCTTGATTCTGACTCATTTATCTTATCAACCAACTTATTAAATTTTCCCTTTATCTCCACATTTTCATTACTAACTTTCAACACATGTTCTTTCAGACGCATACCTCTATCTCGCAACCTAGATATAGGGTCTGAATCCCCCGCTGATCTCATAAAATAATTTAGAGACATGTAAATAAAATAAGAAAATTAACGAGAGGGAAAGTATTAAACCTTGATTTTGAAGATCAAGCAATTTATGACGAAGCGCGTCATTTTCCCGCTTCAAACCCGAAACTTCTTCTTCTACAGTCCTAAATTGGGTCTCCATCATCATGGATCGTCCCTTGTAAAATTTATAAACTGTATATGCGGCGTTTTGACCCCGTGCAAGATGCAATTTATAAGATTGAAGTTATAAATATAGGTAAAAATAAAGCGAAATCAAAGGTTATTAAAACAATAAGAATATATGCAAGAGATCTTGTTGCGGGAAAGAATACACTTCACCATCCGCAAGCGCAACTGTCTCCGCAAGAGAAGAAGGTTGATTGATGTAGAAGAAGGGGTCAACGGGTTGACCTTGGCCTCTTAGCCAGGCATCTTTCACTGTGTCATATGGTGCAGACGGCATGTACTCCCGCAAGGTAGCGACCGTAGGACTATCTGATTCCACCGACAAAGAATCGCAGTGAACAGACAGTAGCTCCTTTGACATAAACCAACGAAAGGCTTTTTCCTCCTTGTCCATGAAATTTGAATTTCCTGCAATTCCTTTACCTTTATTTGTCTGCGGGATTTCTTTATTTGGTTGCACTGCATCAGCGGCAGCTACACTTGCGACGTTATCTACGGTAGGAGCAGTTTCTACCATAATATTTGTCGGTTCACCTTTGACTACTCTAGTACTGGCCGACACGTCTGCTACCGCAGCGTTAGCCTGCTCGCCGTCTTCAGCTACGATATTTTCCGACTCACCCTGAAGGGGGAGATCCTCTTTATCAGTTGAATTATCTTCACTCATAGAAGGTTCGAGAAGATCATCTACGAACAAGGGAGAAAGTTGATAAAGAAAGAAAGGTGCGGGATCAGCTGCTTGGTGCGGAAAATTGACCGCAACATCTGTAGTTTCCACCACAGCACCAACTTGTTCCGCAGACTCAAAATTTGTTATTTGAAGGGGAACAATATGCTCTTCTTCATGTCTTTAAGGAACAGAGCTATCCTCAACTCTCAAAATAGGTTGGTTAGGGGAAGAATTACGAATCTCTCCCTCTTCTTTGTCAGTGGAAGCACGAGGCGTAGCCTTAGCCTTCTTCCGACCCTATCAATATACCACAAGAACTCATTAAATAAAAACCATAAGGATCATAAGATATTATTTGAATAAATCAATACCTTTTCTGCTGGAGTTGGGGCTTTGCGCTTAACCCCCGAATCACCTTTTGAGCCCCCACGGTTTACGGCTATAAAAAAAAGAAAAATAATTAAATAATATTTAAAGCATGATATAAAAAGATAGAGAGAATTTACGTACCACATTGACAACAGAAAAAGCAAAGCCTTCAAAGTTCAACCGCCAAGGGAAGTAAGCATCAAAGCGCGTTAGAAGATTGTATACCATGTTTTCTTGGATAAACCCGAAGACCCATGGACCTTCGATGATCAGAGGAGTCTGGTACCATTTAAAATCATGATCATCGCGGATTTTTTCCTTTACAGGATCCGCGTCCCAAGAATGAATTTTAACTTGGAATATCAATCTCCCATAACAAACGGAATCCTTCACCACCTCTGCGGCCCGGACCAACAATCCACTTCTTATAATTCTTCACAACTATGTTGTCCGCATATGTAGCATGGAAGTTATCAAACGTGTAATGTTTACGTTCCACAGGGTCAGGAACGTAACAGGTGAAGTTGGTTTTCCCTTGCTTCGCATGCTACATTCATCCAACATGCGCAACCAATTCCCGTTATATTGGGTAACGGATCGGGCTAAACCGTGTTGGGACTTGTTACGGCTTGCGAGAACCTCAAATTAGAAAGGATTTTCTCGCTCTGGTACATAGGAAGCTGCAAGCCCGCATCCAATGCTCCCGCGGGTATTAACAGCATGTTATTAGTGTATTTAAATTTCTCCATCATTTCCAATGAGATTTCATCTCCTTCAGAAGCATCGAAGAAGGAAACTTTAAATCGTTGAAGATTGTGCTTCTGTTTAAACTCCGCAAGGTCCATCGATCTAAAGTCTAAGTTTTCGTTTAACCGTTTATTTTTAGGAGTTGGTTTGTTGGCCGCAACAGATACATCTGCGGGATGACTTCCAGATTCATTTACTCCTTTCTTCCTCATCACAACATAGCGGGATGACTTCCTATCTAAAGGATGATCATCCTGATGAGAAGCACCACCAGCAACTTTGTTACCATTCTTTCCATTCATGATTAATCTTAATCTACATATGAAAATAAAAGAAGATAAGTACACCATGATCAAAAGCAAGAACATAACAGAAAAGTTACAAAGCAGAAGAACAACAAGATGATCATTAAATCAAAATACAAACTAGCAAACAATTTTCTGATCAAAGGAAAGAAAAGGATCATGAAAAAACAACCAGACATCAGAATAAAAGTATCATCATCATCACCATTATCACCATTCACTCCAAAAAACAATAAACATATAAACAAGAATATCATCAACATCACCATTTTCAGTTAAAGAAATTGATTAATAAAAAGAAACATTAAGGAAAAGGTTAAGGGGATTACCTGTAGCGAAGTAAAAGACAGAAAGAAAATATGATGATTGAATAAAAAGAAAACTTGATCCCGATGCAAAAATCCTTAATCACAAAAGTTCAGGAGAACGAAAAGGCACTGAGGAATCTTTGAAAAGTTCATAAGAATGAAGAACACAAAAACTTTAAGAAGAAGAAGACAAAGAATATAAAGAATGAATTGAGAGATGTGACCAACATTAAATAAGAGAAGACTGAAACTGACGAAACCGTCGAAAAGTGAAAGAGAGAGAAACTTTATCAGAGATATGATTTTCTCAAAAACCGCCAATTGACAGAAACGTGGGAAAAAAATTTATTAATGGCGTGAAAATCGGAAAAGTAAAGCTATACGTGGGAAAAAAAAATTCTTACCAGCATGAAACTCGGAAGGGTAATAACTATTTTTCCTTTTTGCATTTTTTACCCTATGCCAAAATTCAAAAAGGAAAAAAGGGGCAAATTGTGAGGGAATTAAATCCCAAAAACACGTGTTTGAATACTATTAGAGGAGTATAAAATTATAATAAAACGAGAAACACTGAACCAAAACTCTTTGAAGAGTACTGAAACAAACATCAGAAACAGGCAGCATCAATGCATGATTGATACGTTAGTTACAGGAAAACATGGCACACTGCTCGAAGCAGATAACATTGTTGCATGAATGACACATAGGTTGTGGGAAATCCTGATACAATAAAGTGAACTGACAAACATTGATGCATGACAGACACGTCTCAGCTGTGTATATTGTGGAACAAAAGAAACTAAAGCATGACAAGTCACTCTCAATGGCCACATGTCAGACATGCCATAATTCTAATAAGACCGCAACGTTCATCCAAATCCAAAAAACAACAACTTGAGTAAAAATCCGCAGAAGAGGTGCGGGACATCAAGCGAGAAACTAAGGGAAATGAGAAGTACGCATACTAAGTCTTACGGGAAACACAAATATGTTTTGTGGGATACACTTCGCTCCAAAGACTGGATAAGGACTAATCGGTGGAAAGTAAGATTGGAGGGACCCATGAAATTTGCTATAAATACCAAACTCTCAAACAGGAATAGGGACTGGATTTTTTTTTGAAAAATTGGACATAAGGAATATGATCAGAGCAAAGAGTTTATGTATGAGACTTGTGTTAATTTGATAGCTTAACTGTTCTTTGATTATTTGGACTTTAGTTATGTATTTGATATCCATTTGTAACACATAATCATGAATAAAAATGATCTAAATCTTTATCACCTGTGGATGCAGACAATTTGATTGTCGAACCACGTTAAATCATTGTGTTGATACTTGTTCAATTTGTTAACATGTTATGATTTCATTTTAAGAGATTTGATTTTATTATGTTTTGACTCTAATGGTTGTGATCCAAAGACACTAGATTTTTGGTAATCACAACTAGTGTTGAGATGAATAGCAGTAATGTATCCATTGAATTAGTTGATAAGTTTAAAGATACGCATCATACCTATACTGTAACTTATTACAAGGACAAAATCCTTACAACCGTAACGCGTACAAGATGCACTGTCGATCACTGGATATCAGAAGTATACAGACATTACAACGGTAAACTGAACAATCTTGATATAGGTCTTGATATTGATTGGTGTCGATTAAGAAGAGATAGAGGTCCAGGAAACAAAGTCGATGTACTACAATTATGTCTATCTCGTCGTTGTCTTATATTTCAATTATCGTGTTGCGATGACATTCCTAATTCAGTTATTGAGGTTCTTGGTAATAAGAAATTTATCTTTGTTGGAGTTAGGTCGATGGAGACATTGGCAAGCTTTTGATTGATCATGGTTTGAAGGTTGGGAGAAGTGAAGATCTTGGGAGTTTAGCTGATTGTAAATTTGCCAACAGTTTCGGTGATTATAAACGCAACGAACTTTATAAAGCTGGGATGAAGACATTAGCAAAAGTTGTTCTCAATCAAGACTTACCAAAGTCGAGAAGCATTACGCTTAAAAACTGGGATCGTGGTTTATTAAGTGACAATCAGATTGAATATGCTTGTTTAGATTCTCTTGTTTCGTATAAATTAGGTACGTATTTGTTTAATATGGATTCTTCTACTAATAATTCAGAAAAGGTTGTAAAAGAAGCAGTGGTTCTTTACAGACCGCCTAAAAGAACTACTCAATAACTTTTGATAATATATCAATTTGCTTAATCTTTTGTTCTTAGAGTTAGAATAGGATTAGCGTGTTCTTAATAGATAAGTAACACAAGAGAAAACAAAGTTTATAAAACATATTCTTTGTGACACAAGTATATGAGATATACACGAACATTACTTGGACAACAAGAATTGATAACAAAGGAAAACTCTAAATACATAAAACACTAGAATACTGACTAGCTAAGTCACGTCTGTACTAACAATTCCAACACTCCCCCTCGATCGAAGCGGATGATCAACGACATTAAGCTTGGAGCGAAGAAGACAAAAGTGATCTTTAGGAGTAGATTTGGTAAAGATATCCGCAACCTGATCTTGGGATGAGACAAAACGAACATCAAGTTTGCCACTTTGAACTCTCTCGCGAACAAAATGATAATCCATTTCTATGTGTTTGGGACGACCATGAAAAATCGGATTCATTGTGAGATAAATAGCTCACAAATTATCACACCATAAAATAGGAGGAAAGGTAACAGGAGTTAAAAGTTCAAGAAGAAGATATTCTATCCTCATTAATTCAGAAGTAGCAATAGCTAAGCCACGTTGTACTAACAATTCCAACACTTAATACCCAGGATATGAGTCAAAAAAGTTGCAAGTTCTGTTCCCAGTTTTTTTTTTTAATTGACTGAATAAACCTTGGCACGTAGTCGATAAACTTATATTAGTAGGGGGCGTACACTGAAAAATTTTCCGGGTGCGAAAAACAGATATTCATTCAAAAGAATTGGAAGAGTCTACAAGGGACATGCTAAATGCTGAAATGGCTGATACTTTCAAGTCCCAAGATGCATATAATTAGTGGTCGTACGGGAACAATTGAATCAGTGTTACTTGTTCATCTTCTTCAATTCATACATGCATGATGCATCTAGCCATCTGCTTATTTATATAAACACCCCCTCAGAGCATCTGCTTAACACAATAAAATTTGAACGAGTTCCAATTGCAAACTTCTGAATTCTGATCATACAAATATCCAGAGAGATCCATGTAAATAAAGTTCGACTGCATTAACATTATAACAACTGTAGCAGATTCTCCTTGGATCGTCACATCTTTTCACGGTGAATTAAGGCGTCTTTTCGTTCATTACAAAGACAAGAATCCAATTGGTGTAGATATCAATTGAACCCACATTCAAACATTAACATGGCTGCAATAATACTATGTTATCGATATCACTGCATTATCATTCAACTACTTCACTTGGATACTATCCCTCAGTCACTTAACAACTTTCTAGCTGACCGTGAGATACGTTTTGCTAGTTAATTCTCTCAAGATTATCCTCAGAAGCTCCATAGCAGCTATTGAGTTAAAATTTTGCATTTGGTTTCAGGTATCGGCGATAAAAAAAATAAAAAAATATATCCAACTTCAAAGAAAAACCGATGTGGGTTTGCTGAAAAAGTTCGTAAACTTGTGGGGCTAGATATTGAGAGACCAGAGAGCATTAGTACGGTCAGACTGGGGTGCTAGAAACCTTTCCAGGAATTTAATTCTAATGCGGTATTTATTTGATTTTAATATCTTTAGTCCCGTGGCCGTGAGCATTGGTAGGAACCAAATCCGAATATGATTCCCACTTTGTGTGATCCAAATTGAATCTCTTTACTCCAAAGCTACGAACTTTTCTCACTTCTTGTATATCTTCATCTCTCTGAATTAAGATCAACATCAACAACAACAGAATCATAAATTTAAAATAATTTTTTTTCCCAAATACTTGGATTTTGCAAAGTAAAGAAAGATGGCAAAACATGAAGAACTACCCATACCAATATTCTCAACAATTGAACCAGTTTATGGAGATGGAACACAACTTAAAGAAGCTCAACAAAGATTTGATGTACTCAAATCTAAATTCGAACAAGTTTTTGGTCATCAACCTGATCTTTTTACTCGATCTCCGGGTATGCTTTTTTGTTGGGTTAATTTTGTGGAATTTTCAGTTAAAGCACGGAAATAGAGAGATGGGTTATATTGATAGCTGATGATTTTGGTAATGCAGGTAGAGTAAACTTGATTGGTGAACATATTGATTATGAAGGATATTCAGTACTGCCTATGGCTATAAGGCAAGATACTATTGTTGGGATTAGGAAGAATAAGGATTCTGGAACTCTTAGAATTGCTAATGTTAATGATAAGTATACAATGTGTACTTATCCAGCTGATCCCAACCAGGTACACATATCTCTTATAAATTTTATTGTTCTTTTTTGATTTGTATATTTTGGTTCATTTAGTAGTATCAAATTATGTAAATAATGGACTAATATTTGCCTTTCTCATTTGTAATTAATGTGAAAGCTTGTATCTTTATCGTTTTGGTAATGTGTGTAGGAAATGGATTTGAAGAATCATAAATGGGGACACTACTTTATTTGTGGGTAAGGAATTGGTATATTTTCGGGTTTGTTGGTTTTAACGATGTGATTTCATAGTGTTTCTATCTAGCATAAAACAAAGGTCTTTATGTTTAGTAATCCATATAGGTTTACTCTTGTGTTTTTAATCTGTATTGTTTTGTAAATAGGTGTGTACATTGTTATCTTGGCCTTTGTTTTTTCATTGCTGCTGTCCTGCTCCTGATCTGTGTTTTTAGGTACAAAGGGTATTATGAATTTGCCAAATCAAAAGGTTTAGATACTGGTGCTCCAGTAGGCCTTGATGTCATTGTTGATGGAATAGTTCCTACAGGTGTGTTTCAGTTTAGTGTTTATGTATAACAATAATTGCTCAGAGGCTTCCTTAATAATACGATGCTAATGTACTTTGAATTGTAGTTATTTTTTGTTTGCAATGGAATCAAAAATGTGTAAGATCTTGTTCTTGTAGGGTCTGGGTTATCAAGTTCAGCGGCATTCGTTTGCTCTTCTACAATCGCTATAATGGCTGCTTTTGATATGAATTTCCCAAAGGTATTCCAATGCCTGTTGTACAAATAACATATTGACTTAAGCCTTCGTTGTCTAACTATGCACCACTAGCGACCAACAGTTGAACTTGTTGCACATTCATCTACCATTTGTTGAGATCAAAACTTACTCTAATGCAGTATGTTTTACTTGATCAGCATTTTTCAGCTGCAAATAATACATACATTCATACAGGAAAAAGTTTCTTATTCCATATCTTTGACATTTTGGGCAAGGGTTTTTCTATTAGAGATACTAACCTGCTATCTATGTGACAGAAAGAAATTGCCCAGCTGACATGTGATTGTGAACGTCATATTGGAACACAATCTGGTGGGATGGATCAGGTAATGTATATCCTGTTTTCCTCTTTCAGATTCTCAATCTAGTTATTCCCACTCTTCATCTTCTCTCCAGTATCTAGAGAATTTAATCTGCTTATGTGGGGCAACACTTGGTTCCGTGAGTGCCTAGAAAACCGGAAAATCCCAAGGATGCACATATACTGTATGGGGCATCCCCATACAAAGCTCCTCCAACATACTTGTTGACAGTTACAGACAGTATCTGACCACATCATGATTATTTTTCAGGCAATCTCAGTGATGGCTAGATCTGGGTTTGCAGAGCTGATTGACTTCAACCCAATCCGTGCAACTGATGTGCAACTTCCTGCTGGTGGCACTTTCGTAATAGCTCATTCCTTGGCAGAATCAATGAAGGCAGTAACTGCAGCAACAAAATACAATAACCGTGTTGTAGAATGTCGTCTAGCAAGTGTAAGCTTAAAAGTACCTTTAAATGCTGTTAAGAATTTTTAAATTTTTAAAATTTTATTCCTTTTAATACTGATTTTAGTTATACTATACTTTAGATTGTCCTTGGTGTAAAGCTGGGAATGAAACCAAAGGAGGCAATATCCAAAATGAAAACCCTCTCCGATGTTGAGGCCATGTGTGTATCTTTTGCCAACAGTCGCGGGTCTTCTGATCCTGCTGTCGCAGTGAAGGTATCTCCTATAGATTTTTTCAGTAATCAAAAGCTCCTTATCTAAGCATATTCTTTGTCTATTCAATCTGTCGCGCATGGCAATGATAGAAGGATTAATTAGGCTTTTAACACCTTATATCAGGCATAATTGATTTGTACATTTATTTATACTGATCATTCTTTTCCACATTACGGACTCAAACGTTTTCTCTCTTATTGAATTTCATATTCGTTATGATTTATGAGTATGATTCTATTTCTGTTACATAGGAGCATTTAAAGGAAGAGCCATACACAGCTGAAGATATTGAAAAAATCACGGAGGAGGGTCTGACATCAATCTTTGCCAGTTCTCCTTCCTCACTGGATGTGCTAAAAGCTGCTACGTCTTATAAATTATTTCAGGTAATTTCTTAGTTTCCGGTGCCGTTTTACGAGATTGTTGTTAGTTTTGGTAGCTTGGGTGGATCCTCTGAGAAAGAAAATGTATGAACTGAAAAAAGAACTATTGAACAAGGCAGCTCAAAGAGTCATGATGGGGAATATTACTCTAGGGACCCTAAAGTGTCCATTAGGTCCACGTTTGCAATTATGAAATTCTTATCCTTTAGCATTATATTTCTGCTTGATATTACCAAAATTTTATTTTCATTTTTTCTTTGAGAAGTCTAATTTGTCTAATTTATCAACCAGATGCCTTCCAGCTTCTTCTCTGTGTTCTAAATGTATGTGTAAGTGTAACGTGGCAGTCCACACCCCATTACAATATTTTATTTACCTAACTAGCTTCACCTTTTGCTTTATTTCTATGTTGCAGAGAGCCACTCATGTAAACTCAGAAGCCAATCGTGTCCACGCTTTCAAGGAAACCGTTTTATCCAAATTAAGGTGTGCCTCATTAACAAAAGTGTAGTGTCCTTATTTTAGTTTCATATCCTCATGCATTCCAATAAGCAGGATGGTCACAGTATGTGAAAATTTTTGTTTTAGTAATCTGAATTTGAAAGGATCATTTTTCAGTGATGAAGATATGCTTAAAAAGCTTGGTGAGCTCATGAACGAAAGCCACTATAGCTGCAGTGTTCTATACGAGTGCAGGTATCAATCTTATTTGCATTGAAGCATGCAAAGCTTCCTTCTTTATTGAAATAGTGTGTTCTATGATGCTATATCAACTTTTTTCTGTCTTTTAACTCTTTGCATTATCTAATCCTTCGTCAGTTGCCCGGAATTGGAAGAACTAGTAAAACTTAGTCGTGATAATGGAGCTCTGGGAGCGAGACTTACTGGAGCTGGATGGGGTGGTTGTACAGTTTCTTTAGTGAAAGAGAATGTTGTTCCCAAATTTATCCACGCTTTAAAGGTCCGTCATCTTTTTCGTTTTCATTACATCAATATTGTGACTTTTTGTTTACGGATATAATTTTTACTAAAATTTCAATTGAGTGACACACCAAAATTACCAGTTATGGTAGCACATCTCTGAACCATTGGATACTTTTTGGTTTCCAGGATTCTTTCTACAAATTAAGGATTGAGAAAGGAGCAATTAAACAGGAAGACGTTGATCTCTATGTTTTTGCGTCAAAACCTGCTAGTGGAGCTGCAATATTCAAGTTTTAGAAATTTCATCTATTTATGTTTATATTTCATTGCTTAAAGAAACTCCTTAGAAAACTATCTTGAATTTGTTGTGCATAAAGAAATAAATCGAACTGAGTTTTTCATCTGCATTTGCGCAGAATTTTTCACAAGGTTGGTTTGATGCTTTCTGTGAGAATTGTTTTTCCAGGGAGTAGATTAAGAGATAATTATATTATGCGAAATGATTCTGTGCGGCACCCAAATTAATTTGGTTCTGCCGAAACAATATACTGTAGATGTTTAAGAATTTTGTTCTTACTTACATTATTGAGCTAGGACAAGGAAGTTTAGGTGATGGGTCAATTCAGACATCTGAAATCTGGATACCATTTTATGTCTTAACTTGATCAATAATATTTTGCTACATCAAATTATCCATTTCTTGAGAAAGAGGTTGAAATTCACTGTCAAATAGACATGGTGGTGACTGGTGTGTCATTCTTTGTCAAGAATAAAGCCTTTGAAAATTATTATAATTGGACTGCGCCTAACGTTCTTTTGATTGTAAATTTTCTATGGATTTTGTCTGAAAAACAAAAAAAGTTTGGGGAAAAAACAATAGAAAAAGGATCCAGAAATTAGTGCCCCATCAACGGCAACTATATCCTGATTCTAAATACTGGTTGAGCCTGTTGTTTACGTTTTCAAACGCTGGGTCGTGCTAACCTTCTTCGAAAAGGATTAAAAAAGACCCTCCATTGTGATTAGTGGGATTGGAACGGTCATAAAACGGGACATCTTCACAACCTTATTCTCACCCACTTATAAATAGGTGTTCATACAACACGTCATTGTATCCACAGTAATCTGTTATTTCATTTTACACTTTTTGTTTCATGACCCAGAACAGTAGATGTTTTATTATACAAATTTACTAATCGGTCGACCAAAGGAAGACAGAGTAGACTGTTTTATGTCAGAAGTATTTTAGTGGTCAATTTTTTAATCATTAATTTTTTATCAATCCAATCAAATTTGGTCTCACCAATTTTTATTCTAATCGATACTAAACTGTTTTGATCACTATAAATTTCTATCCAATTATTCAAAACAAATAACAATATCTGATAATTTGGACGAATTCGAAAATAAATGATGAATGATAATTTCAAATAATAAATTAAATTGAGCAATTCATATCCAATTTTTAAACTATAACGATTTAAATCATACCCCATTCATTAATTTTATCTATTACATAGATCAACTGCAAAGGTATTTGATTTCTGGAAAAACATTAATTGATTAATCAATAAAAAAAACAAGTAATTTGTTAGGATTCACAAGTTGTGTCTGTAAGTTATTCTCGGATCTTTAGGATTCACAAGTTGTGTCTTCATGTTGGCTTTTTGCTTTTTGTTTTTTAGTTTCTGATTTTTATTTATGTTTTTATTGGCTTTTTACTCTTTGTTGGCTATCTTCGCCCGTACACGGTTTGTGTGCTTTTTAATCTATTCTCTTTAAATGATTAAAAAAAACAAAAAAAAAAACAGGGTTGTTCTTTATCTATTCGGGTAGAGAAGATGGTCGCTGAATCGGGTAAAAAAAAAACACCCTCAAATACCCAAATCTCAGATACCCTCAAAATTGAAAAAAAACACGAGAAACTGGAGTTTGTTTTGATTTACAAACTTAACATGTGTTATTATTTAACAAGCACCGCCATGTTTTAATTCAGAAGTAGTAGAAGGTAAGGGGAGGCGGTACTAAGGGGAAGAAGAAAAAATGATGAAAATTAGAGATCTGATTGCCATGCAGAGTTTTTATATTTTCAATCAACGGCTATGATATAATCTATGTATATCTACGGCTAAAATTTATCAGGACAGGTTTTGTTTCGGTTATGAAAAACTGACAGTAGTCATATTGTTTTCTGTTATACGAACCAGTTTCACACTACAACACAAGGTCAATAGATTTATCTTAAGTCTATCTTAAAACCAAAAACCTAGAATTCGCCAAATCAAATCCCCAGTCCCATGATTAAAAACAGAAAAAAAAAATCCACAATCCACGAATTCGCTAAATAGATTTACCATCAATCTTATTAATCCACAATGGAATGAACCAAATTCATATATTGAATAAATTTGATATGGTAATTAGTTAGCCGCTGATAGTCATTCAAAGCACCACTAACAACAATACTTATCCAAACTAGATCTAAGAAAAATACTATTCAAATTTAAGTGACTAACGTCGACTGTAATGATTATCCAGGGAACTATGATTTCCACCATGTCTTAGTAATACTTAAATTTTTTAGTAATATGTGTTTGAATCAGTAGTAACAAAACCATTGATTTATTCATGATCCGATATATGGTATTTTAGTTTATTTATTTTTTATATCAAAATCGTGATTGAAGCTACATTACTAGTATTATTTAGAAATGAAACAATACCAACCCCATTACACAAGATCGACCAACACTTGATGTAACCAGTGCATCATAGTTTAATGTCTGTTGGACAAAATATCTTTATTACATATTTTTTGTAGCAACTTACAGTGATATAGTTGGTAATTGATATTTCTGTTTCTTCAAATATTAGAGTAACACCAACAAGTTCTTAATCGTCCTGAAAATGTTAGACTAGATGTGGAAAAGCCTCATTGATGTACCAGTTATTTTTTAGTCGTCATTTTTTTTCTTCTGTCGACCTCCACCGTATGCGGTCATCTAATATCTATCATTGACATAAACTAAAATTTATGATTTAGATTTGCACATTGGTAAAGCAGAATCTCTTTTGTGCCTCAAAAACTAAACCTCAAATCTTGAGATGTTATACGGTCAATGCCATTGATAAGAAGAGAAGTAAAGCGAGGCTCTTCAGAGGCTCGACTGAGCATCATTTGGTTTTTGACACAAAATATGAATTGTGACCAAAATTATGTACCATGACCCCAAATTCAAGTTATTACCTATCCAAATCTTTATTTTAAGATCAAAGATTTATCATTGTGATGCTAAAAATACCAGGATCTAATTTCAAATCTGCCTGAAAGCCCGAAGTTGTACCAAAATTCAACATTGTGAGAGTAATATATAATAACATTGTTCTTGATGATAAAAAGTGAGTGGCTCACAATCAGAACCAATATGTTAATTTGCACCATAATCAACATACCAAGTGGATTCATCATCTGCATGAATTGTGACTGCAACAAGCATGGCATGAATATTCCTAGGTGATCATCCGCCTTGGTATGTGAATTTAAGTCTGTAAGTACACTTCAAAGCAGTATGACTGTGAGTAGCAAAAAGTTGTTCTGACACGTGGCAGCAAAGTGCGGAGCACAAAAGGTTCGACGCAGGGATCGTACCGAGGTTCGACGCAGGGATCGTACCGAAGTTCGACGAAGGGATCGTACCGAGGTTCGACGCAGGCATCGTACCAAGGATCGTACCAAGGATCGAACCAGGGATCGAACCAGGGATCGTACCAGGGATCGAACCAAGGATCGTACCATGGATCGAACCAGTCCCGTAGGACAAGAGATTGGGTCGACACGTGGGACGATTAGAGGACGCCACGTGGGACGATAAGGATGCCATGTATTGAGAGTTGGGTGACTCATCGATCCAAGTTGGGTGAGTCATCGACCCAACTCCTCTTCACATAAAAGAAAAAGAAGGAAGAAAGGGAGAGGAGGTCTTCTTCTTCCGGGAGGAGAAAATCTCACTGTATACAGAACAGAGCTCCAATGGAGTTCAGATCTTTTTGTAACCTCAAACCATGAATGAAAACCCTCAATTTCACCACCCGTGGATGTAAGCCATAAGGGCTGAACCACGTTAAATCTTGTGTCCAATTTCTATTTTGCTTTGGTTAATTTTCTTGATGATTCTGGTTGTTTGGGTTGATTCAATTTTCTGCCCAAACAATTTGGCGCTAGAAACAGGGATGAGTAATGGATTTATCCAACCTGCTACACAAAAATTGAAGAATTGAAGATTTAGGAATTTCTGTGTTCATCCGAAATTGGGAATTTTGGGAATCAAGTTGAGGTTGACATACGATTGATAATGAAGTTATGTTACTGATGAGAGAAAAAAGATTGGGTTACGATTAGATTAACGTTATCGAGCTAATTGAATGAAGAAAACAGAACAACCAAAATTGTCTGCAACAACCAAAAGTTGCGAACAGCAAAACCTAGAACCAAAAATTGCGATCCTCCATCTTTTCTCTTTCACCGAGCCTAAGAAGAAGTTTTGCTTCATTTTTTCCTCACCTGAACTCTGTTGCAAGCGAAGATATGGAGCTTGCAAAATCCACTCAGTACTTACTCATGAGCTTTCCCTCACAGTAAATGGGTTCGAAATATCACGCTGCATACATGCTATGAACAGGTTTTATGATCTAATTTCATTTTCTATTTCAATCTCTATGTTTACAATAAAATTAGGGTTCTTGTTAAATTAGGATATTTAACGGCTGAAGTGTTCAAACTTCAATTCAGAAGCATATGAAAGTTTGGGTTAGTTATAATTTGTGTGAATTTTAGGTTTACATTTCAATTTTGGGAAATATGTAAATTAGGGTTCTTGATTGAAATGTGGTAGATCTCCTGATCCTTTATTTTAATTGAAAACCCAACTTCAGATTTGTCATCACACCATTTTAATCTCTACTACCCATCTAATGATCTGAGTTAGATATACTTCCAATTGATGAATCTATGAATCTTTCGGTGAACTGATTTGTTCATCAATTTCATGTTTATGGATCACATTTTTGATTTCTAATTTGATTAGCAAGGTTGGGTTATCTACCAATTTGAATTTGCAGGGAAGAAAAAACCATGATTAGAGGCTTGATATATTTTAACAAATTTGTTGTTTTATGAAGAACAAGATGTACACAATCTGTACAATAAATACCCAAATGCAGAGAAAACGGGTTAAAGGTTTTTATGGCTTTCCTTACATGTTTTCTTTTATGAACTTTACAGTTTTATGAATAGTTTGTGATATGGATCTAGCATGTTTACGCCATACGTGACTTAACATAATAGATGTGTTGTTCTCTTTGAGATATGGATCTAGAATGTATTCAACATGGTATTATAAAAACAATTTGTTTTAATGCCGATAGTGTTACTCAATGACTTAATACTCGACAGATTGATCTTTTGGTTACCATTCTGTCATAATGAATTTTTAGAATAATGGTTTCATTTTGAAACTATTTGTATCACTAGTGAAAATATTAATGGAAGTCAACAGTACTAACATACCAGTTGAATTGAAGAGTTTAGTTCTTCGATTCTAAGATACCAATTCAAATCCTCTTAACCTGCAGTCTAGTGGCTTCTAATTATCCTGGATATTTCTGTTCATCTAATTTATTCTTTTCGTAATACAATGGTTCATTTTAATGTTGATTTAACAAGAGGCACTGGAAGGTGCAAATTGGCAGTGAATTTTAGTCTTGTAGGTCAGTCTTGTAGTTTGAAGCTTTAAAGATGTATTGTGGGAACTTGTCACGGGAAAAGTTCCTTGGGATGGTCTGTCCCAATACAGGTCCAGTAAGCTGCCGATAATGGAAAAAATCTTAGTGAATAATCTCTGAGCCACAAGAGTTGAACTCTCGAAGTACAACAACAAGCTTCAGAAGCATCTCAGAAACATAATGAACTCATACCAGACTGCATTGGATCTATGTTGAGGGTTGGAAGCTCACGGAGCATCACTAGCATAGTGGGATTTTAGTTTGCCGAGCATCAATACTCTCTGCATAGATATGCTAAGAAAATTCAGGGGGGCAGATAAGTAGTCCTTATACATTTCAATTCAAACTCAAAAGATATAAGTATTTATTATCTTTCCCCAAATATTTGATTGCTATACTCATTTTACATCATGAATAGTGGTTTCAATTCATCCATGATTCTAAACCGTTATCTATGTATGATTAGATCATGAATTGTCTTTACTATTAAAAGCATAGCGTAATTCTCTCATGTTTACAATGAAATCCTGTTTGAATGCTTGGAAAAATTAAGTTGACTAAATATGTGATAAGCATGATTTAACATGTTTAAACTGAAATCTCTATGAACTTTGAGTTTCATTCTGCCAAGCCTGATTCTAGTACACCTTGATATTGTAACACTGAATATTTTGAACTCAAATAATCTAGCTGAAATCCTGACGAATGTATTTTGCGGCATGTTCTGTAGCATCCCAGTTTAATTGTTCCTGAACATGCTCCAAATTTTATGCTTACGTTTCGCTGTAGAAACTTAAGTCTTGAGTATAAATGTCAAGTCAACTGATAAGTTTAATCCTAGAGCTTTCAAAGCTTCTTTAACTGACCTACAAAACAATTAGATTGTGTTTATCTTTAGGAAAGTACTTTCTATGCCTTTTAACAACTACAAGTCCACAGCTTCATATGTTTGTGACTAGCTCTTATCTCAATATACTGTTGACAGTTAACTTCAAGTATAAAAATGCAATTTCATATCTCGAAACATGCAATTGTCCCACATATATATCAGGATTGGGCATCTTAATCGCAGTCTCAACTGTGTTTCATTAATCTAAGCTTAGATACTTTTTATTCATCCTGTGTGAACTGATATAACTTGTAAGCATGCGTCCAAAATCAGTTCAAAATCAGTTAATTTCATGAACTCCTAATTCTGCTCTGTTAAGTTTTAATCTCAACCTGTGTTGCTTAATCTAAAATTTTTAAGTTAGAATTGATTCACATAGTCATCTATGCAGGAAACATGTTGATATAGTAACTGATTAGTAACAATATCAACTGTTATTAAGATCTATCAATTGCTCTAAACTGTTATCCAACACAGAAAATAGTCGTATTCTAATTTTTATATAAGCTTAATTTATGATACCTGTATGTGTACAGAGTTTAATAAGCCTCAACGTCTGAAGCTTAATATGCAAATGATTAGGATCCCATAGTGCAAAGACTTTGGCTGTTCTGTAGCTACTACAGACATAAATGAATGTCGAAAGCTCAGCACCAAGTTAACGTCAACAGAAGTGCTGAGTACTTTCAAAATTAACCATCTAGAGCTCAAAACAACTGTATGCAGAGTCCAGTTTAGTAGTTGAACTTTCTTTCCATTGATTCAACTGTTATGAAGCTTCTGTAGTCGTAATTAGTCCTCTAGGTAAACTATTTTACATACCTATATTTATTATATTTAGAAATTGAAACATACGACATTACAAGTTGATCGAAGGAGCATGTACAAACTATTCTCATTTTGAATTCATTTTTTAAGTACATATCAGTTCATGATTAAACTATTTTGGGTGTTAACTCGTTGAGCCCTTATAGAATTGAATTAATATCAACTTATGAATTGAGTGCAGAATTGTACTAATATGGATTGATGTGAATTGATGCTACTGCCCTCAACTCCAAAACAACATAGAGTTTTGAGCAGAGACTCCAAAAAGAATACTTTATATGAAGCCGGGCACTTCGTCGACTTCCAGCTGACATTATTTTTTCGCAGCCAGTCTGAATTCATACCTTCCCTTAGCATTTTACTGGTGACGCAGATCCCCAAGAAGAATATCAACATAAAAATGAGTAACAGGACAGCAGAACAAACAAAGTCAAGTTCCTTCTCATCGTCTGGAAAATTCATATTTGAGGATGACTGAAGAGCAAGGTAACACTCACACATTTCTGGCTAAAAAGTCATTAATTCGGAGCAAAGCGAATAACAGGCTAAGTTCTCGTTTCTCTCTATACCTTTCATTTTGTTAACTAGTGAGGAGATATTAAAACTTCATAAAACTGAATTATGAGTGGCTAAATTGTTTAAGCTCATATAGTGTTTATGTTATAGCCTTTTTTCCAATCTGTTATATGCTTTGATCCTTAGCAAATATCATATGTATATGTATGTACATTCAAACTCTTTATAGATGAACTATCATATATGATTTAAGTTCATTTGCTCATTAGTCTAGCAAGTGGAACTTCAAAAGGAAATCTGTGTTGTATGAATAACATGGGTTTGATATGTTCTGTCCCTGTTAAGATGTATCTGTAGGAATCATTGCAGGGCTGAACTGGTTGAAAAAAAAGGCCTGATTCAGGCTAGAATACCCGTCAAACAGATTAGATTTTGCCGAATTTTCTATCCGGCGAGTCGACTCATTGAGTTTGATCATACTCAGTTGAACCAGACCAAATCTCCTTGCTTATTTTTTTTTATCTCTTTGCTTATCTTTTTATATGATACATGATAAATTTCTTTTATTATCATTTTAAAAAAAAAAATAAAATAAAAATAAAAAAAATAAAATAAAATAAAAAAAATAAATAAAATATATATATATATATATATATAATAATAATAATAATAATAATAATAATAAAAATAAAAAATAATAAAAAATATATATATATAAATAATAATAATAATAATAACAATAATAATAATAATAACAATAATAATAATAAATGAAATGAAAACGATATAGCTAGATAATCATTATCATAGCTTTAAAAGACATATACCAATCCGCAAGCATTTCGGAAAAGATAATTATGCATTATCTTTTTAAAATTTTTTGATTATAAATTTTATGTTATTAATTGCGTATTAGAAGTAGCAATTTTAAATTTAAGAATGATTATTGATTATCATCTTTAAATGATTCAATCATGATTTTTCTTAATTGCTCAAAAAGCATGAGTTTATTTGATTACTGTCATATAGTATGAATTATTCAAATGATTTCAATAGTATCTGAATCATATGTGATATCATGCATTATGATAATTAATGTCATAATCATAGAAACTTATTGATTTAATATGATAAATTCTTAGTCTGAACAAATTCTAATTTGTTTGATGAGATTTAATAGTAATATTCAATTAAAAGCATGAAAATCATTTTTAGCTTGAACCTATTTAATGTCATGAAATGTTTAAAACATTTTTATGAGATGTGAAGATACCTATGAAGGACACTTCAGATGACGCGGCAGCTATGCAATAATAATGCACTGGGGGGCATGCTAAAAAGAAATCAAGGTTTTAGCTATAAAATGGGCTAAATGCTGCGCGTCAATTAGGTATTTCTTTTCAATAATAATTATTTAATACAAAATAAATAATATTATTCGCCAGTTATATGCCTTGTACTTCTTAGCATAAGGCGACAATTGATAGATACTTCAAATGGCTTATACTTCATGAAGAACATTCAGTAAATACTTCAATTTATTCTGAACTTCTTCGAAAGGCAATGCTTCTTATATTTCTTGCGGCAATCTGAACGCTACAACATGAATTATTATTTGAAAATGAGGATCTCTTTCAACCTACCATCAAAAATTTCTGGAGGGCGAATACTTCTACATTCGTATACTTCTGATCTCTCAGACAACAATTACTTCGGAATATTCATCTGGATAATTCTCATGTCTTATTCAAAAATATATGTCATATTTTATTTCTATATATGCTTCTCATGTATATAGAAGAATATGGGATATATCTTAAATAGGAAATGGGAAATGAGAAATATCTGGATAATTTTTCAAGTATACTACTCATCTACATTTCAGGTATTTTTCTTACCGATATTTCTCCGTTCAGGAGTATGAGCTTTCGAGCAAATCAGAATTATTCCAGGAACATCATATCTTGGAAAACACTATGATTATTAATATAATCAAAATTCCATTAATCCCGGAATATCATATACTTTGAGCGCTCAAAATTCCAGGAACATCATATTCTGGATATCGTTGCGATTGACGACACAATCATATAAACATCCTTATAGAGTTTCGCTAACAGTGAAATTCTTAATCAAGAAGGAGTTCCTAATTATTGGTTTATCAATTTTCAAAGTACAGTTCGGGACCAACCCTGTATCTTACCCCTGGCTCGGGTTTGTTTCGTATGTGTGGGATCTCGAACAACATGACTTGGGGTAAAAAGTACTTCAATTCATGGTACTCGGAAAATCATATGATAACCAAAAAAATTTCTAGATCAAATTTTCTTGTGCAGGAAACAACATATCACAATAGAGAAGAAAGAAGTTACGACAGAGAATTCTTGATGAAGGAAAGCTAGATAAAGCACAAAAATGATGAAACTAATGAAATTATAAAAGGCACGATCAAGCATCGGAAAGATTGGATCGAGATGGTGGTAGCAGAACCATAGGCACAATGATACACTTGCTAAGCAATGAAGGATCGGATTATGCACGTCCTAAAGCAGTATTAAAGGACATCGCAAAAAATTCCAATCCAGGGTTCAAAGGAATCTTGCGGTATAAAATTAACGATCATTATATATATATATAAAATTTTATTTTGCAGGAACAAGAATATAACGAGACTGAAGTGCGGCCGTTGCACAAATCTGAAGTGTTGTTGATCCGAAGTTTGGATCGCACCAAGGTTCAGATGGAAGCATGAAATTATTTTCTTAAGAGATTTTTCTTCAAATAACTCTCAAGAAAAGGGGGCAAGTTGTGAGTAGCAAAAAGTTGTTCTGACACGTGGCAGCAAAGTGCGGAGCACAAAAGGTTCGACGCAGGGATCGTACCGAGGTTCGACGCAGGGATCGTACCGAGGTTCGACGCAGGGATCATACCGAAGTTCGACGAAGGGATCGTACCGAGGTTCGACGCAGGCATCGTACCAAGGATCGTACCAAGGATCGAACCAGGGATCGAACCAGGGATCGTACCAGGGATCGAACCAAGGATCGTACCATGGATCGAACCAGTCCCGTAGGACAAGAGATTGGGTCGACACGTGGGACGATTAGAGGACGCCACGTGGGACGATTAAAGGATGCCATGTATTGAGAGTTGGGTGACTCATCGATCCAAGTTGGGTGAGTCATCGACCCAACTCCTCTTCACATAAAAGAAAAAGAAGGAAGAAAGGGAGAGGAGGTCTTCTTCTTCCGGGAGGAGAAAATCTCATTGTATACAGAACAGAGCTCCAATGGAGTTCAGATCTTTTTGTAACCTCAAACCATGAATGAAAACCCTCAATTTCACCACCCGTGGATGTAAGCCATAAGGGCTGAACCACGTTAAATCTTGTGTCCAATTTCTATTTTGCTTTGGTTAATTTTCTTGATGATTCTGGTTGTTTGGGTTGATTCAATTTTCTGCCCAAACAATGACCAAACTTGTAGCAAATGTGACATCGAGGTTTATTAGGAGCTACAAAGCCAGTAGGAGTGTAAAGAACAGAAGGTATGTGAAAGTAAAAAGACAATCCTCTGCCACCACGACCTCTAAAACAACAAGAAGCTACCACCTCTTAAAGAAGGATTGGAGTAATTAGGGGATGAAAATCTCAAACTAATGAAAGCCTTTGCTTCATTGTAAGATTTATCAAAGATATTTCTCTGAACAACAACTAATTCATCATTAAGTAATAAATTATGAAGCTCCTTGTCAATTTTCTAGTAGACGAAGAATTCTCAGAGGATAGAGCGGTCAAGGTAAAATCTCAGTATCAGAAATTAGAGATCCGACAACTTCAAGTTCATCCTCAATTTTCTTCAAATCAACAAGAAGATAAGTTATAGTACTATTACCTTGTCTAAGAGTTTGAATCTTAGTACACAGTTGGATCGCATAAGCAGTAAAAATTCTAGAAAAACGATCTTCAATACTCTTTCATAAACCGACATATGTAGTAGCACCAACAATATAACTAGTAACAAAATTTGAAATCCTTATTTTAATCCATAAATACTTGACATAAAATCCTAATTTTAATCCATCAATACTTGACCTAAAATTGTTATTATGATTTCAGACCGTTACTTAAATTTTTTTTATTGTGAGACAATAATTTCCACACGAGTAAAAAATTACATCATCATTTCCAAATACATTATGATCCAAAATTACCGCATATCAACACCCCAGTTTGGGCTTTGTGATTCAAATCAAGTCCTATTACCAAAAATCTATCACCACCCATAACAAATCTTAATAGTGCCATGAATAAGTTTATCTTTTTAAAACAGAAGAGTATGACACCAAATTTGCGGTGCATCCAAAATTTCCAATAAGAAAAACGATCCCTGGAATTTGTAAACGTGGGTAAGCAAACCCTTGACTTTCGATAGAGAGACACACAGGGTAAACAAAACGTGGATAATCCATCGTAGGACCCATGGACCGTTCAACCTATCATCTTTCTGCTCTTTGTCCCTGTGGCCCATCATCTCCTCCTCGTGCAATCCGAGGTTAAAGAAAGCTAGCTGTAAAGTTAGTTTTTAAAAATTGTCTTGAAAAACATTCATTCTTATCCCCCTCCCTCCTCTCTCTTTAGAAACGCGTTTCATTCTCAGACAAAGAACGACGAACAAACAAACAGAATAATACTTGTATGGTACGTACTAGATCTTCCTTATTACATTCTCTAATTACCTTATTTTACTGCTAGAGTTCCTTTATGCTTTCATTTGTATCATTACTTAACAATACATTTCGTGGTGGTTTGTTTGCGTTTGTTCGAAGCTGTTACATTGTGGGAGTTTATTTATAGAATGTAGTTAGAATTTGTTGTCCTTAAATTAGGGTTCAAAGGTTTACATTGTTCTTGCAGTTTTCTCAGCTTGATTTTCAGGAATTAATTCTTGTTTGTTTTTGTTTTTTTAATTTCAGGGGTTTTGATTCGAATATTACCAGGGATTTGCTTCATTTCTGAAAATTTTAGGAGTTTTATTTGTTTTAATTTGCGGGTAAGAATTTATTAATCGGATAGAGGTGGAAGAAGAAAAAAAGGTTAAATTTTTTGCAGGTATTAGAATTTTCAGCTTTTAATGAATTAGGAATTTGTTGGATGGTTGAATTTTGCAAAATTTTGGATATTGGGGGTGAATTGGACATTCATCGCAAATGGGTTGAATTTGGGATTTTTGTGACTTCTCAAGGTTTGAGATTTGTTATATAGAAGAGATAGAATTGGGTTTTTGAATTTTTATGGATCAAATGGTTATGAGAGAAAGAGATTTTGAAGTTGATCTTGAAATTGGTGGTACAACTAGCGAAGAAGATAGAAGAATAAACCCTTCACTTAGACAATCAGATAATTTGTTAGGTAGGGCGTGGAATCGGTTTACAAGCAACAATGAAGGATTGATTATAAGTGAAACACCTGACCCCATTTCGAGTTCTTCTGATGGTGCTTCAGAGACTGCAGAATTATTGACAGAGAGAAAATCAGAAGGGGAAGAACGAACAATGGGGAATCTGGAGAAGAAAAAAGTCAAGGAAAAACGTAAGAAGACTATCTCAAAAAAGCCTCCAAGGCCACCTCGAGGTCCAGCTCTGGATGCTGTTGATAGGAAGATGGTTAAAGAGATTACTGAGCTTGCTATCTTGAAAAGAGCAAGGATTGAAAGAATGAAGACAATGAAGAAAATGAAAGCAGCCAAGGCGGCAACACCTTTCACTAGTATTTTGGCCATGCTATTTACCATATTATTTTGCCTTGTCATAGTTTTCCATGGTAAAAATCTTCCCATTCCATGGTTATATTTGTTTGTGTTTTATGATTTTTAAATAATTATGTTTTGTATCAGCTAGTTATATTTCTTTTAAAGAACATGCTTTAAGAACCACGAAAATCATACAATGCTTATCATGTTACATGACTTCTCACTGTTAAAAACATCAGCTGAAGCTTATAATCTGTTAGATTTTGCCATGTCCATTGATTGAAGGTGACTAAACCATTTATTGCATATCCATCGAGTATTTACAAAATAATGAAGAATCTGATGTCGAAGTACGTTTGAAAATAGAACAAGAAGCAGCGTAACGGCAACTATCATTCTTAGCATAGTTTTTTAATAATGTTGATCTTCTCTCTGCAGGTATGTTTTCTGGAGATAGTCCACGTGCGAGCCTGGAGGCATCTCTTCAGTCAGAAGTTGGATCACCAAAAAATTTAATTTCCGTTCAGTTATACAAAAGCAAATCAGCTAAACGAGGTGAAGTGCTGGGCTCAAGTTTCTCAAAGTCTGTAGATAGGAGTAGAGTTACAGAATGAAATGGCAGTTGCCACTGCCGACTAAAGATTAATCGCTAGCTTGCTCTGGTAACTGCTCATTCGACCCTCTGTTGCTTATGTATATATGAATGTGATGTGACCTATGCCATCCCCCTTGTGTAAGACTCACCCTAGTTAGGGAAACATTTCCATTGTACAATTATCAGATTATAATTGAGGAGTATTTCCATTTATTGTTAGATATCACATACTTTAGATAATTTATTCAATCCTATGCATCATATTATCTGACATGATGAGAATCACCTTCACATGCTAGTAAAGAGCATTAATCTAGGCTCCAAATGATGTTGATTCCTAGAACAGTAAAATCCGTTCACTGTTTACCTCCGCCTCTGAAATTCCCAGGCCCCAGTTTTAATTCATCAACTTATCATACTGCAATGACATCTTGAACATCTTTGTTAATATCACTATATTATATTCTTCTGCAGAATACAGCGATAATTATCTTAAGTTGACTTTTAGTTTTGTAGAATAGCGATCCCGTTGGTGTCGTTGTAAGTAGAGCAAAGAAAATAAAGAATCTTCTTTTATGAAATTTCCTTAAACTTGTAAGAAAGTCATTTAAGTAGAATTGCATTCAAATTCTTTTGAACAGTCTATAGTCAGCCTGGATTGAACCACACTGAATGTAATCAGTTGTCTTCCTATAGAGTCTGTGCGGCAGGGAGATTATGCCTGGGGCCTTCTTGCCTCAGCTGCAGCCATGGAGGGGCTGACCTTTAAAAGGGGTTGAGGAGGTGGGCTCTCAACCAACAAACTTTCATCTGTATTTTTATATGAGTGAATGGCCAAAATTTATGTACATAATATTGGGATCAACCATCTTATATTGTAGTTTGATAACCATAACTATAGGATATGGTGTGGGTTCTCTAGTTCTCTCTCTTCCAAACATGATCTGCCTTTTTTTATAAATGTTTTTGATCGTTAGGACTTTATTATAGTACATGGGGATGGAAGTAGTTGAGAAGATCCCAAACTTCTATTAACTTCTCCCTCCCTTCCCCATCCCAAGCAATGAATGTTGAACCATCATCGATGAATCTAGAATGGCCAGATTAAGTGTTAACATTTCATGCCAGAACTATTAACACTATAACTCTCTCTTTTACTCTTTATTTTTTTAAACAAGAAACTTTTTTATAAGAAGAGGTCTATTACCTACAAACCCAGGTAGTTAGGCAAAGAAAGAACCCTTACAAGTGAATTTCAAACTCAAAACCTTTTAGTACAGCCACCAAGTGTCAGGCCTCTCTATGTTACTTTAGGCGTCCAAAGACTCCAAACAACTTATGGAAATTCCTTGTATTTACCCAAAAGAAAACCTTAATGTACCTTTGTCAGAATCAAGAACGTTCACTGAAAATATAATTAACAATTATTTACAACATACAGAGCCACCAGGAACCACCGGTATGACACGGCATTAGCCCTTTACAGTTATTCTTTCCCAGATTAAGGCTGGATGTCTTTAAATGTTTGTGTCTCGGTCTGTTTATAATCAAATAATTTCATTAGACTAGTATAATAATTTATATAAAAAATAGCTAACAGCCTAATCCAATTACCCTCGCTTATTATTATCGTGAATAAATTACAACATATTAAAATATAATGTTTATATGATTGAATAAGAGAAGTAAAACCCTTTGTTTCCTTGTAATCAACTTGAATTGTTTGAAGATTTACTTTTTACCAACAAAACCCTCGTTACCAGCTAACATCAAGTACTTGTCTTTCCTAGTGAGATTTGTGCACTCAAACCCCAAGGCTTTACCAATCACACCCTGAACATAATTTGCTACTTCAGTTCTTGATTTCATTCTCATAAAAGTTTCAGATGATGATATCTTCTCAAGGAAATTTATACTGTAAGTAAGATGAGGATTCATAAAAAAGAAAACTGGATCTAAAACTTTATACCCACTAGCAGTAGTTCCATAAAACATACCAACCTTTACATAAATAGCAACCGGAATTATTTCATCACTGACTTCTGCAAATAATGGACTAAACCTTAGAAGGTAGGGTTCCCTGCAAGTAGTACCCTCGGGACAGACAGCAACATCTCCTTGCTTCAACATTTTCTCCATCATTTCTGCATCCGTTTCTCTATTCCTTGTTAATCTTGCTGTTTTTATTGGTGCAGCGATTTCACATACTTTACTTAAGCTGTATATCACTGCAGTTAAGTGTTTCCTAAGTCCACCAGATATGTAAATAGGATCTAGAAGTGTCCTATGGTTGCAAACATAAAGCACACCCTTTTGGTTTTCTGTCTTTTTTGGTGTTGGAATTGGTTTTGATTGCTTTAATCTCATACCACTGAAGGCTAGTAGAGGTATATTGATACTGTAAGGTAATGAAATACCAATAAGAAATCTGAAAGTGAATAGAAATATTCCAAATGGAATCCAAATAAACATAACTAATGTTGACATTGGAGTTGGTTTAAAAGCTAATCTGCCATCATGGAAGATTATCGGCTTCGGATATTTCTCTCGTGGTAAATTCTTCCATTTTTTCTTTTCTGTTTCCTTCACCAGGTAAATCTCCTGTTAAAATACAACAAAACCATAAAGATCATAACACGATAAGGAGATGGAACTATGTAGATATGATTTATGGTTCACGATGGGGGCAGTTTATGATTCACTATGAAGCCTAAATTCCTTACCTTGCATTGAGAGAAATAGTGATGTTCAAGCGATTTATGAAAACTTCCAAACCCAACAAATTCCTTAGAGTTCATTTTCTCTTCTCCGACCATCGCTTGCAAATTCAAACTTGTTTTCTTAGCATCTTCCATTAAACCAACATAATACCCATGAAACACTCTCAGCTCTTTCCCAACAACAAAATCAACTTCTAGATAATCTCTCAAGAATCCTTCAATCATAACTCTGGGAAATTCACTAACTCCCACTTTTCTTCCATATCTCATTAGCACCTCAAAACCTTCAAACCCAACATCTTCTAAAAAGAACTTGGGTAAAACAGATCTTCCTACTCTCAAGTCATCTTTCTTAATTCCGAAAAAACAAACAAAAACCATAATGTTGATCCCTATATCTTCATTAACTAACCAAATAATAGGATACAAAAGAAACAATACAAGAGCTCTTATAAGTCCACCAGCTTCAAATGCTACAAGCATGAAGTAGTGAAACAAAGATGACGGCTTCAACAACGCCCCTTCTACGTCGAAAATCAAAGTTTGGTTTGAGAATTCTGATTCTGATTTAAGTTTGAGTGATGGATGTTTTTGAATCTTTATGTTTAGTGCATTAGAGTTGCAATCTCTACTGCTCCTTTGTTGGAAATGAGTGTTTTTTAGTAGTCTCCTATGAAAGATTCTACTGATGAATAGAAGAAGAGTTTTGAAAGAGAATTCTTTTTCTGCCATTGTTTCTAGATCTTTGCCCACTTATTTTTGTGATAAATATGTGGATATGTTCTCTAGTTCTCTCTCTGACAAGTGATCTTATAGAAAACCTATTTTTCCCACATTAAAGGATGAACTAAGACAAGAAAAGATAATTTTTAAAATAAGATAACCAATTTTACTCACTGTGAAAATAAAAGGGTAATTATAGAAATGCTCTAATTTTGGGGGGTCATTATACATTTTTGCCTCGGGTTTCATAATTAATATAAATGCTTAATTCCGTTAGATTTTCAGTTAACTTTAAGCATGCGAGTTCGCATGTGTGAAAAATAACCAAAATACCCCTCTATAATTAGTATTTATAATATTTTTTAAAATATATATTTTTTTATATTTTTATAATATTTTTTATACATTTATAATATATTTTTTTTGTACATTTATAAAAAAAAGTTGTATTTTTATAAAAAAATATATTATAAATGTATAAAAAAATATTAAAAAGTTAAAAAAAATATTTTAAATACTAATTATAGAGGGGTATTTTGGTCATTTTTTGCACATGTGAACTCGCATGTTCAAAGTTAACGAAAAAATTAGCGGAATAGAACATTTTTATTAAGTCTGAAAACCCAGGGCAGAAATATATAATGACCTCCAAAATTCGGACATTTCTATAATTATCCCAAAATAAAACAAAAAGCATTGATTGCTGTCTTGAAAAAAATGACCACTTGATTGCCAAGAAAAATAAACCGTCAAGAGTATGACATGTTTTACTTCAACTAAGACGAAGTCATTCTGTCTTATCTATTTTATGGATTCCATTGCTGCTCTCATTTCTCATTAATTATTATTAGTAGTAGTATCCAAGAAACCCACAACCAGCTTAAAAGGGAAAATTGTGACAAACAATTAGACAAATTAAGACCTCAAAATAATAATCAGACTCAATATGGCCTTGAAAGCTACCTTCAGTTTCATAATTATGTGTGTGAACTCTAACTGGATCAGTCATAGACCTTTTGGTCTAAGAATATCTAGTGGAATGATAATGTTTGTGGAAGCTATGATATAAGATCGTCCAGAATCATGAGAAAAGTAAATACTAAATACCATGAATAAATTTTAAAAAGATTTTATAGTCTGGATAGTCAAACACAATGGTAGAAGAGGAAATATAGTCAAGCACAAATATAATTCACGTTTCATTTTATGCACAAATTTAATCAGCGTATGTTGTTTGGACAAACAAATAATAAATGCCCGATTTAGGCGTTTATAATAATCACGCCTGATGAGAGATATATTTTAATTCATCGTTTGATATCATACGAAGATTAAAAGGGCGTCCAGATGAAAGACGCGGGTGTTATCAACGCCTGACAAAATGGATATTATACCTATGCCCATTGGACAGGCGGTGATGAAAGATACGTCTGATGGAGAGGCGCGCGTTTGAAGAGCACATGTGCACAAACGTGAGTTTTATACACGCCTCACGTCCAAACGGATAGATCTATGTTCATTTTTCTCCTCTTCTTCTCAACAGCAAGTTAGCCCTAGAAAAAAAAAATCTAAAATCCTCCATAATCTTCCAAGTTCGATGTACTCTTTTGTTACGTCATCCAATCCAGAGACATTCATTATCATTATGCAAAACTCTTCATCTGCTTCTTCTTTGTGTCGAGTTTGTCTTGCCTTGCTTATTTTGCTGCGGACTCAGCTTGTTTTGCTGCAAATTTGGCTTCTCTCTGCGTCATCTTCATTTTTGATTGTTCTTTTTAATGGGTATTGAAATTTTGTTGCTCTTTAATAATTATTTTCATCATTTCCTCCCGGATATTGGATTTTGCTCTTCCTGTTTTCTTGAGTCATTTTGTTGCTCTTTTTTTCCCCATCTTACGGTTATATGTGTTAGTTATGTCTCATATATCTCTGTCGTCACTGGACTCGTCTTGACTTGTTTCCTACCTTTCCCCGTCTCTGAGAATCTTCCACATCTTGCGCCGAATCGAACACAATTGTCCATTGCCGTGAATTTTTTTATTTTCTACCATAATTTTGTAGCACTCTTCGTGCTTAATTTTTTTGTCATCATTGTATTCCTTGAAGCGCCTCCTTATTTCTTCAAGTTGTTATTGTTTTAAAAATATTTTAGTGCATGTACATGTAAATAATTTCTACGGGTTCAAAAAATAACGATTACTTGCCTTCTTTTTTGGGCCCTATCCAGTATGATATTCATCTTCTACTTCCGCCTCTTTTGCAGAGAAAAGCGTCACATCTTTACTTATTTCCTGAAATCGTTTATGAATGGAGGTCCAATTACGCTTTGGTTTTCTAGGCAGGGCTTGTTCCATCTCAACTTTGATGGGACTCCATGATACATGTTCTGATTGATCGGTTCCAATAGCAGAGTCGTGAGATATTGATAAATAAATTTTATACTTCATTATATCTTCAATTGTTGAAAATTTTGCACCACATGGTGCCGGTGGCATAGTTCTAAATGATTTGAAAGACGAATGATACGAAAGTAGTGACATTGTTTTGATACACAAATTAAATGGATTAGCAGTACTAATAAAATGATCAACGAATTCATATATATATGTATGCGAAAGATAGGCATTGCAATAAAATCAAACAGTCAGAAATTTCAAACGTTTGAAAATATTATCGTTACACCCAGACGCCCGTATAATCTACGCTTCACAACAGACGATTATATAAGAAACACTTGATTCCGACGCACGTAATAATAGCTCCCCACACAAACGGACTTATAAGTCACGCCCCACACGGGCGTACATAATAACCGGCCGATATTAGACGGACATATTGTTTACGTCTGGTGGGACAAACGTTATATCAACACCTAGCACAAGCGAACTTTCTGTTTGCACTCACCATTAGATGAATGCTTCAATTAACACCTGGCACAAGCCGCTAATTGTATGCCCTCCTACTTTGAGACGCACACAATACCTGCGCTCGATCATATTGGGTTTTGGTCTGGGTTTCAGACTATTTTTAGTCTCAAACCCTAAAAAACCAGACCAAATATGTGTTTACTGCGCTCCAGTGTGATTACTTCACGGACCCAATTTGGGTATAGTCCATTGATTTGCCTCATGATTGTGGACGCTCTAAGTACTCAATTATTTATCTAATTATGAGTTGTTTGGTAACTAATATTATAATGGATTATGAGCCCATACTCAATTATCCCGCCATAATCCATTATATGGATGTTTGTTAAAATTTATAATAATTGATTATTTTATTATAATTTAAAAAACCCATTATATACATAAATAGAAAAATTTTGTTTTTAAAAATCATCATAATCAATTATTTTTTTAACGAAAAAAAATTATTATTTTTTTATTATTTTCTTTAAACTATCATAGAGATCAACAAAAAAACAATAACGGACTATAAAAGATAATGTTAGATCATCATTGTTTCCCTCTCTTTGAAAATATTTTTTTAATATAATCAATTATTTTAAAAAAAGTGTTTGTAAAAATTTATGATAAAAATAATTAATCTAAAATTATTATCAATTTATAATTATCTATAATCATAGATTCATAAATTTTACCAAACAAAGCCTACATGTTTGGATTCTGGATTTAATTCTATTAGTATTGTCATCGTTAAAGTTTCATCAATCGAATTTCCCAATTACTAAAATAAACTTTTCTTATGATCAAACAAAATCTTAATGAATACAACAACTAATCTTAGCTAACACCTAAATAGTCCCTATGTCTCACATATAAAGACGGAGTTGGTAAAATCTTTTAAATTAAGAAAAAAAAATTGATTTTATAAAAATCTATATTTTTTTCCTGTTTTAACCTTTAAACAGTTCAAACATAATTATCTATGTATTAACAATAAGGATATATGTAACAACAAAACTATCTTATAATTAGATTTGTACGTAAATAATAAGATAATCAGAATATAAAACTCTATCCTTATATCAGAATATAAAACTCTATCCTTATGGAGGTGAAACGGAGGAAATATTAAACTAGACAATACATACATTTTAATAAGTGTACGGTGTGCCCAAACTTTAACTGCTGTTAGGTTATTTTCTCGCCAGTGCGGAAATAAATCAAGATGGGGTTCATGTGTTAATCATGTATACTTTGCTGTTAAAGAATTCATTTAATACAGACAAATGTGATGTAATTCGTATAAGGAAAAGGTAAATTATTTCCTTTATTTCGACTAAATCTAGCCATGCGAGTTTCTTACCCATATATGAATCATCAAATTTTCGATAGTATTACACTGATGAGAGGGAGAGAGATAAATGTATCAAAAAAGCCATAAAAATGAATGAAAAAGGTGGCATTTGGTAAAAAAATCGTACAATTTCTCCTGTTAATCTAACATGATTATATTTTTATATAGCTGAAAAAATTTATGATAAAATTTATTAGTTGTTCAAAACAATTTATTGCAATTTTTACGACCCATAATAATATACATGTTGGTACATAATATTAGTAGGTGAATCATCACTGTGACTCCAACCACACCATTTATAGAGTTTTATTTCCACGAAGAAACTCACTGTAAATGCCAATTGGATTCATAGTATAATTTCATGTACAAACACATTAGTTCCGTTAACCACAGAAAAAAAAATGCTGTGAGAAAACAATGTACTTGTAATCTTTATGAATTTATAAGTCCCAATCCCAATGTTTCACTTGAATGGGTACAAATCATATCGAGCTCGTTAGTGAAACTTAACCGATTGATTTTCGAAATCCATCCTTGTTTGTCTAACTCGCTATTAAGAAGTTGGCCTGCAATGGCCCAAATGTCGCAAAAAACAAAAAACACTTGGCTACATGCAAGTCTAGCAACGTGGCATATTACACCCTTACCCTTAGGACATGAACATTCTAGAATTCGTATATCATATTCGGTTTTCAATAAACAAAATACGTGTCAAGTGTAATTGTGGGCGATATTAGTTAAGAAGTCACGCATTCAAAGACACTCACAATCATGTTAAACATTCATTACAACATAACCAAATTTTTCCAAGAGATTTCTATCAATCTAGTATGGGGTCTCATACTTGTGTACATGTTTTGACCTAATTTGCTACTGAATTGTCTGTGATTATCGCTAAATTGCCGGTTGTCCTTGTCATTGTATTTATGGGGAAACTACAATAACAGCACATGACTTCTGATTTTCACTGGTAACTCAAGACTGCCAACAAATTGTAAGGTGTGGTTTTCAGTTTTCTATATTGTTTGTGGTTAGGGTTGTCACTTGTCAGAGACAACTGATAAGCAACGAGGATCACTGAGTTTTTTTTATAAATGTAGGGTGTGTTTAGTCGAGTGTTAGCTCTACGGATCTTGGATAGTCTCAGAGAACAGATCATGACAAAACTTATTGTTAAAAGCGTCGCTAGAAGTACCAGAAGTTAAGAATACACCAGGTATTACGAGCTGAGACTACAAATTAGCGGGGGGCTACAACCTCGGCTGTGGATTAGTCGGGGATTGCCACCTTGTTTTGTTGGTGTGGTCAAATTAGTCAATGTTTACAGTCTGGGTCGTGGATTGGAAAATCTAAGATCCTTATATTAAGAAGGCTGATATAGGGGCTTCAAATTTGAATGAGCGGCTCCTAGTTGAGCTGAGGTGACCCATTTTTACGATAAGGGATGTTCTAGGGGGTTTTGTTAAATGGTGATTTTACCCTTATACCAATTAAAATCTAAACTCTTTTAACAAAATTCATAACTTTTAAAAACTAAAACAAAAAAAAACCTCTCAAAACCCAACCGTAATCGCCCTCAATTCATCGCCGATTCGCAAAATTCATCGACGATTAAACTCAACTCAACAATTCGAGATGAAGAAGCATACTAAAGGCGTTCAAGGTAGTAGTGATGGCAATCAACCCTGCTCCTTTCAACCTAATCAAGAGATTCAACAAGAAATCGACAGTGACAAGCAAAATCAAGCACCGAAAAGTCCAACAATGGTGTATCTAAGGTATTGTAGAAAACCCATGTATTCTTAGAACTTGTAATTGATTTATTCGCATGTTTGATCATGATTTTGGGAAAAAAATGTTGCACACAGTTGATATTACAGTTGGGTCCGTGTCAAAACCCAACCGTAATATTTCATGTTCTTGAGTATTACGGTTGGGTTATTTTCAATACCCAACCGTAAATCAAAGGGAAGAAGATGAATAGTTCAGGATATTACGGTTGGGTTTCAAAAGGTAACCCAACCGTAAATAATTTGCGCCATTTTTTAAAAACAACTTACGGTTGGGTTTTGAGAAAATCCCAACCGTAACAATAGCCTCCATAAAAATTTGGTTTGAATATTACGGTTGGGTTTTTTCTTAAAACCTAACCGTAACATATGGACCACCTTTTGTACTTAAATTGTTACGGTTGGGTTTTGAGAAAAACCCAACCGTAATTCATATGTAGCCTGATGTGGGTTTGTGTTAAAACCTAACGGTAAAATATGGGAGAAAAATTACGGTTGGGTTTTGAGAAAAAACCCAACCGTAAATTTTCCTGTGTAGTGAATATTCTTTTTGTTGAAGTTGAATTGCTTTGAAATTATCTAACTTGTATTGGTTGTGTGTTGTAGGAAGAATAAGAGGGGTAATAATTTAACACCTATTTCTCACACTCCAACCCCTCGCCACGGAAAGCATTTAGGGGCTCAGAAGAGAGGCGTGAGCAAGACCCATAATCCCTCTTTTGAGGTAGGTGGTGGTAGTGTTCCTCAAATTGCAGAAGAGGAATATAATGTGTTTCAAGTCTTGGGTGATCTACCAACACCCAGAGGTTCTCTTGTGATTAGAGAACCACCACAAGAGCAACAACACGAAGAAGAAGAGGGGGACAGAGAACAACATGTCCCTCAAGGCAAAGGTAAAGAAATTCGAAAAGAAAAGGCAAAGAAAAGGGTTGCCAAAGAAATTCCGAAAGAAAAGGCCGAACCTCAACTGTGGCCTAAGAAGAGGAATGGAGGTCTATGGGGTGAGGCCCCAGACAAATCTGCAATATTATTTGGTTATCCCCATTCATGGGCTGCCAAAGTTGCAGCGACCAAGGTATTATTCTAATCACTTCTCTTATTCTGTTAAATTTTAGTTTTTTAACTTATGTAAGTAAAACATATTTGTTTTTATTCTTTGTAGGATCATACACAGGCGATCAAGAAATTGGTTCGTCAAAGGGCTCAACATTGGCTCTTAACTGATGAATGTACGGCTGTACAAATTCTGGTAAATGCTACCGGGTTAGCTCCCGGAATTACACATTCAATGTGGGAGTATGACAGTGTCGTCTGCGCAGCCTTCAGGGAACGTTATTGGCCTGAAACCGATACGTTTCATCTCCCATTCGGCGAGATGACTATAACGCCGGATGATGTCCAATCAATTCTTGGGCTGGAGGTGGAAGGTAAATCAGGGTTTGAGGGTTTTGACAACAACATGTCCTGGAGTGATATTTATGCACTTGTCAAAGAAACACTTGGATGGGAGAAGACCGAAGCTGAATCGGAATTTAAATTGGTGAGTGGAGATAAACCGGGGATGCCAAAGAAGAAAGGTCAATCCATGAGCAAGAAAATATTGCTACGGTCACTACGGGAGAAGTTTGGAGGGACCGCAAAGTTGGAAATGGCTGGGGTCGTCATAGATGACACCAGAGCCATTCGAACAGCCAGAGCTTATCTGCTATATATGCTCGGCACCATCTTCTTTGGTGACAACTCGGGCAACAGGGTCAACGTCCAGTATCTACAATGGTTTCAGGGTGATCTCGGGATGACCCATCAGTACTCGTGGGGAACTGCCACCCTGGCCTACCTACTTGCTAACCTTCGAAAAGCTTCGAGGGTCAGGGGAACTGAGATTGCCGGTAATACCGGTCTGCTTCAGGTAATTTATTGTTTGAATTTCAATGTTCAATTTTAATTTATTTTTTTCTCATTTTCTTATATTAATATTAATTATCTTTATAGGCATGGGTATACGATCACTTTCCCAGACTGGCTCCTCAAACAAGCGTTGATGTTAATGGACCTCCGGGAAGTTCATCTTCAACGGGACGCAGGCAAAATATAAAGAAGTGCTCATAGCAAAGATGAGAACAGAAATTGATGCTTTCACGGTTGATGATGTTGTTTTCGACCCTTATGTGAAGATTAGCATAGAGGGTGATGGACATCTTGAGGATTTACGTGAATTGTCGGACGTGGTAGGCTACAACGGCCCTTTGTATCATCCGTTTGGGTACGTGATGTCCAACCCCCGCCGAACTCTCCGGCAATATGGATACGTCCAAACAACGGTGACACGTGAAATGTTTAAATTGTGTGTGAATGGGTCGATGATCGAAGGGTCAAACATCGTGCTAAACTATGAGCCGACGCCTTCAGTCGCGGTTTGGAATAACCGCACTGATCCGAAATACCAAGTCCAGAGGAATGAGTTAACTCCCTCTCCGGGCACGAAAGAGGCTGCAGCAGATTACTTGGATTGGTATTGCCATTTTGGTCATCCAACTATCATCAACAATGATCCTGAGACTCTGGCAATCAACACAGAAGATGGTTTCTGGAAGAAGGCATATTTCAATTTGGTACGTACATTATTTTTGTTATTAATGTTTTTAAGATTTATTACTAAACACTCATCCTACTTTTATTTTCATATGTCAATAGAAAAAGAAAGCCGTTGCATTGGCGGACTCTATTAATCCATGCCTAAGCACAATTGATGTGAGGACGCCTGACCATCTCCAAGCTTTGATTAGGGAGCTTCATCATGAAGTTGAGGATGTGCAGCGGACTTTAAAGAGGAGTAGACCCGGTACAAGAGGCGCGACTAGAGATGCGAGTACTACTAGAAGAGAGCCCCAAGCATCGGATGAAGAGACACATGATGAAGCCGGGGATGCTCAACGTGGTGCTCGTACTCGAGGCGGTCGTGCTGGAGCTCGTACTCGTGGCGGTGCTGGTCATCGTAATGTTATGAGCAAAAAAAGACCTCGTCAAAGTCATCGACCTACCCCTCCTCCTTCTCCCTAACTCTATGTCTATGGTTTTGTTTTGTATGTGTGAATTAGTTGTACCTTTAATGTGAAGTTAGATTTGAAGTTTGAATTTAACTTGAACGTGAAAATTTATTTTATTAATTTTTTTAAGTTGGAAACCATACATTGGGAAATCCCGGTAAAAATACCCAGTCACATTAGTGTTACGGTTGGGTTTCTAGGCAAGACCCAACCGTAAAACTGGCAAAATGAAAAATGTGACAGGTTTACGGTTGGGTTTTGCCTGGAAACACAACCGTAAATCTGTCACATTTTAATACTACAGTTTTACGGTTGGGTTTTCATCCAAAACCCAACCGTAAATATGAAAGAATAATTTTACGGTTGGGTTTTGGCTTAAAACCCAACCGTAAATAAAGAACCTCAACAGATAATTTTCTAAAGATATTACGGTTGGGTTTTCAGCCAAAACCCAACCGTAAATTCTACTGGATAACTTTAAATTTGATTCTCTAATTTATTTGTTTTTCGTTTTTTCTTTGTTTGAATGACCCAATTTACCTTCAATCTAGTTAAAATGATTGAATAAGTTAAAATTTTTGATTTTGAAACCCTAATTTGACCTTAAAACTCAAAGCTACAAAGGTTGGTTACGGTTGGGTTTTGGCTTAAAACCCAACCGTAAATAAAGAACCTCAACACATAATTTTCTAAAGATATTACGGTTGGGTTTTCAGCCAAAACCCAACCGTAAAATCTATTTTGAGGAAAGTTTTGGGTCGTTTTTGATTTTTTTTTGGGTTTTCAAATAGAGCCGTTCAAACCTTGTACGACCCATTTTTCAAAATATAGCCGTTACACTTCTGGTTTATAAGTGAAATAGTTGAGTACATATCCAACCCATCCATTTTTTTTAAAAGTTAAACCTTTATGTTACAACAATCATCTCTAACAAAACTAGTACTCTAACATAGTGGAATATGGGTCAACCTGGGATTAAAAATCCAGATTTTTCTTTGGATGAAGATTTATGTATTTGCCGCAACTATGTATTATGTTTTCCAAAAAGAGGAGAAGAAAGAAGGCAAAGTGGTATAACGAGTCCGAGTTATTGGCAAACAATCCATGAAAACTTTTGTTCTGAAACCGGCAACCCTTATAACCGTGATCACGTCAAGTTGATTTGTCGATATAACACTATACACCGATACGTAGAAGAATTTATGGCATTAGTTCGTATTATTGGTCAACTACGACTTAGGGGTGAAACCGAAGATGAGGTGTTACAGAGATCTCTTGAAGAATGGAGGAGATGGAAAATATGGCCCTTTTTATACCTACCTCATTATCACATCCTAAAGGACTTTTTGCTCACTCGCAAACTTATTTATTAGTTCTTTTGTAATGCCATTTGGGTTTGTTAGTGGTAATTTCAATTGTATCCCAGGTTACTTTAATGATTTCATGGGTTGTAATGTGGTCAAAAATTTGATGTTTACATAAATTTTGTGTTTTGAACCCAATTTTGAGTGAACTGAAATTCCAAAAAAGGTTAACAAAAATATTTACGGTTGGGTTTTGAATGCAAACCCAACCGTAAACCTTCCAGATTAAAATTCACCCAGGTTTACGGTTGGGTTTGGTCTCAAAACCCAACCGTAAACGTTGCAGTTGTACGGTTGGTTTTGGAGTCATAACCCAACCGTAAAACTGGGGGAAAAACCCTGGAAGGTTTACGGTTGGGTTTGCACTCAGTACCCAACCGTAATTTTTTTTTTATCGTGTAGTGACTGGTTTACGGTTGGGTTTTCACTGAAAACCCAACCGTAAACCTGGGTGAATTTTGTTGTCACACATGTGATACTCCAAAATTTTCATTTCCAAAAAAAATATATTAATATTATGATTCCTCCAACATACATATGATATTGTTACTACGAATATTAAATGCCTTCCAGGTTTACTATATTATCATTCCGACTCCGAGTCAGAAACAAATGATATGAATTGAAAGGTCGGGGAGGGTTTTAATGCCTTCCAGAGTTCGAAATTGTGCTTGAACCGGTGACACCAAGACTTGGCGATATCACCATCGTATCCATCCTGTAAAGGGGGTAATGGACTTCCTTCTTTCAACTTGAGACCGACATAATGGCAGTTCTGCACCAGCCCAATCACACATCTTCTATTAGCCAATTTTTCGACAAATGTTGATCTTGTTGGTGCAAATGTAAAACAATATCCATTTGAGATATAATGTATGACGCAATTGAAAGCGTTGGCGAGGATTTGCCCACATATTGGCATGCTCATCCAATACTCGCTAGTGCAATTCTTGTTGCCTATTAAACGCCTTTCGAGAGCGATGAACTCCTCGTTTAACAACGACTCTTCATCTCTATATGCACACATCATTGGCTTGTATAAATCCGGGTAAGAGCGTAGTTCAACCGCTGACTTATGTCTTACATAAGTTACTTCGTCCATACCCAACCCTGCTGCTCCGCTTAATGGTCCAACTTGTTCGATGAATACATGGTATCCACAATTACCATCACCGGCAACATCGTCGGTTGCCTTTATGTATGGACGAAAAAAAGCCGGAAACGATGACATATAATTTTCATAAATAATGTGCTCGGTTCGGACGATTTTGCCATTCTCAATTCTTGAAAAGTTTGATGGAAATTTCATCAATCCTCTTGCAATCCGGATCGTATATGGCTCTTCAACCACTAATGTATTGGCTTTAAGTTTTTCTTTTCTTCTTGCTAATTCTTTCATACTAACTCTTTTTTTTTTCTTGCTAATTCCTTCATACTTACTCTTCTTGAGTTTGGGTGTGGAGGAACTTTTCCCTTGGCACCAAGTTCAATTGTTGAACTTTCTTGAGTGGGAACCGCGGGACCTTTTCCTTTAATATCTACTACACTTGGCCCCCCTTGTTCCGTTTGACTTATTTTTCGTTCAGCATCATCCTCTTTCTCATCCTCTGCTTCATATTCCTTTTGCAAATGCTCAAATGCACAAGGGTTTCTTTTCTTTGATTCTTCATGCAATTCCCTTGCTTTTTTGCGTCCGACGGCCCTCGATTCTTTGGTAGAAGGCCTACCTTTTCTCTTCCCTCTAATTGGTTCCTTGACAGCGTACCTTGTGTGTGGAAACAGGAAGTAACTCAACTTCGTCAACCAAATTTACCTTTGCGCCTTATTTAATGTATCGTATTTGTTGGCTAAAGCCTTTCCAACGTGGGTGTCGGCAAACGATGCACCAAAATCTTGCTCGACGATGGGTTCATCGAAAGACAATTGTTGCCAAAACGGATCAATATCTTCAATTGGGATCACACCGTCTTCGTCCTTATAGCTGACGTGTTTTCTAGAAAGGCTTTTTTCAAAAGATTCCTTAACTCTGTCAAGGTCACGGAGAAAATAATCGTGCATCGCTTCGAAGACCGTAACAAACCCACCATCAGAATTATGAAGCTTCTTCTTCATTCTGTTGTGAGATGACTCCACGGTACTTGTAGCTTGGTTGTCAAAGTGCCTATATTGGTTTGTGAACGCCGCTACAAACTTCTCTTTGTGGGGATTCAAACAATGCTCCATCAAATAGTTCACAACTTTTGGATAAGTACTCCAATGCAAGCATAACATACGAACATTTTCTTCATAATCTTCCTTGGTGATAGACCATGTCAAAGCGTCCCATTCAGTTTGGAAAGTAGCCCATTTTTGTTCCGCCAACTTGTCGTCCTCCTCGAATTTTTCTTTGGCCGTTTCTTGTTCTGAAACCGACAATTTTTTAATTCTCTCCATCTCACTTTTCTTTGTTGGCCGAATAATCGTTTTGCACTTCCACAAGTGGAACGTGCAAAGAAGATGATGAGCATCTGGGAATACCCTTGCAATGGCATTCATCAAGCCTTGTTCTTTGTCGGTGATAATTACCTTAGGGGTATATCCTTCAACGTAGAACAATTTAATTTGTTCCAAAGCCCACGCATAGCTTTCTTCGAGCTCGTTTCTCAAGAAGCAAAAGGCAACACTAAACGGGGACTTGGTAGAAGTTTGCCCTACAACATTCAAAACCGGGAGCTCATACTTGTTAGTTTTGTACGTGCAATCCATCATAAGCACTTGATGGGAGCACCGTGCTAACTTTATAAACTCGGGATGAGCCAATATAATATGTTTAATTTCTTTATTCTCATCTTCTTCGTGAAACATGGTGTAGTTTTTCGTCTCCCCCAAGTACAAAAGTTGTTGGATCGGGTCCCTTTCTTCCCATTTCTCACGCTTCAACTTGGCTTTGGCGTTGTAGATTGTCTCCAACGTAGACACATTATTTGAGTTTATTTTCTTCAAGTGCCCGAGTATATCACTGGGTTTCAAACGCTTTTCCGTCATATCGTTTACGATGAGCTTTTCTTCCTTGGTAAGCCGGGCCATACAAGGATGCGTTAACAAAGTCTCTGGTGGTAGGTGGTTGTGACGACCGCATACAACCGTAGACAAGAACCACTTATTCTCGTTGTTCTTACGAAATTGAAGCTTAAAAGGACATCCCGTCTTCTTAGTGTAAGTTTTTCGCTTGATCTTCGTCTTTGGTACATACTCAGTACCCTTTTTTGCATGTCTTGTGTATTTTCCACTACACTCACAAACCATTTGAAAGCGGTTATGTTTTTGTTGGTTGTTACAAACAATCACACACATGATGAGTTTCCCATGTTCTGTAGCCCACTTCTTTGCATCATCTTTTTTATCCCATGTCTACATGGTCCAAGAACAGAAAGTTAGGAGAAAAAAAATGGCATTATGTTGGATGTCGAAAGTGATTAACAACTTATCTATAACCTACCAGGTCGTTCAAATAGTGATCCGTAGTATCTATAGTTTCAATATCATTTGGAGGAGGCTGATCATTCATTGATTGAGTTACAACCGCGAGATGAACAAAAGAGATCAAGGCCAAGCGTCAGACAAAACACTAAAACCAATAAGTTTACGGTTGGGTTAGAAGCGTCAGACCCAACCGTATAATCGACGGACCCAACCGTAATACAACAAAAAAAGCCAAACCAATGTTACGGTTAGGTTAAAGAGTAAAACCCAACCGTAACAAGTGCACTAAATACCCATGCACGTAATAAGTTACGGTTGGGTTTTTGGTAACCACCCAACCGTAAAACTGTAAAACTCTACTTTTCAGAAACACAAATGTATAGTTACGGTTGATTTTGGCTTAAAACCCAACCGTAACCATGATGGTGTAACAAAAAAAAACCTGATTATGCACCTCATTTCCTTAAATATCAGCAAAAAATGAAAAAGAGTTTAAGTTAGAATGATACCTGACTATTCTCAGCAGTTGAATCTTCACTTTGACGACTACTTTCTCCATTTGGTTTAGTTTCAGCATCACAACTTACACTTAAAACCTCTCTACCATCCAAATAATCATACATAGTTGGGTCTCCCTCAATAGGTATGTAGAATTTAGTTTGGCAATCATACAAGGATTCACCCTCCACAAATTTGCCACTAGAATCACTCATTTTGGGTTTTTTCAAAATTTTGGGTTAAAACTTTCTTATCTCTCTTCCACTTTTACCACCAACATAAAACAAATACAAGACTGATTTAAGCATAAAAAATGAAGAATATAGGAAATGAAGATGATCATTTACGGTTGGGTTTCAAGAAATCACCCAACCGTAACTACATTTCCACTAAAAAACTTATGTTTACGGTTGGGTCCGATAATTAAACCCAACCGTAATACAATTTGCAATAAAATAACATATTTGTTACGGTTAGGTTGCATTACAAAAACCCAACCGTAAATGATCATCCCACTTAAACTAACATTAAAATTTACGGTTGCTTTCTAAGCCAAAACCCAACCGTAATATAACTTTACAAAAACCACAAATTTGTTACGGTTGGGTTTCATTACAAAACCCAACCGTAAATTATCCCTGAATAGTGACAAAAAAATACAATTCCAACGGTTTTTTTTTTGAAAATCTAGCAGTTGCGAATTTTTTCCCTATAAAAGGAAACCTTTCCTTTTCACTTTCTCATTATTCTCTATCCCTTTCATTCTCATTATAATTCTACACTTTCCAACTCATTCTCACCATACCCTTTCAACCATTAAAAATGGTTCGATACACGAATGATGAAGATGTTGCAATTGTTCGAGGGTGGGTTACGATGATAGACTACGCTTACGAGAGAGCCTTCTATAACAACAATAGAAACGTTGTTATACCTGAAAATTGGATGGACTGTCAGGAGGACGATTCTTGGTGGAGCGTGTGTTTGAAATGTTTGTGGCATTACACGGGAATAGATATCGGAGGACGTCCAGTACCATCAAGGGACGCTTTGAGGCGTTGTATGAAGAAATGGAAAACCTAAAACTGGAAATGAGAGTTGAAGCATTTCCCGACGAAACCAATGTGGAAAGAGTAAGTGTGTCAATTAATAAATCGTTTTTTCTCAAAAAATATTTAAAATAATGAAACTTATAATTGATTTATTTTTTTCAGCATGCCATGGCTAGGGCGCAGTATAAAATCAAATATGGGAAGGAGTTTACGCATAAGGATTGCTATCGTATCTTGGAACAAAGTTTCTATCTTGAGTTTCGCCGTTATGATTAAGTGTTTAAGTGTAATCATCTAATGATCTACTGTATTTCGTTTCCTTTAGTTCTTCCTCTAATGTTAAAAATAAGGTTTTTAACAACTCTGGTATTTGTTAAGAAAATGAACTAAACCCAAGCATAACTAATTTTGTCTTAAAAACTGCTTTTACTGTTGGCTTCCTTGACTTAACCCAACCGTAACTACAATTCATACTACAAACATTCATAATTACGGTTGGGTTGGATTACTAAACCCAACCGTAACAAAAATTGTACAAACAACGCAACCAGATTACGGTTGGGTTTTAAAGCAAAACCCAACCGTAACAATATGGTAAAATATACACTAATACTAACACTACAAGTTACGGTTGGGTTAGGTGACTTAACCCAACCGTAACTAAATTTCACTCTAAAAATCATTTTACGGTTGGGTTACATTACTAAACCCAACCGTAAATAAATTGTAGAAACACCGCAACTATTTTACGGTTGGGTTTCACCTCAAAACCCAACCGTAAATTCTGCGGGATTCTCAAAATGTCTGAATTTCCGTCTCCTTAAACTACACAATTCCAACGGATTTTTTGATTCAAAATTCTAGCCGTTGGTACCTTTTTCCCTATAAAAGGAAACCTTTACTTGTCACTTTCTCATTATTCTCTATCCCTTTCATTCTCATTATAATTCTAGATTTTCTCATTATTCTCACCATATACCCTTTCAACCACTAAAAATGGTAAACACATACACGAATGATGAAGATGTTGCAATTGTTCGAGCATGGCATACGATGCTAGAGCATGCTTACGATAGAGACTTCTATAACAACAATAACAACGTTGTTTCACAACAAAATTGGTATGAGGGTCAAGATACCGAAGAATGGTGGAAGCGGGTATTTCGAATGTTTGCGGCATTAGAGGGGAATGTAAATCATAGGCCGTGGAGAGCCATCAAGAGACGGTTAGAGACGTTGTATCGACAAATGAACAACTTAAAACTGGAAAAACAAATGAGATTCGAAGCAAATCCCTACGAGAACGGTGTGGAAAGAGTAAGTTTGTCGATTAATAAATCGTTAATTAAAAAGAGATTTCAAAAACTCAAACTAATAATTGATTTGTTTTTTTCAGCAAGTGTTGTCTATGGAGCAGTATAGAATCAAATATGGGGAGGAGTTCAAGCATACAGATTGCTACCGTATTATGGAAACAAGTCGGGTGTTTGATTATCGCCATTATCTTTAAGTGTTTAAGTGTAATCATCCAATGGTCTATTGTATTTTGTTTCCTTTGTTTTATTCCTTTAATGTACTACTTTAAATCTATTACAATAGAAGGAATAAGTTACAAAGTTGTGTTTTAAACCCAATTTGGAGTATATTGAAAATAAAAAAACAGTTAACAGGACCATTTACGGTTGGGTCCGATTACTAAACCCAACCGTAATACAATTTGTACAAACACCACAACTTGTCTACGGTTGGGTTTTAAGGCAAAACCCAACCGTAATTCTGTGTTGAAATTGAAACAAAAATTACAGAATATGTTACGGTTGGGTTATAAGCCAAAACTCAACCGTAAATTCTACTGGCTACGGTTGGGTTTTAAGGCAAAACCCAACCGTAATTCTGTGTTAAAATTGGAACAAATATTAACATAATTTTTACGGTTGGGTTATAAGCCAAAACTCAACCGTAAATTCTACTGGATAACACAAATTTGGATTATCTAATTTGTGTGTTTTTCGTTTTTTCTTTGTTTCAAACACCCAATTTACCTTCAATCTAATAAAAATGATTGAATTATTTCAAAATTTTGATTTTTAAAACTCAAATTTAACATAAAAATCAATTCTCAAAAGAATGAGTTACGGTTGACTTTTCCTTTAAAACCCAACCGTAACTATGGGAAAAATGGTGTTCATCATTTTCTTCTACTTACGGTTGGGTATGGTTTAAAACCCAACCGTAACTTTCCACAAAACATGGTGTTCATCATTTTTCTTTCATTAACGGTTGGGTTTTCAACAAAATCCAACCGTAAATCTGGCCAAAAATGGTGTTCTTCGGTTTTCTTATGGTTACGGTTGGGTTCGACATGAAACCCAACCGTAAATTTCTCTGAACAACAAAATTTGAATCTTTCAAATCGTGATTTCATCAAGTTTTTCTTCCCACCAAACACAAATTCAAATAAAAAAAAAAATTCAAATCATTTGATTAGGTAAAAGATTATGTTTAATTAATCATGATTAGTTTAAATTAATCTTAACTAATTAATGTAATTAAGATTACTAATGAGGGGTGGTTTGGTATTGTGAAAATATTATGGATAAGGGGTTTTTGTGTTTTACTTCATAATGTCCCTATTTCGTCTTATTAGAGGAGCCCCTCAATCAAATTTGAAACCCCTATATCTCTCTTCTATATTAATACTAGTCGTAAAATGAGTTGAGTCTATTATAAATTAGCCCCGGTGTTTTATTGGTTGGGTTAAATTACCTGGGTTTACGGTCTAAAAACTGAGCCTATAGATTAGTTGAGATCTGCATCTTCATGTTTTGTTGGTCTGGTTAAATTAGCGGGGCCCATCGACCACCACGCACTCGTACAGTTTGTAATCAGTCTTAATACCACATGGTTTTGCCTTTCGTTCCATGGATCAGGTGTTTCTTGTGTGTAGATTATTTTGTTTACTGCATTTGTATTCTTCTACTTCTTTTTCGGTAAACTGACTATTGTACGTAACTTACTAATCAACAGTGTGTAGTGGAGAAGAGAATGGAATTCTGCGTAAACCGATATCTTGTTTGCCAAATATACTTTGCTTTGTCCTATAAAACAGTTGGTGGTGGATTACTTAAGTTAAAAGTTAAGTAGTGTAGGGAATTTGCTGATGTTCTATCGATATCTCGCCTTTGTCGGACTCTGTCAGCTGCACAATAGATCTGCAATCTACAGCCAACATCCCTTGTACTCGAGAGTAGGTTGAAAATAATTAAAAGAAGTTGGCCACTTAGAAAATCATAGTTCTCTTTGGCTTGTATTTCTGTGATATGGTTGATGCAATATTCATGCTCACGCTATTTATTTATGGAAACTTTGACTTGTATTGGAAACATATGCATTAAGCCTGAGAAACCTTAGTCTACTCAAATGGAAAAAGAGGTTTAAATTAAATGGAGCTGCTCCACTAATGGGATAGTACACCAAAACTGCGGTTGTACAGGTTAAGTGGTGGTATAATTGTGCTCCAGTTTTACACCGATGAAATGCCTGGGAGATACCAGCTCCTGCACAGTTTGGATTTGTTTCGGATTATAGAGTCTGATAAATCTAAGTTAGGTGTGTTTATGATTAGTGGTTAGATTAGGGTTAGTTTTGGTCCTGGTCTTGGTATAATTAATATCGTCCAAAATAATAAAATCTCAGCCGCGAAACCTCTTTATTAAGAGGAAAGTTTAGTTTGATCCGACGGTCGAAAATTTATCTCAGCGAATTTGGTATATCCATCGTTCCTGCCGTAGGATGACGATTTGGACGGCCATATTTATCTGGGATACACAAACACATCATCTTTTTATAATATTGGTTAATAATCGTAAACACAATAAATAGGTGGACATTACTCCTCTGCAACGCTAATAGACGCTGCAGATGTTAACATGCAACGTATAATAAGTCCAAATTTTCCCCAAACTCCGGTTAATTCAGTTGATTGCCTAATGAGTCCGCCAATTTTTTGTAGATAGTATAATTTGTTGAGAAATTTTCCCCCATCTCAGTTGATCATATCCTTGCTTTAAATTAGCGCATTTTTCTTTTAGATCGGAGTCTTCATCAAATGACGAATCCAGTAGATGCTTATTCTAATTCCCATGAACAGAATCAAGAAATTGGATTTCCAAACAACGAAAAGGATCAAGAAGTTGGCTTCTGGGATGATGTGACACCTCCATCCCAAGCGTCTAATGATGGGCTCAAATATCTACTTGGCAACCGGTCTTTACCTAGCAGAAACTTAAATCCACGGATTTCATTTGACTCAATCCGTAATTTAACAGATGCATATCCGATCCATTTTCCGGTTGATTGTACAGGATGGAATTCTGAAATCCGTGGTTTTCACGGATTGTGCACCGACGAAACATCACCTATCCATTGGAAAAATACCCTTAAGGAATATCAAAACTTTGAAATTGTAGCTAAGAATATCAGATCTTCTTATCACATTAAATTTTACTTTTCGCGGACGGTTTAGACACATCCAAATTTTGCTCAAAAACACACGGTTCCTCAATGCTAAATTTATTCAAGTCTTTTTGTCCACTCCTCTGCATATTGCAAAACCATAGTGATAAATATCATTTATAATGAACTAGCAAGTAATATATATAACAAAGGAACAATAACTTATACATCAATGCATCATTCTTCATTTACCTAATCTCTTTTCTTAAGTCTCCAGTCAATCTCCTATTGCGTTTCAACTCTACTTACAACACCTATGCAGTCGATTACGCACGATTACTACACATATATATAAAGACTAGTATAAATTAGTAAAAAAAACATACGAAAACAAATAGATTAGAGTAGTAATAACCTTGTATTGATCTACCGATATTAAAAACTTATTCAACCTAAACAATTTAAACAAAATTAAATCATGTATATAGATGTTGTTTGTTGGTGTTAACAATGCAAAACTGAATAGTTCCAAAGTGATAAAATCTGCCAATCCGCTCATATTCAATCCGCCCATCCATTCATCCGCGGATGTAAATCCCCTGGATAATGGATTAGATAGGGTGAAAATATCAAATCTGCAATATTAATGGATTAGACGCGGGTGAATCAAATTCGCATCCACCCATCCACTGCTAATCCATAACTTTTTTGGATTTTTTTTTTATTTTGAAACCCTTTCGAATAGTGAGAATTACTGCATGATCCTATTTTCCACCTTTTCCACTATCTACCACACTCACTTAAAAAATTTATGGGCACACATGAACACGAACATTTCAAAATTCAAATTCCAATTTTTAATTTCAATTCCTGTGTGCACAAACGGACGAGTATAAGGGAATTCACACGCATTGGCTCAAATAGGACGTAGAAGGAATTCACATGTATTAGCTCCAATAGGTTATACAAGAAGGGGTACTGCTGGAAAGGGGTACTTGCGTTGTGATCCACTATGTGTAACATTAGATAAAAAAAGTAGTAATCCTCTATGTGTAACATTAGGTAAAAAAAGTAGTCAAATATAATCTTTTTATTCAGTAAGTATTCATTCTAGACTAGGTCACATGGAGATTTTCCACTAGTTGGTAGATTTTTTGTTGAACAAAATTTGTGACTGTTTTTACTTTTTCCTACCACATCATATTATGTATATCTTTATAGTTAAAAGTAAATGCCAGGTAGTTAACATCATTGTCTCTCTGTGAAATTATCTTTCTCCATAAGATCATCAAAGAATTATCATATATATATAGACGAAAACAAAAAATTAGTGGTGTATTCGGCATCTCACTTTTTCAAACAGAAATCCAAAATTTTGGATAAATTTCCTTGTTTTACATGGGTTTTGACCCACCAACAATCACGGTGTACTCAAAACATTTAAAGTTTTAACTTGAATTGGAAAGCACGACACTTGATATATAGGTATCGAGTCGAGAGTAGAGGCCATAGGACGAATTTTCCATCTTGTGATAAGCATTTCCTCTTCTAATTAACCTTTTAGCGGCATTTTGAGTTTTAGCTATTATGTTCTCGAAGTTTAAACATTACTTATATTCCTGAAAGCTATACGCCATAAGTTTATTCCACTTCAAAAAGAACGCAAGTTGTACCACCATCAGACTTTGACATCCTTTGATTTTTTTAGGGTTAAGCATTTATCACCCAATCTTCCGACCTATCCTAGTCCACCCCAATTTTCACGGATGGGTGTCCAACACGTGCATTGATGGAGTTGGTGTGGATGCAATCTCAGAAACCGAATGGACTTTGGATTGGATAAAAGAGTTGGGCTAAAAACTTTTTGGACACCCGCATTCATTAGGTTAAGGATATTCATGGGATTTTTAGAGATGTGACATCAACTACAATTGGAATTTAGGTTATTTGGGTTTACTTTAGACTGTTAAGTACATATATGTATAATGGGTGTGCTTGAGTATGTTTTTAGTTTAGGGAGTAAATACCTTGATTTAAATTTATGATTTAACTTTTTTTTAATTTAATTTATTTACCATCAGATGCAGTTAGATGGATGACCAAAATTAAGATGATATTTTAAAAAATAAAGGAAGTATTATCGACTATTCATCCACTTAAATCTAATGGTGGAGAAATTAAGTATAAAATTAAGTCAAGAGATCTATTCAGTTTAGTTTACTATGATCTATTATTCCTCGAAACATGTACAACAAGTTACCAACTATAAACAAACGGTTTTTAAAGGATATTTTTAAATTATATTTCTATTTTTTTAAATAACAATTAGTTGGATCTTCTTTTTTTTAATTGAATAAATAAAAACACAAATAAAACACATACAAAAATAAATAATAATTCCCAGTAGTTTGCATCCATTACGCTCATCTATCGGATATTGGATTGGACGCAAATGCCAAATTTTGATTCATGTATTAAATTGGATGTGAATGAGACCAGATCCAATAGATCCCTACCGGTGCTCACTGTTTTCAATATGATTTCCTTTGGGCCTTAAATACTGGCATAAGAGCAATTCTTTAAGCACTTCAAAATCCTTGCTGACTATCAATGAGTTCCAAATTGTTTAATAACAAAAATTTTGTGTTTGCAATAAAAGCTCTTAATGTTTATGGCCCAAGCGCTTATATGTTCTGGGTAAGGCCAAGTCCTATGCACCTTGTCAAATAGGATAGTTTGTTTAGCCATGTGGCTGGGTAAACTAGTGCGCCACTATGGAAGATGGAGTGAGCGACAGAGACTATGCCGTTTATAAATTCGTAGTTTTCAAACTAAATTTTATACCAAAATTTTTACACTAAAGTTTTCTATTTCCTACTTTTAATTTTTTACTTTTTACTCTTAATTATTTACAAAATATTTTTTAATGGCAAAAATTGTAACCCAACTTGATTTTTCGAGAGTCATACTTGAAGCTGCTATTAGTAACATATGTGATAGTTATAGAAAATGATAAAAGAGGTCTTTAAGCTTTAGATGTTAACCAAGTAAAATCTGCAGCTAAAAAAAAAAGAAGAGTTCAAGGAAAGTAAAATTAAGTCATAAGTAAATTTTCAAAGTTAACCGTAGTACTGCTCTCAAAAACCAAGGAAAATCTTCTCAAGAGCGTATCGATTGGAAGATACGTCAAATTAAGATAAAAAGGAGACACAAAGATTGTCCGAGATTTTTATTGAAGTGTTTATTTAAGTTTTTTCTTTTTAACAAAAAGCATGCCAAAAAATCAAGTTGGTGTGGTGTTTCTTAATAAAAAGCATGACATGCATCCTACTTTTTAATAAAAGGGTCACATAAAGGCTAGGACAAACAGATTATTAGATGTAAACATTTAAACAATAAAAACATTACCTGAAATCGAGATTAATTTAAAAAAAAATGTTCCGCTAACTTGATCAAATCCTTGTTCAAAAAGCGAGTTTTATCACCAAAAAAAAAAGAAAAAAAAGAATATTATAAATTTTACTCTCAAATACAAAATATTACGTGAGGAAAATAATAAAAAAAATATTGAATAAATTTGACAATTTAGGCTAATTTGATAAATTAAAGATAAATAATTAAATTTTTTTTTAAGAAAACTGTTTTATAAATATCAAAACAGTTTTACAAGACGTGTTAAAAAGAGAAAAATGATCATATATTTTAAGTATGTGGCCTGTCCACATTGTTATAAGAGCGATCTTTCAAAATAAAAAGAAAAAAAAATAGTTTTGAAATTTCGGATGTATCCAAACCCTGACTCTCTTATCCTTTTAAGGACGTAGAGAAGGTAATCTTTCCTCTGACTCTAAGTTGCGTCTCTCCGTCAAATCGGGTACCATTGTAGCAGATTTGAGGAGAATATTTTTATTTCTTTTTTAAAGCGTTTAAATGAGTTGTCTAAACAATTTTAAGGACTTTTGTTATCGAAATCAAGATTAAACCTTATACCTCGTTTGGTTGGAAGAATTTGAATCATAGAAATTTAATTATGGGGTAATTCAATTCTTGAAATTAAATTCAAATCCAAAAAATTAATCTTTAGTTGAGGTAATTGAATTACTTCTTTTATTACCTCGGTGTCCAATTTCATTGTACTATTGGACAAGTCCAATAGAAATCTATTATTTAGAAGGGAATCGAATTCCTAGAAATAAATAAATCTTAATTATACAGAATTGATTTGTCTTGTTTGGTTCAAGTAATTCAACGCTTTACCTAAAAATTGGATTACCCAACCTTCAATTCCTTGAACCAAACATCATATTAAGTTAATATGATTCGTGTTGGCCTTGTAGCTATACTTAAACACATATGTAATGCTTGCAATGCACGTACGTGGAACCATTTTCTTGTTAGTATAGGTCGGTGGTAAAGAGTTTTGTTGAACTCTATATTAAGTAAACTTGTTCCTAAAGTTAAGGTTTATTAAGGGCTAAGTTTGTGTCTCTATAAATAGGAGTAGAATTGGAAGTTTGTTACCAATCCAACCTAGAAGAGTGTTAAAACCTTGTGCTTAAGTTTTTGGTCTCTGTGTTGGGAGGGTCGAGTGCTACTGTGAAGGTCGATATCGATGTGAGAGAAAAACTTACAGAGAGAGGATTTTGGTGTTCTAGTGTTTACGGTTTAGGGATTTTCCGTAGACCAAGTTTTCTAGAGTATTTCCATGTTTCCCATCTGTTACTGGCAATTGTGAAGAAGGTGTAGAAGAGAAGATATGAGGCTGGTTTGAAGAATGGTTTAGAGAGTTGATTTCCAAGGTTTCTTTAATGGTGCTCTCGAGTATATCTTGTTAACTCTTTCTATTCGAGTTTTCTTATGTGGGTTATGGAAAGATCATGTTATGGTCTTTGACTGTAATGAAAGTTTTTCTGGTATTGTTGGCCGTGGATGTAGCCTGTAAAGGTGAACCTCATATATTTTGTGTTTTCGTTGTGTGCTTGTTTATCCTTTGTCTCTCTTATTATTTCTCCATATTTGGTTCAAATTACCAATTGCCCCTTGTGATCCTGTGTTCCGCTGCGCTTGGGGTGCCAATTTCCCAAGATTTCTAAGGCGGAGAACTTAACTCTTAATGAGATTCCATCAAGAGAAAATATGCCAAACTCTCTCAAAAATGAACTCTTGTGGCCCCCGGGACCTGATGGTTTTCAACCATGTTTCCTTAAATCAAATTGGCATATTTTAGGCACAAATATCAACTCTGAAGTCCAAGATTTTTTTAAATCTAGTCATCTTCATCCTGAGTTCAAGTCCAAAAATATCTACCCCTCAAACGCCCTCGGATTTCAGGCTAATTAGCCTCAACAATTCAATCTACAAAATTATCTCCAAAATTATTGCTAACAGACTCCAACCTCTCCTCAACAAAATAATTTCTCCAAACCAATCTGCTTTCCTAGCTGGAAGGAAAATCACCGATAATATAATATTGCTCATGAACTCCTTCACTCTATGAAGATCTCTAAAGCCCAAAAAAAAATCTGACTCTAAAATTATATTTATTTAAAGCTTTTGATAGATTGAAATGGCCATTCATAGAACAAGCTCTCTTGGCGTTCGGATTTAATAAATATTGGGTGAATCTTATTATGCAATGCATAACCACAACTTCTTTCTCTATCATGCTTAACGGATCTCCTGACCCCCAGCTTCCTCACTTCCAGAGGGCTTAGACAAGATGCCCCTTTTTCCCAATATTTATTCCTTATTTAGATATAAATCCTTTCAAGACTTCTTTCCAAAGCAATCTGCGAAAAAAAGATCTCTAGAATAAAAATCAACAAATTAGCGCCCACAATGTCCCATCTCTTTTTGGCAGATGACTGTAGCCTTTTCACTAGGGAAGATCTGGGAGAAGCCAAAAATATTTACACATCCTCTCAAAATTCGGTGATACAGCGGGACAAATGGTCAATCTTCAAAAATTCGGGATTTATTTTAGCCCCCGTATCCATCCCAAACATGTAAAAATAATAGCTAAATTTTAAAAATCTCGTTGATAACTAAAAAAGATAGATATTTTGGTACTCCACTTTTCTTCGATCGAAATCGCAAAGAGAATTTTGAACCCCTCTTAAAGAAATATTATTCTTCGCTTCAAGGCTGGAAATCGAAACTTCTTTCTCAAGCGGGGAGAACGGTTTTAATTTTGTTCATTCTTCAATCCTACCCCACTTATCAAATGCAATGCCTTGCTCTACCCAAATCCACTATGGACCAATTAGATTGGCTACAACGTGATTTTTGGTGGAAAGCCAAAGGAAGAGGTAGATATTTAAAAGTGTGGAAAAGCATATGTAAACCCAAGTCTATGGGTGGTCTAGGAATAAAATCCTCACTAATTTAATATTGCTCTGCTTACTAAATTGGCTAGTCGTCTCATCCAGGAACCGGATCAGCTCTGGTCGCCACTTCTAAAAGCAAAATATTTCCCTATTCACACCCCTTTCTAGAGACAAAAAAATCAAACAATCCTGGATTTGGACAAGTATTGAAAAAGGCCTCTCCCTCATTAAAGATAAGTTTATTTGGCAAGTAAAGGATGTTAAATCAACCAAAATATGGAATAATAATTGGATTCATAACTTTATTGCCATACAAAAACCCCAGAAAAGAAAGAACCAATTCCTGAATTAGTCAGCGAACTAATAACTCCAGAAGGTCAATGAGAAAACACCAAGTTCGAAGAACTTTTCCCCAGAGATGAAGAAAAAAATTCTAGCAAGAGACATAATAAGATGGAAACGTCACCACTCATGATTTTTTTCTGTCAAAAATGTCTACAATTTCCTAGTCTCCTAATCTCCAAACAAAAATACATAATTTCCTTGGAATTTACTGATTATTCTGAGATTTAGACCATTCATTTGGAAATTGGTTCAAAGAGCGTTACCAACTTCTAGCAGACTGGCGACTTATGTTTATGCTATACCCCCGGAGTGTTCTCTTTACAACTCCCAAAACATGGATATAGAAAAACATATCTTCATAAAGTGCCCTTTCGCCAGAGCAATTTGGTTTTCACTTTCATTAACATCGGTGACATCTATATCTTCCTAGGGGTCAATTAATGACCGGGTGGCTAGTCGGTTATCCTCTCCAACATATTCAACTATCTTTAGCGATATTGCTACCATCCTTTGGTTTATTTGGAAACCCATATGCTCAGTTATTTTTGAAAAGATTGATCCTAATTTGATCTTCCTGCTAGACCAAATTAGAGATCATTTACAAGCGGCTACATCAATTACAAACTCTCATATCACAATACCTATTGATTCTAGTACAATTAAGAACTCGTGGTCAACATGGAATACATGTTGGATTCTTTTTATAGATGCTTCTTTCAAAGAGACAGATTGTTCGTCAGGTTATGCTTTTCTTCTATATTCAGTAGACCAAGAGTCTTTTATCCACATTGAAGCAGAATCTAGCTGGGCTTCCTCGGCTTTACATGTGGAAGCACATTCGTTTCTCATTGCAAGCAACTGGCTACAAAATAATATTCTCTCAAGCGTTTCAATAGCCACAAAATATAAACAACTGGTGGATATTATAAAAAATAGAAAAGCAAAAGCTCCATGGAAGACAGAAATTATAATCGACAAAGCTGTTTTGATCTTGGAGAATCTTCCACAAGCAAAGAAAACACAACACAACTGCAGACTCTATGGTAAAGACGATAAAAATTCAAAACCTCCAGCATATTTCAACAATTCTTCAACAACAAGTCCAAAAATCTTCATTTTTTAATAACGTGTTTAATAAAAAAAGATATTGATAACTTGTTATATTATATTATTAAGGTTAATATAATTTTCTAAGAAAACAAAATTTTGGTATTCAATATTAGATTTGGAAGGGTACCAAACCCATGGTTGCAGACTGGTGGATCATATACCAAAACACTACGGTTCCAACCAATGTAGTCGATTTCGACCGGTATGGCCAAAATATCGTCGGTTTTATCGGTATCGGGCCTCAACCGATACGAAACAACCTATACCGGTGGACCGGTTTTTGCCCGAAATTATCGGTCGATATTGACCGATACGGTTTAACCGAAATGGACCGGTACGGCCGAAATTAGGGTTTTCAATTTAAAAAAAAAATCCAAAAAATAAAATAAAATGAATTTCCTTATCCTTGTTCTAGGGTTTTCAATTGTTACTCATGTTTTTTATGGTATTTTAAAAAAATTGGTATTAATTTTATATCTAATAGGTCAAATATGGAAAAAGCGTTTGATATAATAATTATAGGTATAAAATGTATGGACTGATATTTGCCGATATTTGGAACCGAAATATCCCCGATACAAAGATATACCAGTGTATCACTCTCAACCGGTACAAACTAAAATTTGATATTAACTACATTGGTTCCAACTGATCGAACATTTACCTACTCGTCTCGTATCATCTTCCTTTTCTCTCGCTTATACATAGTTGAAAGATAAAAAATGGCACACTGTCTCCTCTCTCAATCGCTGATTACATCTACACCTAAATTGAATCCAGTTGTCCTCAAAACGTGGAAGTCAATCCAACACGTTTGCAGACAAACCCTAAAGAATGGTCCCAATGACATTAATCTGGCTGTTGGATTTATTGTATGTTGCACTTGCCGATTGGAAATTCAAAAATCAAACATCACGGCTCTAAATTAGTATTATGATTAACACAATATCTTCAGACAATTAAAAATGAAATAAAGACGTTTTTACCCAAATTGAAACTTTCTAGGGCAGTTCAAAAGATCTAATGATAAAAAATCAATTACTTTATCCCGTTTGTTTTGCAAATAGATCCTACACTTCTTAATTACTTTATCGTAATCCATGGAATTTTAAGGATTAGAGATTCTAAAAGGAATTCAAAACAAAAGGGATAACGATTAAATCAACTTAATTACAGAACATGATCCATCCCGTTGAAACAAAATCAAAACCCTAAATTTGTATAAACTCTTATAAATTACAGTACATCATTCAGCGATTCAAAAATAAATAAAAATGAAATAAACCCTAATTTGTATATATAAGCACAAACTCACTGAAATACCCAAATCAGAGAGTACACCCACAGAATATGAAGAAGAAACAAAGCATAGCAACAAGAGCTAAAGATTCAACAGCTGTAATGAAACTCCAAACCACGCTATCAACGATATTGAAGTAATTAAAATCAGGCCATCGCAAGTAATCTGTTTCACTCCACCATGACGATACATACGAGAAACTGAAATCAGGACGCCATCGTAGAAATGATGAATTCATTGGGAATTCAAATCCTGGCCATCCAAATCCTGAGAAATTCCATCTTCTACCCATTCCTATCTCTGCTTCTGGAATCGTTGAGTCGAGCTTAGCGTATACTGATCCTCTTTTTGTTTTCTCTCAAAGAGTTTGGGGGAATTCCGAACTTGTTCACCCACGAGATAAGTGCGAACTGCGACTGTGTATACTTAGTAAAGGTGGGCCATTTTATTGACGATGCGTATACAGTTAGGTCCCGCGGAGAAAAACAAGGAACGTAAAGTTTTGGTCCGTCGGTCAAATGTGGTCCGTTGGTCAATTTACTTCCTTGGATGTCTTGTAATACTATATGTAAAGATTGATATAAGTAAAATATCAATGGAAATTGTCCAAATCAAAGAATTCTTAGCTCTATCATGTAAAGAACAAAAATACGAGTTCAACAAAAAAAGAATGAGGTTATTCAGACGTCAGACGAAGAAGTTATGAGCAAAATAGTAAAAAAATATCAAGTTTAGAACCAGTGGATAGGTGTATGAACATCCACCGATTCTGGGTAAAAAAATTTCCATAAAAACTATTGAATTTGAGTTTTTTAGAGTCGACACACGTGGGAAACCTTATCCGCCGATTCTGAGCAAAAGTGTATGGAAAAAACTATTGTTTTTTAGTGTGTTTTTTTTACAATCGGTCGATATGAATGTCAATATCGACCGATTCTAGAGTCTGAATTCTTAAAATCGGTTGATATGAACACCCGTATATGCCGATTCTTCATGTTCTTCGTCAATGAACAACATCAATCTAGAATCGGCTTACGAGAGTATGAACATCCACCGATTCTTGGTTGATGTTCTTATAGAAAAATTCAAAATTTCTCAAATCTTTTTATGTTTTGATTATTCATTAAAAATAATTAATTTCACAAATAAAAAAACTAAAACACGGTTAATTAACATTAATTAAGCATATTTGTCACTAACATAAATAGTTGAATAAGGGGTTTTTGATTTTTTTTCATAACGACCCTATTATAACTTGTAGTGGTAGTGCCAAAATAATCCGTGTAGGCCCAAATATAACCAGTTTTTTTTGGTTTGTTCCTTTTTCTTTAACAATAAGGGTTGTTTGGTAACCATTATTATAATGGATTATGAACCGATAATCAATTATTCAGCCCATAAATTAATATGTGGGTGTTTGTTAAAATTTATAATAATCGATTATTTTAATTATAACTGAAAAAACTCCACATTTTCATAAATAGAAAAAAGTTGTTTTTAAAAATTATCAAAATCAATTATTTTTTTTAATTAAATTGAATTGGACATTTTTTTTCTTATTTTCTGTAAACCATCAAGAGAGAGACAAAAAAACAATATGAGACTAAGAAATTTTTTTAATCATCATTCTTTCCTCTCATCTTTGAAAGTATTTTTCTAAGATAATCAATTATTTAACAAAAGTGTTTATAAAAATATATTATAAAATGATTATTTCAAAATCATTTATCAATTTATGATTATCTATAATTATAAATTTTACCAAACAAGGCCTTAGGATACATTCCCTAATATTTATCGTTACGGGAAAGATTTATAAACACATTAGTCAAATTGAGACATATTCACAATTTTCAAAATATATGGGAAGACCCGAAAAACCCACGGTACGAAGTAGGAATGTCAATGGGTACCATGTTACCCAAAAACGGCTGAATCGGGTTCGGGTGCGGGATCCAAGATTGGACCGTTTACAATATTGGTATTCGATGGATAATATCATTAAAAACCGATAACCTTTCGTAGCAGGTATTACCCGCTGGGTACCCGAATATGTGTTTTTTGTGTGTGCTAATTTTACTCAAAATTGTAAGGTTTCGTTTAGTTTTACTTAGATTTTTTTCTTTTTTATTTTTTTCTTATATTTAATCTTTGATTAGGATATTTATATAGATATAAATATAACTTCATATGAAAATTTATTAGATTCACGCCAACATGAAGAAGATAAAATAAATTTATCAAAAGATATAATTGATTTTCAAAGACACATCGGGAATTAAGGTTTTTAACCGGCTCCACAAATTAGGACCCGGACCTGCAACTGTTAAAACCAAGACCCGTCTTTTTTAATCGGCTCCGATTCAGGGTCCAACGATACCCGAGAAAAACATGACTCGTTGACAACCCTAGCACGAAGAAATCAACAAACTGAAAAGAATAAGGAAAAAAACTATGGAGTTCTGATTTACCAATTTTGACTACTGTGAAGTGGCCAAATTTTCAACATGGATAGCCAAATTCTCAAATTTGAAGGTTTGTACACTACGACAGAAGTTGGTGAATTTGAGGGTGTACACTACCGCGATGGAGATGGAGTGTTTCATCTTTGTACTGTGTGTGTTTTTGGTTATATATTATTGTTGAGCGGTGATATTCATGTCGCTCAACGGCTATATCCAACATCTCTCTTTAATTTCCCTATAAATACTACCATTTTAGCCATTTCAATTTACACATTTTCTGATCACACAAAATTTTATTCCAATTCAACTCTTTTGTAGTAATAGCAATAATTTTGCAACAATATCATCTCAGGTTTCAGATAAAGTCGGTGGTTCAAAGTATTTAATGGATGGATATGAATCTATTTACAAGAATAATGCATATTTTATAAATAATTTTATAAATGTGGTTCTCGACAACAAGGTTTAACCCTTTTTTTTTTTGCATTATGTAAAGAAAAAGGAACGTCCACCATCATGATAGAGATGAGGTGTCTCATCTGAAAAGGAGAGGGTACATAGTATTTCGCCAAATTTTTTGTTCGTGAACCTATATGGACAAATCCATGTATAGTTAATACGTATAGGTCCCTAATAATAATATTCGTATTCCTAATTGCAAATCAAAGTCAACCTATTATGTGCCCGAACTGTACAAGATCTGAACCCCGACAAGAACAAGTCTTTTAATCAATATTTCAAGATACGAATTGAGCAAGAATAAGTCTTGTAAGATCTTTAAAATCGAGCTAAAGACTATCTAGGATCAATATAATACTTGTGATATTTTAATTATTAAGATTAAACAACATAATACCGAAAAGAAATAACACAAGACATCAGAAATTTTGTTAACGAGGAAACCTGCAATCCACATTAAAACCCCGAGACTGATAAGTGCATATTTTACATATTTAGAGTGTCAATTTCATGATAGTATTTGCTATATTTCTTGTGAATTATTGTATATTACGTTTGTTTTGTAGTTTATGTCTTTCATTAGTTGAATCATCCAAAAGGAGATACAAAGTGTTAGATTGAGCAAGGAAAGAAGTGCTACAAGTGAAGAAGAGCCAAATACCAAGTGGAAATCGTCCAAATTCAGGATTTGTCATCACCATATTGAAGAGGACGAACAAACGAAGTCAACGGTGAAAGATTGAGGCCATTCCGACGTCGTATGGAGAAGTTATGAAAAAAATAAGTTCAGAAATGCCTCGGAAGGTCAGGCCATTGAGAAAGACAAAAATCTCGAAGGGTCAAGCCATCGATGGGAAAAATCAGGAAGAAATAATTTTCTCGTAGGGTCAATCCATCGAGAAAGAAAGAAATCTCGGAGGGTCAAGCAATCGAGAAAGGCAGAAATCTCAGAGGGTCAGGTGGTCGAGGTAGATACGAGAGCTAGGAATTTTTGACGGGTTTTTATGCTATTTTTGAGTTTCCAAAACCTAGTATGACCGGGATTTGAGCACGAGCACTTCTACAACTTGGACACCTATATAAGAGACACTTATAATAATTTTTGAGATGGAGATGTACATATATTCTTAGACCTAGGTTTTACACAAAAAAGAGAGAAGAGAGATTTATTCCAAATTTTAGGGTTTACCCCTTTAGAGGGAAACCATGCTATTTATTCTTCTTTATTGTATCATGAGTAGCTAATTCTTATTGGTTATGAATGAATTCAGTGTTCTAAGTGTGAAGCTTTATTAGTAATACAAGTTTATTTGAAGTTTTTAATCATTATCATTTGTTTTCATTATATTTAGGGTTTATGATTGAATTATAGATTATTCAAGTGTACAATTGGATTATTCTATTGATCATTCTAATGCTAGTAGAGATTTGAGCGATCCGTAATTGTCGAGCATCTCCTACACAAGTAGAAAACGTGATACATTGCAGAGGGATTCTGTGGAGCAATCATGTGTGAAGAAAACACTAGTAAGTGAATCGAGCCTACTGAGTTTAACTGCTAGGATCAAACCTAAATTCACAAACCTTAAAGCGTTCGATTGAGTTACATATTTTAAGCGAATTTCAAGGTGGATCAGTTGGATAGAATCCGGTGACTAAGCGTACCTGTTATCTGGTGATATAAGGAGTTTTGGGGATACAAAGCGTACTTGTTATCCTACGGTTGGTGATGAATGATTCTGGCGAAAGATAGATAAGTATACTACTCGATTCAATGTATGGTAACAACAAATCACTCCCTAATCATTTTTTTTTTTATTTTTTTTATTTTTTTTAATTGTTTTAAACAACCAATCTCCGTTAGTATTTTATTTTATTATAGTTTTTCTAATCTAAATAACATCTTAATTACACAACTCTCTATGAGAACGATCCTTACTACCGATGTATTACTAGTTAATTAGTGGAAAATATATTAATTAATTTGTTGCACTTACGGCATGTATCAAATTTTGGCGCCGCTGCCGGAGAGCTGCCGCTAATTGATTTGTTTTTTGTTTTAGCTTATTTTAGTGGTTTAGAACTTTTCACGTTTTTCTTTAGTGTTTTACAAAAAAAAAATAGGTTTTCGTGGTGTTATCAACTCGTTGAAGGTGTTCAACTCTCGTCAAAAGCGGGAGGTAAATTCTGAAAAGCAGGTTGTAAGTATCACTTTTGTTTTTGTTTTAGGTTTTAGATTTTTGTTTAGATTTTCTCCTTCAGTCTTGTGAATCATCATGTTTCCATTCGAAAATGACATGTTCGGTGCACAAGATCAATCATATAGTAGTGGTGATCAATATGATTTTCAATCTCAATCTTATGACAACTACCAACCATATCAAGGGTATAATCAAAACAAATATTTTTGTTATGATCCATACTCTACGGAACCTTATGGAAATTTTTATGCATATCAACCTTATGGTGGGTATGTAAGTGAACATTCGCAAGGATGGGAGGATAGTTATGCTTCTAATGAAAACTCTTCTATTTTGTCAGATATGATGCAGCAATATATGAATAAATTGGACCAACACAGTCAAAATACAAAAGAGTACAACAAAAAGACTGAAGATACACTCCAAGATCTTCAAAGGTCTATGGATAGTCTAAAGAATCGCATTGGTCATCTTGTGAAGAAAATTACTGAGGATGTTCCCACTGTCAGTAATAGATGTATGAGCGATAAAAATTCTACATATGATCAATCTTTTGGAAATCTTTACATCAACGATGAAGTTACTCCAACTCCGGATCATAATAACGATCATTCACTTATTCAAAAAGAGGGGGCTTGGTGTAACAGAACCATTGTTATAAACAAGGTAACATACTCAAACGCATATCAACATGATAAATAATATCCAAATTACAATGTTTTTAGGCAAGTTGATTTGCAAGTAGTAGATCCGATTATGTTTTCGGTGGAGACCCATAAATGTCATCCTAGGATTTGCACCAAGAACTCGACTTCCTGGGAAAGGACTTTGATTCTGATGATGAGTGTGTTGAATATATGGATATTGAGAAAGAAACCAAATTGATTAATGTCGTGGAGGACCCAATTGAGCTTGCCAAGGATTATAATGACGTCGACATTTCGACTGAAGCAGAAACTGATAAATAATGGATTTCAAAAAGTTGAATAGAGGACCACGATGCACATGAGGTAAATATTTAACTTGAGTTACTTAAGAATGATGAGGATACCATAAAAGGTTTTTCTAATCCTTTGCATATTTCTATATCTTTTGATCTTCCTCTCACACTCAAAATAGTTCCCCGAAGAGTTGTTAACCGATTTTTAAGGATCTACCTCACTTAGGGTTGGGTATATGTGCCACTAAACTTCTTAAGAATTATTTTTCTTTTAACTATCCACCACTAGATGTATTTGATTCTATCACTGTGCAGGTTCACCGAGAGGAATCCAAAGAAGTTGTCACATTCTATGTTCTTAACACACTTCCAAGTGTAGGAAAGACTAAGTGTGGGGGTAACTTCCACCAAATAACAATTTTGATATTCTTATCTTATGCTAATATTTGCGTGAAGTTATTATTGAAATTGAAGATTAATTGTTGGTATATGAACGATAACCAGAGGGTTAGACTGAGGACTTTAAACTAAGCGCTGAATGGGAGGCAACCTATTGGTTTTGTATTTTTATCTTTTGCTTTTAATATTTAGTTTTTCATATCATATTTGGATTTTCCATCTTGATTTTCCATTGGAGGAGTCAATTACACTGAGGACAATGTAAAGTTTAAGTATGAGGGAGTATTTGCATATAAAGTTTTTAGTCCTTTAGTTAGAGTTTCACTTTAATAGAGTAATGTTTTTGATTTTCTTAAATAATTGTATGAACCTCCAACTTTTAGAGATTTTAGAGTCACTTAGTATACTTCTAGCTAAGTTTACATACAGATTTCTTAATGAAATATTTACTTAGATTTATTAGAGAACTGTATTCGGGTTTCTTAGTTGTTGAGAGGCAGTAGTCGACAAAAAGGGACTAACTGCAAAATGAATTTAGTATTAGAGTTGTTGATCAATCATTGATGTAATTTTTAATAGTGGTAAATAGAGTGTCGTTCTCTCGAACTTGTGAAGACTGATTTTAGATTTTAATAAACTAATTTTAAACTAAAAATATACACAAAATATGAAAATAATATTCACAACAAAGTTGAGAGAAAACTGAGGTTAGGTTTCCACTATTTTTCCAATTTTTATAACGACTAAATTCAATAATTATAATTATGCAATTTTAACTTTTAATTCGATTCTAAAATGTTGCAATAAGTAAATTCTTAAGTAGCAATTGTATAACAAAAGCATGGAATATCTAAACCCTAGGCAAAGCATAAACCATCTAACGAAATCACAATTACTCTATAAAAATTATCAAATCAATTTTTATTTAAGGCAAATAATCATCAAATATTTGCACAAATTAATTAAATAAATATTATCATTTTTTTTGGAAAAAATAGCTTCCACCATCGCCTCAGAGATGGGGTTTAGCTCCTCATATTTTTCATTTGGTCACAATTATAATTAGAAGAAGAAAATAAACAATAATGATGAAACAGAAAAACTGCAACAATTATAAATGTTACCGCAATCACTGTTACAAATATGTGTTTCTGATTCAAATTAAATGTTGCATAAGCAGCTACAAGAAATATGACATTTTCTTAGCGCTAAAATTTTCAAATGTATTAGCCACGGGTTCTGCGACTCTTTCTGAATGTAGTCTGCGTCTTCTTCTTCTCCTTTACGTGATGAACAGCAGCAGCAGAAAATTGTGAATCGAGCTTTTCCCTCTAATCTGAACGTAACCCTCCAGCTGTCCCCCCCCTTGATGTTCCTCCAGGTCTTCTATTTATACTACTGACCCCAAATCTCTTGATAATCTTCTCCCTTTAATCCTTCAATCTTGGCAGTGAAGAGAAAATATTCTCGGTTACTTTTTTCTTGATCTGATTTGTTTCTCATTGATTCCCGCTGACAGTTGCATCTCTGGCTTTGATTAGTTAGATATCCCAACAACTTGAAAGATCAAAACACAACTATACGCGTTAAACAGAATTATCCATGAAATATTCTCGTTGTTTTATTTGATTTGATACGGGATTTTTGTCTTCATTTCTGGGTTGATTCTGTTGTACAAATCATATACTAATTAAGACAAGAATAATCTTGTCTTAAACTCTTGCAATTAACCCAAAAACATCGCATTCAATTCTTCACAGATTCGATAATATTTGATATCTACTTTTCCCGCCATTGCATTTTACTTTGAATTTGGGCATGGGTGCCCCAAATCCAAAGTATGGGTGCCTTAATCAATTTGGGAGGGTGCCTTTAACAAAATATCGGGTGCCTTTAACACTTTTGATAAGGGTGTTTCTAGCACTTTTAAGCCCACTTTTCCATATTTATTTATTCCACCAAAGTATCTGCAATTACATAAAATCACATTATTAGCACAACATCAAGCTCTAGCATGAACAAATTAAGGACAAATTAGACACGAAAACGTGTCTATCAAATACCCCCAAACTTATTATTTGCTAGTCCTCGAGCAAATCTAGTAAAAACAAATTCTAACACACTTTCGCAGGCATCGCGATTGCACTTAGCGTGTGCAATAAGCCTTTAAACCCCTAGGTGTCCCTAGTGGACGAGTTTTGTCTCGTGAGGGTTTACAAAAGGTGTACCCACAAAACCTTTACTCCAAATCCTAGCTACTTCTGAACGATTGAGGGTAAACACTAAACAAACTATTTAGTTGGCATACTAAATTCTTCGCCTATAAGAATCATTACCCTATATGAGTCCAATTGTTATACACGAGTTTTCACTTAGTGTACTAAAATTCATACAAGAATTCAAAACTCTACTTAAATAGTTGTTCAACCACGATACTCAGGATCTATCAAAGTTCAATCACATGAATACATTTAGAAGATGGATATAGACAAAATGAAGTTTGCACGTGTTGACTAAGGTGAACAGTGTTTCCCATATCTGTCTGAAGGTCAGTGCCAGGATGATGGCTTAAGATACACTCCCACTAGTCTTATTCCTTAAACTAATTATCGACTCAGCTGGTATATACAAGGGTCCCAGCGGTCGATTTATTGAAAATATTTTAAATGTATTGACAACATATATGATAGTTCTCATGGATCCTGCATTCCACGCTTGCTTAGGCGACGGAGACAGGGAGAACACACATGTATTGGTATCAAAGTGTCAATCAATTCAATATTTATTTTTATTTTATTTATTTATTATTTTTTTGAATAATGGTCTAACTAATACAATAATGACGCTTGATTTCAAACACTTCATCCTGGCAGTGATAACAATTTTATACTGGCGCCCCACCAAATCACTTAGAGAAACACAAAAATTACAAAAATAAAAACAGAAGGTGATATGGTCAAGATAGATTCCGAGATATGGTGACAACTATCATGTTATTTCTAACACCTGAGCTATGAATCCTTTTATGAATAGACCATTTAGATGGGAACACCAATTCCTATAGAAAAGAGCTAAGTTTCCATCTACCTAGAATGCTTAGTGTCATCCTTAATTGTTCACAAGTTTCTAGACTATGGAGTTTAAAATTGCAACTAAAAGTTTCTCCATACCCCTAAACTTAAATCTAACATTGTTCTCAATGTTCTAAAAATAGATGATTAAAAAAATTGAACAAGGAGAAACTGTTACCACTTGAATAAAAGGAGTTAAGGAAGGATATTATCATGTTGCATGAGCATGGGTTACCTCCCAAGAAGTGCTAAGTTTAAAGTCTTCAGCCAGACTAAGAAAAGATTAGCCACAACTTACGGACCATATAATAATAATCTGATAAGCTGTGGGTCCCTAACGTCAATCAGATTTGACCAGAACAGCTGACCATAATTGAAAACACAAAAGTGGTGGTCATTCTTGAGAAGATGTGTCGATTCTAATTTCCTATAATAATTAGGTTTAGTTCCAATTTCTAGTAGCTGACACATTTGAAATTCATACGTTCCCACATATGGAAGAAAATATTTTGGTGGGAAAACAAAGTCAACCTTGGTATCATCGCCTGGGTAAACCACATCAACCAGAGGATGGGTTTCTAATAACTGAACTTCTTTTTGGACATAGTTAGGCCCAGGAAAAAGTGTATGAAGATAATCTCGCAATATGGTAGAGGCATAAATGTCAAGTCCCAAGTGAGGGACTTTAAGCAGGGATACTTGATAATCACAAGAATCATTGATACCCCCAAACTTAGTGTAAAAACTACTCTCATATGGACTCAAAACTATTGGTTGGATCCTAGGGTCTTTAGGGTCAGAACTACACTCAGCTTCTTCTATAGGAGGAAATAAGGTAGACTTAGAAACTGGTAAAGGTTCACACTTAGCTTTCCAAATATTATAAGTGTCCATCAAAGGGGAAGAATCTAACAAAGTATTCACTTCATTAATAACACTATCGTCAACATCAAACCCAAAGTGGGCTAGGCATTTCTCTAATGGATCTTCTAACGAAGTGTTTGGTAAAGATTTCTGAACTGAAGTACTAGTTATATTCACTTCTTCTAAATCATAGATCTCACAAGAAGGTTGTCTACTCATACTAAAAAGATTCAGTTCAATAGCCATTTTACCAAAAGAAAAATTAATTATTCCATTTCCATAATTGATGACGACATTATTTGTAGCTAAAAAGGGATGACCTAAGATCACTGGTACTTGAGCCTCTGGGACTTGAAAAGGTTGGGTGTCTAAGACATCAAAATCCACTTGGGAAACAATTATATAAACCTGAACCAAATCATCCTCTATCACGTTAAAATTCTCTATGAGTCTATCATCTTCGTCAGAGGCTATTGTCTTCGAGTCGTTAGACTCCAAATCACTAGTCTCAGGAAAAACTCGTTCCTCTAAAACATCATCATACTCATAAGAACAAGGAAATATTACTCCGTCCAAAGCAATGTTATCTCTAGTCAAATTCTCTTCCTTTTGAATAGGTGAATAATCATCAATATTATTAGGATTTAAACTAGAGACAACATTATTATCATTATGCTCAATTGGTGTAACAGTTTCCTCGTCATTATGACTACAGATTTCTTCATCAACACTATAATCATCATCATAATAATATGAAGATGTTAGAACTTTATCTAAATACGTAGTGTCTTCTACTCTAACCTCATCCTCTAAATTAGGTAAATATTCATTATTATCAAGGGTAAAATTGAAAACACTATTTTGGCAGTTAATTTCATTTTGAGCAATATTATTATTTGTAGAAATTTCATTCATACTTAATACGAAACTATTTCTATCCTCAATCATCTGCCTTGTAGTCTCAGCTATCTTTTTTGTATTCTCAGCTATCTGCTTGAGTGATTCTTCTAGAGGCATAATAGGTTCATGATGAGTACTAGGTTGCAACAACTTGAGTGGTTCTTCTTGAGAAAGAGTTGGACTACTATTTGTTCCCCTCACACTTAATTTAAACCTATGTGTCATCTCAGATAACTTCTTGAGTGATTCTTCTAGAGGCATAATAGGTTCATGATGATTACGAGGTTGCAACTGCTCTAGGTCATCCCTCCAAGACAAAGAACTCGAATTTTGCTCATTTTCATGTTCAAAAGATGGGTGCATGTATGAATAGTAATTGGGATCACCTTGGTATGAACCATAACCTTCAGAAGGTCGGTAGTGGTCCCAAGTACTATCCACACTATGTTGATAGTATGGATAATGTCTATTTTGAAATTCAGAGGATATTCATTGTATTGGTCCTCATAATACCAGTTTGACATTTTCAAAAAAAAAATCCTAATAAATTTACAAACAAAAATAAAATAAAAAAAGTCTAAGCAAATAAATCCTAACAGGAAGGGGTTCTAAAATACACAAACAAGGCCGACTCAACCAAATCAAACCTACTGAATCTAGCAAACAAAAAGCATGATGGCTCCACTTAGATTGTTTCTAGACCAGCTTCTATTCTTCCAAAAGGCAACTAGTTACATTTTTAGCAAATCTCTTAGAACGATCTGAATTAGATTAAGTTGAATAGAAGCAGGATAAGCTCTAAGGAGCTTTGATAACCCTGCCTCTTTGGAAACTTTTCCCTGGGTTACAAGGCGGCTCTAATCAACTTAAAATAATCATGCTGAACTTTAAGTTATGCTAACAAAGTAACCAATATAGTCCTTTTGAATGATTTTCCAATAAGCTAGTTACCCTATAGGTCTCTTTCTAGTCAAATTTTAGGCTTAGGTTCGTGTTAGGTAACGTGTTCCTAAGACGGGCAAGAAAGAAACGGTGATGAAATCCGAGTCCTTATCTTATATGGCCAGTCCTTGCCCTTTACTAGAAAATTAATTCCGCATTCAAGTCCTCAACATATATGCATTACGAAGGAATACAGAAAACCCACTGACAGTGGATTCGTGGGTGGTTAGAGTCTTACCTCCCGTACCAGACGGGGGATGAATCGGTGTAGTCGACTCAGGCCACCGACTCCTATGTCAGTGTACGAACCCGAGGGGCCGAGACAATATCGTAATTGTCGTCCTTCCCTGTTACAGTTTATATTTAGATACCCTTGGTAGGGTTTAAATAGAATAAAATAATAAAGTTTAAAAGTCCAAAGTAAAGTCCAAAAATAAAAGAAAAAAAAAACATTAAAAATAATTAGAAAAATAAAATAACTCCTAATACAGTTTTTCTAAAAAAAAATCTAAAAAAAATCTAAAAATAAAGAAAACTATGTCTTCTTTTCCGTTCTTTTTGCTTTGTCTCTAGTTACAAGTCTTTTAATCCCAAATATTTCTTTGACTCTAATTTCTTTTCGATCCAAAACCTGTAACACAGAGACAATACCCACAAACGTAAAATAGAACAAAAAAAATAATAATAAAAAAAATCTAACACTAAACTAATTAACTTAAAAAAAATAATCTAAAAACAATTCTAAAAACAAGTCCGCGTCGGCGGCGCCAAAAATTGATGTAATTTTTAATAGTGGTAAATAGAGTGTCGTTCTCTCGAACTTGTGAAGACTGATTTTAGATTTTAATAAACTAATTTTAAACTAAAAATATACACAAAATATGAAAATAATATTCACAACAAAGTCGAGAGAAAACTGAGGTTAGGTTTCCACTATTTTTCCAATTTTTATAACGATTAAATTCAATAATTATAATTATGAGAATTTTAACTTTTAATTCGATTCTAAAATGCTGCAATAAGTAAATTCTTAAAGTAGCAATTGTATAACAAAAGCATGGAATATCTAAACCCTAGGCAAAGCATAAACCATCTAACGAAATCACAATTACTCTATAAAAATTATTAAATCAATTTTTATTTAAGGCAAATAATCATCAAATAATTACACAAATTAATTAAATAAATATTATCATTTTTTTTTGGAAAAAATAGCTTCCACCATCGCCTCAGAGATGGGGTTTAGCTCCTCATATTTTTCAGTTGCTCACAATTATAATTAGAAGAAGAAAATAAACAATAATGATGAAACATAAAAACTGCAACAATTATAAATGTTACCGCAATCACTGTTACAAATATGTGTTTCTGATTCAAATTAAATGTTACATAAGCAGCTACAAGAAATATGACATTTTCTTAGCGTTGTAATTTTCAAATGTATTAGCCACGGGTTCTGCGACTCTTTCTGAATGTAGTCTGCGTCTTCTTCTTCTCCTTTACGTGATGAACAGCAGCAGCAGCAGCAGAAAATTGTGAATCGAGCTTTTCTCTCTAATCTGAACGTAACCCTCCAGCTGTCCCCCCCTAGATGTTCCTCCAGGTCTTCTATTTATACTACTGACCCCAAATCTCTTGATAATCTTCTCCCATTAATCCTTCAATCTTGGCAGTGAAGAGAAAATATTTTAGGTTATTTTTTTCTTGATCTGATTTGTTTCTCATTGATTCCCGCTGACAGTTGCATCTCTGGCTTTGATTAGTTAGATATCCCAACAACTTTGAAAGATCAAAACAAAACTATACGCGTTAAACAGAATTATCCATGAAATATTCTCGTTGTTTTATTTGATTTGATACGGGATTTTTATCTTCATTTCTGGGTTGATTATGTTGTACAAATCATATACTAATTAAGACAAGAATAATCTTGTCTTAAACTCTTGCAATTAACCCAAAAACATCGCATTCAATTCTTCACAGATTCGATAATATTTGATATCTACTTTTCCCGCCATTGCATTTTACTTTGAATTTGGGCATGGGTGCCCCAAATCCAAAGTATGGGTGCCTTAATCAATTTGGGAGGGTGCCTTTAACACTTTTGATAAGGGTGTTTCTAGCACTTTTAAGCCTACTTTTTCCATATTTATTTATTCCACCAAAGTATCTGCAATTACATAAAATCACATTATTAGCACAACATCAAGCTCTAGCAATGAACAAATTAAGGACAAATTAGACACGAAAACGTGTCTATCAATCATTAGTGGAGACTACCTATTGTTACATCAAGCGAGGCACCAGATTTTCAATTCTTTGTAGCTGTCTAAAAATTAAACTTTAGAGTGTGTGTGTCATCCAACGCTAATTCCGGGCAGAATGATGAGCTACCCAACTTCGCACCAATTTCAGCACTACTGTTTGATCTCTTGAGTGTTATTTCTTCAATCACGAGGGTGTCATCAGAATTGCTAACTTACAATATTTCTTGTAATCTTGTTTGAAGTTAGAACCATTATCTCTCTCGACAACAGTTCCATAGAAACACCATCATCATTAACAAGCGGAGCATCACAAATTCGAAAAAAAGTTGAAGATGTTCATGGTTTACAAGCAATGGTACAAGAAAGAACAAATTTCATATTCAAGTGAAGTAACAAGATAAATAACATAATTATATATACATGTTGAAGACTTATGTACAAGAGTGACGAAAAGCAAAAGATGAGAGATAGTGAAGTTTATGATATCGAGACAATACAAATTGTGAAGAATCAAGTGGTAATTACAGTCCTTATCCCATGGCAGCAGTAGTTTCATTGTTTATTTCATTTTATTTTCAGTTTGTATTTTTTTTTTCTTATAAAAAACAAAAAAAATTAAAAAATATATTTAAAAAATTAAAATAAAAAATCAGAAAAAAAAAAAGAGACAAGAGAAATTTTCTATTAGTTTAGTTTGTACTCATTTTAATAAAGCCGTGGGGAAGAAATTTTTTATAAAAAAGTTTCAAGCACCAAGGAATTGAGGAAAAGAGTTACAATTGTCAAGGTTATGCGAAGTTCAAGAGTTCATCATCAACAGTTGAAGACCGAAGATGTATGTATTGGACGCTGTGAGAGTGGTGCTAATTGTAGATCGGAAAACAAGGTAAGTAAGCATTCCCATTCTCACATAGTGGTTGATTTCCTTTCTTACAGGTCATCAGGAAAAAAAGGGTTCTTTTCGTCCCACGTTTCTATAGGATGATAAAATATAATCCGGAAGTTTTCTTTTTCTTCCCACCATTCAATGTGTGCAGGATTTCTATCTGCATTCCTGCCTACACACATGAGAACCATAAAGTGCGTCTTTTGAGCGCCATATCATCAAACCTTATTGGTGAGGCAGAAGTCGGAACATTCGATCGCTCTCGAACCTGAATTCTTTCATATGATTGGTTTCCTCCTAACTCAAGAGTTAAGTATGATAATAATGTTCTGTGGCATTTGTAACATTTTATTATTAGTGTGCATAAACTTTATGTCCTCATAGCTCTTTGGATGCTTGTGATTTTGAAGTTGGAGTAGGTTTTGTGGGTATACTTCTTGTAAAGCCTCATGAGACTATAAATCTTCCACTAGGGACACCTAGGGGTTTAAAGGCTTGTTACACATGCTAAGTGTAACCGTGTCCTTAACTAAAGGGAGTTGTAGTTTAGTTTAGTTTATGATTAAATTAGTTTAGTTTGCTCAGGGAATAACAAAAGCTAAGTATGGGAAATTTATAAGTGCATATTTTACATATTTAAAATTTCAATTTCATGCTATTATTTGCTAGATTTTTGGTGAATTATTGTATATTACGTTTGTTTTGTATTTTATGTCTTTCATTAGGTGAATCGTCCAAAAGGAGCTACAAAGTGTCAGATTGAGCAAGGAAAAAAGTGCTACAAGTGAAGAAGATCCAAATACTAAGTGAAAGTCGTCCAAATTCAGTATTTCTCATCATCGTATTAAAGAGAATGAGGATATGAAGTCAACAATGAAAGAATGAGGTCATTTCAACGTCGTATGGAGAAGTTACGGGAAAAATAAGTTCAGAATTGCCTATGAAGGTAAGGCCATCGAGAAAGACATAAATCTCGGATGGTCAAGCCATCGAGGGAAAAACTCAGGAAGAAATAATTTTCTCGGAGTGCCAAGCCATCAAGAAAGAAATAAATCTCGGAGGGTCAATCCATCGAGAAAGGCAGAAATCTCAGAGGGTCAGGTGGCCGAGGCAAATATGAGAACTAGGAATTTTTGACGGGTTTTTATGTTATTTTTGAGTTTCCAAAACCTAGTATGACCAGGATTTGAGCACGGGCACTTCTACAACTTGGACATTGATAGGTGCATTACTTGCAGTAGTTTGATACTCTAATGCTTTCTTGTTAGTTTTCATATCATTGTGATTTGATTTGTTTGTTTATGAGTTTCTTAGGAGTTTTGAAGTATATTCAACCAAAGAAGAATAAAGGAGTTCATTACGACACTAAATGAACAAGGAAGTCAAGTTCTACCAATGGAGAAGGGTCAAAGACCAAATTCAACTCATTCAAATCCAGAAGTTGTTAATACCATTTTGAAGAGAATGAGAATACGAGGTAAACGCAATCCTGAGTCAAGAGATTCTTCTCCCTAAGTAGCATTCTTCTAAGTACAGAAAGAATTCTCCTGTCTCTGAAAGTGCGAGCTAAAAGCAAAAAAGAATGAGGTCATTCCGAGTTCGGATGAAGAAGTTATGGACAAAACAACCAAATCAAGAAAAAGTCATCCACAACATTTCAGTCGGCGCGGTTCCAAACTATGCCGACTGGAACACTTTTTCGTACAAAAAACTTTGATTTTTAAGCCCTAAAGTCGGAACGGTTCATTGCGAATCGACCACACCGACGGGAACTAGTTTTGGGATAGAGAATTGGAGCTATTTTGGTCCTAAAGTCACACGGATCATGGGAATCGATCATGCCGACTGTAGCAAACCTATGGGGTCCGTTTTGACACGTTTTAGACTTCCAAAGCAAGGAAACATGGTTAGGGAAGGATTCTAAACCCTAGAAGGAGAGGAGACTTGAGGGCCAAGCATTGAAGACTATAAAAGAAGACATCTAAGGCTCAAACAAGATATATCTTTACATCTTTAAAGTAATCTCTTATCTTCTACCTTTCATACCACATCTTCTACATTAGAATCCTAGAGTTTTCCCCTTAGGGGGAAACCATTCCTCTTCTTTGTATATTTTCCATGGATTTTAGTAAATCCATGAGTATGTAACTTTTTTTTATTGGTTGGGGATGTAGTTGGAAGTCCTAAACATGTGAACCATTAGAGATGTTTGATTCTAACAATGTGCAGGTTCACCATGAGGAACCCAAAATTCCCAAACTACATGTTCTCTATACACTTCCAAGTGTAGAAAATACTAAGTGTGGGGGTAACTTCTTTATGATAATACTTTCATTAGTACTATCATATGTTAACATTTGTGTGAAGTTGTTATTAGAAATTGTGTATTGTTATCTGTGTGGATCCCTATATTTTCAGATTGTTGGTATACGGACAATAACCAGAAGGTCAGACTGAGGAAGTTAAACCAAGCACTGCATGGGAGGCAACCCATTGGTTTTGTATTTCTATCTTTTTCTTTTAATTTTTAGTTTTCATATTATTATATGATATCCCATCTTGATTTTACATTGGGTGAGTCAATTTACATTGAGGATAATGTAAAGTTTAAGTGTGGGGGAGTATTTTCATATAGAGTTTTTAGCTTTAGTTTTTAGTTTTCGCATGAACCTCCAACTTTTATAGAATTTAGAGTCACTTAGTATACTTCTAGCTAAGTTTACATACGAAGTTCTAACCGAAATAACTGAACTTAAAAGTATTAGAGAACTATATTCGGGGTGATTAGTTGTTGAGAGGATAGAGATGACAAAAATGAACTTAAACCGCTGGTAGAGAATACAATAATAGAGACTGATCATTCAATACCCATGAGTGAGGCACCAAACCTTCAATTCTTTATACCTATCTAAATTGTCTGCTTAGAGTGTTTCATCTGTGCAAACTCCGGGTAGAATGATGATCTACCCAACTTCGCACCAACTTTAGCACTACTTTTTGATCTCTTGAGTGCTAATTATGTTAATCATGAGGGTGTCATCAGAATTGCTAACTTTATCTTGTAGTCTTGTTTGCAGTTGGCATCATTCTCTCGACAAAGCACCAATATAAACACATTAACATCAACAAGAGGAGCATCATAAGTTCGAAGGAAAGGTTAAGACAGTTAAGGTTTACAAGCAAAAATACAAGAAAGGGAATATTTCATATTCAAGTAAAGAAACAATACAATGAGCAATTATATATACATGTTGAAGACTAAGTACAAGAGCGAAAGAAAGCAAAAGATGAGAGTTAGTGAAGTCCATGATACCGAGACAATACAAATTGTGAATAATCAAGTGGTACAATCCTTCTCACATGGCCATATTAGTTTCATTTGTTAGTTTGTATTTCAATTTTAGCATATAAAAAGTAAAAAGTAAAAAATAAACGGAAAAAAAGTAGGAAAAAAAAATCAAAAGAAAAAAAGAAATAAAAAAATATATTATACTGCTTTAGTGTATATTTGTTTTTATATTTATTCAATAAGGTCGTGGGGAAGAAGAAATTTATAAAGAAGTTTCAAGCAACAAGGAATCATAGAAAAGAATTGTCAAGGTTCTACGAAGTTCAAGATCACCATCAACAGATAAAGACCAAAGACCGAAGACGTTTCTATTGGATGTTGTGGGAGTGGTGCTGATTGTGAATCGGGTGAGAAGATAAGTAAGTGTTCCTATCCTCATATAGTGGTTAATTTCGTTTCTTAGAGGTCACTAGAAAAAAAAGGGGGTTCTTTTTTGTCCCATGTTTTTATGGGATAACATCTTCATATAATTCGTAAGGTACCTTTTCCTTCCCACCATTCAACGGGTGCAGGATTTCTATCTTCACTCCTGCCTGCACATATGAGAACCATAAAGTGCGTTTTTTGAGTACAAACTCATAAGATCATGTTGGCGAGGCAAAAGTCGAAACATTCGATCGCTTTCGAACCTGGATTCTTTCATATGGTGGTTTTCTCCTAACTCAAGAGTTAAGCATGAGAATAATGTTCTTTGGAATTTTTAACTTCTTATTATTAGTGTGCAGAAAATTTATGTCCTCATAGCTCTTTGGATGCTTGTGACTTTGAAGTTGGAGTAGGTTTTGTGGGTATACCTCTTGTAAACCCTCACGAGACTAGAACTCATATATTAGGGACACCTAGGGGTTTAAAGTCTTGTTACACATGCTAAGAGTAACAATATCCTCAACGAAAGGGAGTTGTTGTATTTTAGTTTAGGTTAGTTTAAATTTGTAGTTTGTTCGAGGACTAGCAAAAGGCAAGTGTGGGGAAATTTGATAGGTGCATTACTTTCACTAGTTTGATACTCTAATTCATTGCTTTTTTGTTAGTTTTCATATTATTATGCTTTGATTTTGTTTGTTTATGAGTTTCTTAGGAGTTTTGAAGTATATTCAACCAAAGAAGAATAAATGAGTTCATTACAATACGAAATGAACAAGGAAGTCAAGTTCTATCAATGGAGAATGGTCAAAGACCAAATTCAACTGATTCAAATCCAGAATTTCTTAATACCGTTTTGAAGAAAACGAGAATACGAAGTAAATTCAAAAAGAATGAGGTCATTTCGAGTTTGGATGAAGAAGTTATGGAAAAAACAACTGAAGCAAGAAAAAATCATCTACAACATTTCAGTCGGCGTGGTTCCCAACTATGCCGACTGGGACAATTTTTCATACAAAAACCTTAGATTTTTAATCCCTAAAGTCGGCACGGTTCATTGGGAATCGACCACGCCAAATGGAACAAGTTTTGGGACAGAGAATTGGAGTTATTTTGGTCCTAAAGTCACACGGTTCATGAGAATCGACCATGTCGACTGTAGCAACACTATGGGTCCGTTTTGACGCGTTTTAGACTTCTAAAGCAAGGAAACATGATTAGGGAAGGATTATAAACCCTAGAAGGAGGAGGAAACTTGAGGGAGAAACATTGAAGGCTATAAAAGAAGACATCTAAGGCTCAAACAAGATATATCTTTACATATTTAAAGTAATCTCTTATCTTCTACCTTTCATATCACATCTTCTACATAAAAATACTACGGTTTTCCCCTTAGGGGGAAACCATTCTTCTTCTTTGTATATTTTCCATGGATTTTAGTAAATCCATTTGTAGGTAACTTGGTTCTATTGGTTGGGGATGTAGTTGGAAGTCCTAAATATTTGAGTCAATCTGGTTGGTTATACTATAAATGTCGCCATGTATGATTTGAAGTGTGTTTATTGAGGATACTTCTATTTCATTGATTAGTCTAATTCAAAGAACCTAACGCTCTTGGAGGATTGAACTTAATATCACGTTGTGTTAGGTTGTTCGCTGAGTAGTATTCACATATTCATCGTTATGGTATGTGATGACATAAGGAATTTACCGGAGTATGCTCTCTATGGGTTGCTCTAGGGCCATTGGTATGAAGAGAGAACGAATGTTGATTCTAATCGATTGTGGATCATGATTGGTGACAGAAGATGAAAATATTAAACAATATTTTCTTCCCTTAATCTCAACCTTTATTTACTTTGTTTTAATTAGAATAATTTAGATTAGTAATTCTAGAACACCCCTTGGTTACATAAGAAGTTAAATATAAATAACAATCCATAGCTCTTCGTAGGAATGATCCTTACTACCGCTACATTACTTGTTAGTATTTGTGGGGAATATCTTAATTAATTTGTGCAGAAACGACATGCATCATACACCTAGACACTTATAATATATTTTGAGGTATATATATATACATATATTCTTAGGCCTAGATTTTACACAAAAAAAAAAGAGAAAAGATAGATTTATTCCAAATTTTAGGGTTTACCCCTTTAGGGGGAAACCATGCTATTTATTTTTCTTTCTTGTATCATGAGTAACTAATTCTTATTGGTTATGGAATTCAATGTTCTAAGTGTGAAGTTTTATTAATAATACAAGTTTATTTGAAGTTTTAATCATTATCGTTTGTTTTCACTATATCTAGGGTTTATGATTGATTTCTACATTGTTCAAGTGTACAATTAGATTATTCTATTGATCATTCTAATTCTAGTAGAGAGTTTAGTAATACGTAATTGTCGAGCATCTCTTACACAATAGAAAACATGAGACATTGCAGATGAATTCCATGGAGCAGTCGTGTGTGAACATAACACCAGTAAGCGAACTGAGCATACTGAGTTTAACTGCTGGGATCAAACCTAAATTCACAAACCGTAAAGTATTCGATTGAGTTACTTCTTGTAAGCGAACTTTAAGGTGGCTCAGTTGGATAAAATCCGGTGACTAAGCGTACCTGGTATCCGGTGATATAAGGATTTTTGGGGATAACAAAGTATACCTGTTATCCTACGGTTAGTGATGAATGATTCTGATGAAATATAAATAAGTGTATTACCTGAGTTAACGTATGTTAACGAAGAATCTCACTAATTATCTTTTCTGCTTCTTTATATTATTCTTTTTAATTGTTTTAAACAACCAATCCCTCTTAATATTTTATTTTATTATAGTATTGATAATCTAAATAACATCCCAATTGCACATCTCTTTGTGGAAACGATCCTTACTACCGCTATATTACTAGTTAATCAGTGGAAAATATATTAATTAATTTATTGCACTTACGACATGCATTAGGAATTGTCCAGTTTGAACACCATAATGCATTAAGGCGCTACAAAAGCTAGCCTACTATCAGACTTCAAACTGGAATGTAGATGAGATCGAATCAACCTTCCGAGCAATCCAGCTTCAGCCGTGCTCCTTACGTTTCTTGGATCTCGCAAGACCTTGTGCATTTGATTTCCCTAATTGACGTTATTTACAGGCATAGGAGTTGCTTCAACCTAAGTGAAGACGTTAACTAACCTTCTTCTAACAGGTAGCCAATTGATTTCCTTCGGATATGTTTTCAGTAAAGGTAATGGAAAATGTTTTCTTATGAGATATCTTCAAGAAAAAAGAAAATATTAAGGAAACCTCGACAATTAGGATAACTTACTTTGTTCAAAACTTTATAGAGATTCATAATCGATTCAACCTCACAAGATCAATCTAAAACAAGTCTAGATATCAATCTTGTGGAATTACAAAGTCTGATACGATAGTACTTTGTAATTTTAATTAAATTTATTCCCTTTTAGGTAATTGTTGAATGGACATATAGTAAAAAATTTGGACCTTATCATAGATAAGATTTTGGATATCAAGGAATTATCTGGTAAAAGTTAGTCTGGTTGGGCTTTACGAATCCCTTACAGTTTCATAAAAGAAATCTAGGTCTTTAGAGGACGACTCTAGCCGCAACTAGGACACAATGTTCCAGATTGAGATTCTACGTTGAGAGAGTCCTCTATTTATATTTATGAATAAGGTTAAATTGCTTAAAGTTCAAGTAATTGATTTCTTGGGGACAAAGTAAGTTCTGAACTAGTTTCCATATTTATGAATTACTTTGATCCCAAGTAATTGTTTTCTTGTGTACAAAGAAAGTTCGTGAACTAGTTTCCATGTTACGAATTATTTTAATCCCAAACAAACTTGAATTCTCAATATAGAATGATCGAAAAAATGGAATCCATGTAAGCGTGTGAGAAGTTTGCCTTGAGTTACGAAGAAGAATGTGCGCCCCACTTATTTGTCGGTTAAAGACCCGTGCACAAAGTTAGCCCACGAAATAAGCCCATAAAGTTCGTGAACCATCAAGCAAATATTGGAGTGTATAGAAACATACTCAAATATTGAAATATCAGTTTGTGTACATGAGTATATTTCAAAGTGTTCGGGAACAAACCCAAAAATGTACTGTTCGCTAACTTGAAAAATCAGTTTGTGAACAATAACAAATTTATAAGTGTCGAGTGATGTGGTTTTAATATAGTGGTAAAAGGGTTTGATTCTCGGACTTCTGAAGATTTAATTTCTAGACCTAATTTTTAATTACTAAAAATAAATAAGACTAAACAGATTTGATTTTAAAAATAGATGGAAGAAAACTAGGGTTTAAGATCCCACCATTCACCAATACTTCTGCGATATGCCTAACAATTCTATGCTCAATTTAATCTAAATATGCCAAAAATAGGTTTTTAAAAGAATAATTGTAAATCCTAAGCATGAGACATCAAAAGCAGTCAACCCAGCATGACTCATCAAAAGAAAACACAACTATTTAAGAAAAACCATTTTTTTCAATTTTAATCAAGCAATTAATAATAAAAGAATTGTAAAGAAAATATAGATAAAATAGACATACCACTTAATTATTGGAAGAAAGGCTTCCTCCGTCACCCCAGTGATGGTGATTAGCTCATTGTAATGGAAACACACTCAAAATAACCTTTCATTGCTCAAAAAGTGCTTACAATGATTAAAAAGAAGTAACACAGACGTTTTGATACGCTTATAAGCGTCGTGGATGGTTCAGAGTGTTACAGGAGAATGAAAAGGAAACAAGAAAGAAGAACGGACCGATACTGTGGTAAAGAAATGACTGCAGAAGCAGCTGCGTATACGACAGTATAAGCGACAGTTTCCTGGTGCTGTTTTCTGCACTTCGTCTTCTTCTTCACGAACAAAGCTTCTTCTTCCTGATTTTTTTTCGGTGATCCAAACTTCCTTTTTCTTGGCTTCTCTTTGCTATATATAGTATTGGTAAACCCTAGCAACCTTAGAGAAGCGATAAGGAATCAAAAATCAACTCCAAATCAACTTGGAATCCCGTGTGAAACCGAAACAGGGAAGAACTCCTTTTCCCGTCCAGATTCGATTTTTCCAAGCAATTTTCTCCGGCTAAAACTCTTTGTTGACGTCTATTATGTTATCCTTTGAGTGTTTAAACAATTTGAGATAGAAAGAACACGTCAAAACTCCATAAAATTCGGTTACAAAATCAAGCAGAAGCTTTCTCAGGGAGGTGCCCCCAATCCAAAGTGGGTGCCTTAATCACTTTGCTGGGTGCCTTTAACAATTTTTTGAGACGATTTTTCCACAAATATTTATTTCTCGAAAATACCTACAAAGACATAAAAAACTATAATAAGTACAAAAACGAACACTATCAGAATAGATAATCGAGTGTAATTTAGACACAAAAATGTGTCTATCATCGAGGAACATCAAGATTTTGTACCAATTCACAAAATACAAAATTACCCTTGAAAAAAATCAGTTTGTGAACAAGTCTGCAAACTGAAAATTTTAGTTTATGAAACAAGTTTGCGAACTGAAAAATTCAGTTAGTGAATAAGTTTGCGAACTGAAAACAGTTTGTGAAAATATTTGCAAACTTGGTACTAATATGTTTTTATGTTTATATTTTCCCAGACATAGTTTTTCGAACAATAAATTGTTATCAACCTCAAAAGCGATAAACCTATGATTATCCAATGCTTGAGTTCATGTTTCGAAATTCGTCAAGTACAAGCTTGAACTTGAAACTTCTTTTTTACAATTCATCAATTATATCAAATCCATACAACATTGTATTCATAGATAGAATGGTAGAAATAATTAGTAAATAGGATAGTCCGTCTTCACATATATACCTTTGTTGATGAAGTCCTCCCAGATGTCTTCGTTGTTCTCCAGTATTTAATCTTCAAGGGTTATTCCATGAATTTTGATACTCAACTACCATGCTCAAATCCTAGTCTGAGAATGACTTTAGTAGACTATAAATCAAGATATAGTTTTATTCATCTAACATTGACAACAAGCTTAACATAACAAAACTTGTGAGTTTGACCGAGCAATGCTCTAACATCATCATTTTCATTCTATTAACAAAGAAGCTGGTAAATATTTAGTTGCGTTTATGCAAATGAATCGATGCAGAAAATTCGGTGAAACTGATTTTGATGTGCTAAGAACAATATAAATTTTTAATTTAAAAAATGAATTTTGTAAGTTGTTGTGATTTTTAATTTTTATCCCAAATTACAAGAGCGAAGATGTAGATATGACTAGCAAAGAACGCACAAAAGTGGTTTCCAATACGAAATTTGTTTAAACATTATGTGGGAAACTTGTTGGAAGCTAATAAAGTACCAACTAAATTCCTAACAGAGACAACTTCACCCCAAGAGAATAAAAATAAAAATTAGGGTCACACAAATTTCGATCTTAGTGTTAATAACACTGCCAAAAAACCAAGAGGTGGGGTCAAAGAAAATCCAAACAAGCGAGACACGACGCCCAACAAGGTTCGTCTTCAATAACTAAATTTAACATGGCCAAGTAAATGGAACACGAATGCGGATCAGAGCTAGATATATCAACAAATCGATGTTTGGTGGTAAGGCAACTTCGAAAAAGTCATCTTTTGCGGGAGAAATTTTATAAGTTTTTAACACGAATAAAATCCTCTCCATGAACACTTCAACAATGAATCATATATTATGGCAAAAGAATTTGACGAGGTACACAAACACAATATATCAACTATGAGGACGTCAATGTCTCTGACGAAGAAGATGCTTACCGCATTGGTTAAATAATGCATTAATTAGTAGTTGTAATTTACTTTAAATTAATTATAATAGTTTTTTTAAAGTTAGTTTCAACAAAATGTACCAGAATACACCCTTCCAAGTTCAAAATAATTATGCATAAGCTTTTCGTGGTAAAAATGTCACCCCCGCATTGTCCATATTCTTGTGAAAACTTATTTTGGCCAAAAGGCCCAGGTATTATCCCTGAATGTAATTGAAACATAGTGTTTCGACGTATTATAGCCTTATCTGACTCTTCATCCCATCATCATAAAATCCCCAAATAATTTTCTTAATATTCATTGTGATTATTCGTTTTTATTTCCTTTTCCTCCTTAGAAGAACCAAAACTAGAACCAAAACTGGTATCCATGGTTGCAAAAATTAAATTTAGTGAAACTAAGAGAAATATGTGAAACTGAGAGAATTTATAGTTTTTTTTAAGTTAATTTCAATTAAATGTAACATGTGTGAAAGTAATCGTTAGCGGCAAGGGTTACGTCGCACGTCAGAGGCTTGGCCGCTTGATAAGTGCTTAATTTACATATTTGTAGTATCAAATTCATACTTGTTTTCGCTAGATTTCTTGCATTTTACCTTGTATTGCACTTGTTTTCGTTTATTTGTTTTAATTATTTGAATCATCCAAAAATAAATAGATATAGCTCTTCCAATGGAGTAAAATACTACAAATACCTAAGAACCCAAGACCAAGTGGAGCAATGAACATGCTACAAAAGTGGATAAAGAAAGAAAACAACTTGCTCGTTCCACCTACACCAAACATACCAAGGTTATATACGTTTATCTTTTATAAAATTAAAAGATGATTCAATAATCCAAGAATCAATCAATTACGATACATAAAGAATAAATTATGAGCAAAACACTAAACCCACTGGGATTTGGTTTTTGTTGGATGATGGACCTAATTGGGCATGCACATAAAGGAAAAAACTTGTGTTATGGGCTTATGTTTGGAGGAGATTGTTCCCTAACTTGAGTATTTTGCAAGTTTTGATTCACAAACTTGTGTATGGAGACTTTCCTACTTTATCTATCTAGGTTTTCTAACGAGATAAGGATTAAGAGGAGGTTATAATTAAAAGTATATATAAATAGGAGCTTAAAACAACTTCAAATTTCATATCCTCCTTATCAGAAGATTTTGGATTCAAATTTTTTTGTCATAGTTAGCTTCAACTCACTATTGTATCTTCTTATAAGAATTTATGTTATTGGTTGTGAATGTTCTCATTGGTACATTAGTAAGTCAAAATTAATAAAAATCAAGCTTAAAGAGAAAACCTACTACTTTTATTGTCTTTTCCCTTCTTTTTTTGAGGTTTTCAATTTGTAAATTGGTTGATGTATCTTTGAAGGAACAAGTGTTTGTGCTCTAAATATGATTTAGTCAAGGATTCTCACTTTGTTTTGTATTTGTTGTTTATGATTTTCTTATCTTAATAATTTTATCGTTTTAAAATTTATATTTCCCATTCTTTCTAGTTTTTTAGTTTGGTTTTAAGTTAGATAATTATGTTACACTCTATGAGAATACTAAATCTCTGATTTGCAGCACCTATCATGATTAACCAGTTGTGGAGCTTTAAGGAAATTTGTTTCAGAAGCTTTACGCAGTTATACACCATCCAACAGTTTTCTTTTTTCATCCCAGAATATTGTTATGGATCAATTGTTGAAGAAGATTTCTCAGTGAAACCTTAAGTCCACTGTTCAATATCCATTTTTTTCAATAAAAATAAAATTCCCATACCAAGATTCCTCAATCCCTGTATGGGATCCGTGAAATTAGCCAGATATTTCTCTGTATATGTATGCAGTTTCCTTTTTGGTTACACATTGTTACCCATTTTCAAAATCCAATAATGAAGCAACAACCTAGTCCTACCAAATTTTATGAGTACCATAATACTTTCTATAAAGTTATTTATGGTTATTATCCTATCCAATATTATGATAAGAATCTAAAACCCAAAATCCTAGCAACTAACTCGATTGCTCATCCTTTTTAACTTTGTTGAAGAACGACCAATGAAGAACAACTCTCAATTAAAAGTAGCTAGTATTATGTCTCAAATGAAGAACACCAACATATGTACTACAACAAGACCGCAAAGAAGATTGCTACGGCATGCTAAGGGTTTGGATACTAGATCTGATGAGTGGTCCAACATCTTGATTGGTAAAATACTATTGTTTTAGGGTAAATTAGTAAAAGGGAGACCAATCCTAGTCACAACAAGGACTACACCTTTCCTTGTTGGGTACAAGAGAGAAGATACTTTCTTGGTACTATCATTTATCCTTTTATAGACTTTCCTCTTTTTCCTTATCCTGAAATATGTCCTTTTAAACCTTCTAATATTACTAAAGAGCCGTCTTCTCAATTTTACCCTTAATTTCTCATTTTTTCCCCTTATATCCACATATATGTATGGATATTTTCCTAAGTCCTTGGGCTTAGTCCCAAATTCCTATATAGCCACGGGCCTAAGGCATTTTAGTAGAGATACCTCCCCTTATCCATAAGTGGTCATTTTTCAGGTATTAACATTAGTCCCCTGACTATTGAGCTATCCGTGAGGCAGCCCAATAGTCAATTCATACGTCACCGGAGCAGTCTCTTCCGGATAAATCCTTGATGTGTTTTTCTCTAGCTCTCACGACGGTTGAGTTCCTAATCAAACACTCTACCCTGAGCTCAGTGGTCAAAAGGTCCACTATATATATATTCCCAAAATCCCTCTTTTACACCATCACCCTTTTACCGTGCGCATCCTCCCTCCTTGTCATTTTTTAATGTCAGACAACCCATCTAAACACTCTTCGGAAGATGAAGAAGAGGTAAAGAAAATGGAGAATAAAGCCGACAACTCAAAGGTACAGGCCGATTCTAGCAGTCATTCTGATAATGGGAGCCTTCCTCTGCTTATTGATGGAATCTCTTACTCTATGCAAGAAATTCTTGGTATCCAAGATTTGCGAAGAGCCATGAGGCATGAGGTTTTTGATGATGGTTCGCAGATAACTGCTACTGACGATCATCTCGACTCTTGCCTGGTTAACGCGAATTCGATGTCTTTCTTTTCCTATCTCAAATGACTTATGCATCCCGAGGAAGGCGACCTCCCTTTTCATGCTTTTAACAAGATTCCCTTTATGGATATCCAACGTGGGGATTATCATCTTCCAACTATAGAATCGTGTTCTTCGGCGGAAATTTATCCTCCCTGGGAGTCTTGGGTTGTATATATCCGTTCCAATCCTAGTCATTTGTCTACACTCCACTCCTTGGGGATTGATGATGCAACATAAGCATCCCTTTATCGCGTGGTTGAGTGTAAAAGCGATATGGTGCGACTTTATTCGCGTTGGATATCTCAAGTCCACACTTTCTTCTTTTCTTACGGTGAAGCGGCTCCCGTTTTGGAAGACGTTGTTACTTTAATGGGTTTGCCAATTCACGGGTCTCATCTCTTTCATGAGGCAACCATCTATCAGGCTATGGATGACTCAGACAAGGCTCTATGCTCCTATCTGATTAGTTGCAAAGGTAAGTCTCGAGAGGTTGTGATGGAGAAGAAGAGTAAATATCCCATAGAGGACTCTCGTCCGGTGGAGAAAAACGTGGTCGTGTCGAGAAATTCGTCCAAAGGGAGATCCGTGATGACCGCGCCTCCATCATACCAGAGGAAAGCTTTGATAATCAGTGGCAAAAGTGCACCAACTCTCCCTGAGGGGGGTGTTGCTGAGACAAAGAAATCGGCTAAGGGAGAATCCATAGTTACCCCTTTTTTGATAAAGCAAGAGAAAACTTTAAAAGTTAGCGATAAAGTTCTCCCATCCGGTGAAAAGATGATGGCCAGCTCCATAAAAGCTCATGCTACTTTGCTGTTTGGTCGAATTGTTCAGAATAGAGTTCTTGCCGATCATGATATCAAAATGAAGAAATGTGCCTCTTTTATTTTATAGGTGAAGTATTGGGCTCCGACTCCTTCTAGCGGCAAAGTTTGTTCACTTGCTCAGGAGGGTGAGAGCCCCCGTGATGAATTAGCAACCTTTATCTTTTATTGGCTTTATCATGATATTTTTGAACATATCTCCCGCGATACCATTAAGAATGAGCTCGTGCCAATGGCCGTGTTGATGTTACGAGGCATCTCTTTTTCTTTGGCGCCTATATTCTTGGGTATCTTATATCGTCAGTTAGATCTCCTTTGTGAAGATATCCACATGGTAAATGCTCGTCACGATGTTGAAACTTTTGTCGCTGGGAATTTTCTTCAAGCCTGGGCTTGGGAACATTTCCCCAAGTATGCTCCGCCGATTAACACTTTGGCCACTCGTCGTGAGAAGAAGGTTATGGGGAAAGGTGGTATGGTTGAAATAGTCTCTACTACCTATCATTATCCATGTATTTCCCTTTGGCGAGGTGAAGGGAGATCTACTAAGGATTGGCTTGTTCGGTACATGGATGTAGAAAACGAGTTCGAACCATTTCCTTATCATGATGGCCGTTCTGGTTCCCTCCATTATGATTTTTATATGGATATTGAAGACGTGACCTTAAATTCTTCTGATGTTTTGGCGATTGACGATTTTGATTCTGTTATGGCCGTGTTACCCGGTCACCTTCCTGGCTTTTACCTGAGCAATTTTATAGGGATGTCTTACAACTCTGATCGTATGGCATGATAAGTGCATAATTTACATGTTTTGAGTATCATTTTCTTACGTTTATTTGCTGTATTTTGTGTGAATTACATTGCATTATTACTACTTTTGTATATTATGTCTTTTATAGGTTACATCTCTAAAGAAGTGAAAATTGAATGCTTTAAACGAATAATTGCCAAATACCCAGCAGAGCTCTGTCAAATACAGGTTTCTACCCACTATGTTAAAAAGGACGAGAAAACGAAGCCAACGGCGAAAGAACAGAGTCATTCCGACTTCGTATGAGAAAGCTATGGGCGAAAAGAGTTTTTAATTGAAAAACGCTAAAGGCACCTGCACTATTACTAAGGGACTGTCCAATTATTTGAATGTTGATAATGGAATCAGACCCTATTTCTAAGGGCCACCTTTTTTTTCTTAAGAATCTCGACCAGAATTAGGTTAGGATTCTGGTTGCGGTTGTTGTGATGAGTGACGACATGAATTTGATGGGTTTTGAAGATGTTGTTGAGTTGATTGATTGCAGAAGTGATGATGTTGATCAAGATTGATGTTGGTCGAGTGTCGATGATGATCATGGAGCATCGGTGATGGAGTTATTGGTGTTGTTGTCTTTCAAGCTCGATTCTGTGGTAGTGGAAATGAGGAATTTTAATGTGTCTGAGGAGTTCGAATGTGACAGAGAGAAAGTGCGTTAATGGTAGCATCTAGAGTATGTGAGGGAGTCTCAACTGTATTAATGGCCGATTGAGCTCGATGGCAGTTTAGAAGAGAACATGAGATAAAACAAGAATTAATGATGATACTGTGGCATTTGCAGTGATGCTCAAGCTTGAGTTTCTAGTGGCAATGATGTCGAGGGAAGGCTTCAGTGAATGGTGGAGTTTGGGTCAATGGAGACACAAGGAAGAACTGATGGTCATTGATGGTGACGTTGTTGATGGTTCGAGTGATGGTTGAGGTTGTTGCTCGAGTTTGTGATGAGGGAAGTGAGGTTGTTGGTTTGATTTGGTAGCATAAGAGCATATTTCAAGTTTCATAAAAACAGGATGAGGTTCTCGGCAATTAGGATTTGAGTGAGAATATGAATGAGAGTTAGAGGAATAAGGTAATTGAGTTTTGAAAACTCAGAAGAAAAATCTTTTCCCGATGGCTTAGCCATCGAGAAAATCAACATGAAATCACCGAGGAGAATAAGTTGGATGAATTTAAAAGATGATTTTGGGTTGGGCTTTCGTCAACGTGAACGAGGCCTATTGTTTATAAGCTTATTTTCATGTGCTTAGGATAAGTATTTGGAGAGTTTGGCGAACTATTTCGACGGGATTGGAGCACGGGCACATCTTCTTATGGGATATCTATACGAGGGACAATTTCACTTCTATTTGGGGATCTTTTATCATATGTCTTTTGGAGAAGAGAAGAACAAGAGAATTTTAGGGTTGGAGATTTTCTACAACCTAGGGTTTGCTTTACTTTTCTATCTTATTATTTTCTATGGATTTTAAGAAATCCAATATAAACTAATTTTCTTATATTGGTTAAGGATGTAACCTAAGTCATAAACATGTTATTCAATTAATGCATCAATTTTATTATTCACTCTTATGCATATCGCTCAAGTTTTACTACGCATAATAGTTATTTGATTGTGTTCGGATAATATGATTAGTTATTCTGCATGTTTAAGTCGTAAATTAAATATCTTAATAACTTCTCTATAGCTAATTAGAAGTCTTACGTAATTTTATCAGGAACCGTAATAACTAGTAGTAATTTGTGATCACTAGCGGTGTGAATCGTGAAGGAAGTCACAAGTAAAAATTGTCCTAGGTTGAATATACCACGATTGTGTTGTATTGCCTATGAGTAACCCGTCTCACATAATTTAAAGCTTTCTTCAAGTTGAATCTCTTAGTGATAAAACATTAGGTTATTTGATAGAAAAGAATTCATATATTAGTGATTGCAGTATTTGTTGATTTGTGGAGATGTAACGAAGTGTTGACACCGATTGGGGATACTTTAGGGTTATTAGTAACATGAGAGAATGAATGATGATATTGATATTTGATTGCATAGCATGTGTAATGATGGATGGCGAATTCCTTAACCAGTTCTCTCTTATAATATTTTCTTATACACTTTCAACTTAATTTTAGTTTAAATTATTTTGAACAACAAAATCCCCCCTGTTTACAATAGTTTTTAAATACAATCAACAACCCTTATCTTCATGTGGATCGAATTCGTTCTTGCTATACTCTTATTTATAATTGTGAGTGAAAAAAACTTGAAGTAATTTTGCTTGGCTGATAATGTAACTTGAAATAATTTCAGGATAAGACCCAGGTTGTAGCAAGTCCATCTTCTTCCTCTTTTGCGGAGCGCATCCGTAATTTTGCTTGTGAGTGAAAAAAACTTAAAATAATTTCAGGATAAGACCCAGGTTGTCTCAAGTCCATCTTCTTCCTCTTTTGCGGAGGACATCCATAACTTGGATGTTGATTTGACACATAGTGGTGGTGCCATCTCTCCTCATGTAAATATCGTATCTTTTGATCCTATGGTCGCCACTACTTCTCGGTATAGGGATCAACCTTGTGAAACGTACCAATTTGTTTAGTTCCAGTCATGCTGGTTCTTCTCATTCCCCCGTTGGTACATCTCAAAGCCATGTGCCTTCTGACGAAGATTTTTCTTCTTCTGGTGATTTTTTTTCCACGTGTCACCTTCTTTATTTCGTTTTTGTCCTTTATAGCTTGTTTTTTTTATCTTATTTATACTTCCGTCCTGTTGCCTTTTTGCGTGTGTATGTTTCTTATATTTTTTTTTAGGTTTTGCTAGCGGTTCTGACTCTTCTTCGGGTTCCTTTTCCCCTCTTTTAAATCCTCCCAAGCTTTCTCCCGCTCGGTCACCTTCTTTCGATCCGTCATTTTCTGAGGTTAGTTCCGATTTTTTTTTACGGAAGATTATTCTTCTCCTTTTTTTTACGAGAAGTTATTCTTCTCCCTCTTTTTTTTATGAGAAATTATTCCCCCTATCCTTTTTAAAACATGAAGAAATGCAAGAACGATTCCGGTTTCAAAAAGTATGCTTCAAGCGTCACAAGTGGCTCAAAGCGTGCACGACATATTGAAGGTAACTTTGTTTTAGATACACCCGTGTAGATAGACGACGTTGGTTTGTTAGTCGAATCAAAAGATCCTATGTTTCACTTTCCTACTGTCATGAACGCTGATGAAGCTGGAGCAGATAAGTCTTATAGACTGGTTCATGGCTTCTGGGTTCCTTCCAATCTGGCTATTACTTATAGACAAATAGTAGAGCGGAGCGGACATTTAGTGCAGAAAAATATTATCTAAAGTATGAAGATTTTGGTTTTCATGAACAAGGGTTTGCTCGAAGCTGCCGAAGGGCTTTCTCGTGCTGGTGATGTTTTTCCTAGTGCCGACGAGATGAAGGAGTGGGAGACTTCGATTCGTACGACCGTAGATCTTCAATTTCCTGTCATATGGATGGGCCAACTGTTGAAAACGGTCAAGGGTATACATGATCCGCACAAGAATCTCTTCGTAGAAATTGCCAAACTGGAGCAGGGCATTGAGACCTTGGTACGGTCGGCAACGGAGAATAAGACTGCTTTGAACAAACTTCTCTCGGCTGTTTCTAGTGCCATTGAAACAGATAAACAAGCTAATACCGCAGTAGATCAAGCGCGTGGGGAGCTTGAGAATAAGAAGTAAGATTTGGCCGCTCTTGAGGGAAACGTTTGATTTCTTATTGGTGGAAGCATTTGTTGTGTTTTTCTTTGACTTGATTGGTTTTCTTTTGTTTTCCCTTCCCTTGGATGATGATGATTCTCTTTCTTTCTCCCTTTTTTTTTTGTTTGAGATTTGATGATGGTGTGTCCGTTATTTTGATGATTATTAAGTATTTGTGTTATTTATTATGGTTGTGTTTATGCATTCATTTGTATTCTATTGGATTTATATTTACTTTACTAATGGTGTTTATAAATGGAGCTTGTATCCTCTCATTCCATATTGTTTTCCTATTTGATAGCTTATCCAACAGTTATTTCTCTCATTCGTAGTTTAGAACAGAGGCTGGCGGGTCTGTTGGAAGCCCGTATCTATGCAAAGATGCGGTGGGAAGAAACGCGTGTTGCCCGTAATGTGTTTCATGATCGATGGTATCATGCTAACATGATCTACCATGTGTTTCCGATTTATGGACTCGTTGCCGCTGCTCTTGAGGCTACTTATCTTGTGTATGGCCTGGCGGATGATACATTGAACATTACCGAGGGAGCCCTCGTGGAGGCTACTGAGACGTGTTGGACAGCTGGCCAAGATATCTATCATACCAACAAGTTTCTTCGAGTTCTTCGTGTTATGGGTCTTTAGTTAATTCCTTTTTTTAAGATTATTAAATGTTGGGATAACTACTTTCAGACATGTCCTATATGCTCTCTCCCCACCCCTTTTTTATTAACCGTTCCTTCTGTTTTTATGGTTTTTTGGGTATTGGGAATGTTTCAGTTTGTTCGCTTTCTTTCTGTTTATCTATTAATATGATATTAAATGCTTTCGATTGGGCTTATTTTCCTTGTTTATATATTAGTCTTCCTTATTCAGGAGGTTATGCTTAGATTCTACATGTTCTTGTGATCTCTCCCCTCATTTTATTTTTATGGCGCGTGATCATTTAATTTCCGAAGTTTTTCGCCTTACTCATATATCTAGTACATTAAATGTTGTGTTTGATTACTTCGATAATTAGAATTGCCTCTCGCATTCTCATTTTGTGGATACTGATCTTTTTTCGCAAGAGGCACGTCGAGAGGGTCTGTTGCTTCCCTCTCTATTTTTTTGGGCACCTTCTTTATCATCGGGAACGCCGCGTTGCTACTTATTTCCAATGTCTCGACGTGTATAGAGCGGTTCAAGTAGTGGAAGTTGATCTTAACTCGGCTCAAGCGGCGTTTCGAATTTTGCCTTAAATTATTTGTTTTTGTATGTAAAGGAGAAGTGTGGCGTGCACTCTATTTATGTTATCTTTCTTTTATATTTCCTCGTTCTTTGTATGTTGTGGATCGTGATAATATAATCAATGTTCGTTGTTGTAAGTCTGATTGTTTAATCGTATCCAATTTACAACGTAACTTTCTCTAGGTCGGTGTGGATGGGTATACCTGCCTTGTATAGGTACTTATGATTAAAACGGCTATTCGTGTCGGAGCGTTGAATTTCTAGGATGACCCTTATCCATGGCTATTTGGGATCTTTGTCAGTACTTGAATAGAAACCGGAGTACGCAATCCTGCATTGCGTTTGTGTCATTTATTTATTTTTTTACTTGTTACGGACTTGTTTGAATGTTCTTAGCATATGCATTATTCTTGATGGTATTATTTGAGGGTATTTTTTCCGCTGCCATCCTTGTAGGCATTTTGTCTTTGCCTGTTTGGTCAGGCGGGGACGTTCCCCCCTTTGACTTAGGATGTGTCTCTTTGACCGAGCAGGGGCACTTTGTCCTCTGCCGCTCTTGTGACCATAAAATTCGCTTAGTTAGTCAAGCAGGGGCGCTTTGCCTCTGCCGCTCTTGTGACCACCAGATTTGCTTATTTGGTCGAACGGGGTGTTTTTCCCCTCTGCAGCTCTTGTGATCGTCGATGTTTATTTTTGTCTGGTCGAGTAGGGGCGCTTTGTCCTCTGCCTCTCTTGTGACCATAAAATTTGCTTAGTTGGTCGAGTAGGGGCGTTTTGCCCTCTGACGCTCTTGTGACTGTCAATGTTTGTTTCGTTTGGATCGAGCAAGGGCGCTTTTCCCTCTACCATTCTTGTGACCATAAAATTTGCTTATTTGGTCGAGCAGGGGCGCTTTGCCCTCTGCTGCTCTTGTAACTGTCGATATTTGTTTCGTTTAGGTCGAGCAGGGGTGCTTTTCCCTCTACCGCTCTTGTCACCATAAAATTTTCTTAGTTGGTCGAGTAGGGGCGCTTTGCCCTCTGCCGCTCTTGTGACTGTCGATGTTTGTTTCGTTTGGGTCGAGCAAGGGCGTTTTTCCCTCTACCGCTCTTGTGACCGTAATGTGTGGGGTGTTGGCTTGGTCGGATAGGGGTGCTTTTCCCTCTACCTTGTGACCGTAAAGTATGGGGTGTTTGCTTGGTCGGATAGGGGCGCTTTGCCCGCTACCTCTTTTGTGACCATTGGTGTTTATTTGGGTTGAGCAAAGGCGCTTTTCCCTCTGCCGCTCTTGTGACCACTTTAATTGTTTGGGTGGGAGCATTTTTTTCTCTGCCGCTCTTATGATTGTTGTACTTAGTTATTTTTTTTACCAGAAAGTAAACAAAAAGGTCAGTTTTATTAAAATTTTCGTATTACATATCATCGTCTACGCATGAAAACTCTTCAACCATTTTCCTTTGATGGGGTCTTGATCTTGGATCCATCCATCCATTTTAGGTGATAATATCCATTCTCCGCGGCTTTCCTAATGATGTAGGGTCCTTCCCAATTAGCTGCAAATTTTCCAGCACTTGCATCCCGCTGTACATGTGGTGCGATCTTGAGTACTAATTCTTCCACGTTAAAAATATTTTTTCTGACTCCTTGGTTATAGTGTTTAGCGACAAGCCTCCTGTATGCCTCAGCGAAGCGTTCTGCTCGGGCTCTTCTTTCTTCTATTGTGTCTAAATGGGAAAAATGACTGATCTCATCTGGCGTGGTATGACTTGCCATGGAAACTCTTGCAGATGGAGTGGCAATTTCAGCTGGTAAAATAACATCTTCTCCGAAGACTATGGAATATGAAGATGCTCCAGTTGAACTGCGCTTGGATATGCGGTATGCCCATAATACTAGTGGTAGCTGTTATGCCATCCCCTGTGGTGGTCGTGCATGGTCCTACTGAGAATCCTTAAAAGAGTCTTATTAGTAGCCTCTGCTTGACCATTCCCTTGAGGGTAGTACGGGGTAGACGTGTGTAATCGGGTATTGTATTGGTCGAGTAAGTTGTTCTTGACAAATGACTTGGCGTTATCGACCTTGATTATCATGGGAGCTCCAAACCTGCATATTATGTGCTCCTTGATAAACGCAATGATAGTCCCTCCAGTATAATCCATCAGAGGGATTGCCTTTACCCACTTCGAATTGTACTCAGTCGCCGTAATAATATACTTATGCCGCTTCGAAGAATTTGGATTTATTGGTATGATTAAGTCCAGACCCCAGTTGTGAAACGACCAAAGTGTGATGTTGTGTAACTGAGTGTAAGCTGTGTGGATTAATGGCCCGTGTGCTTGACAACTTATGCACTTCCTTACATGCATCGCTGTGTCGCTCTCCATGGTTGGCCAGTAAAACCGACCCTCGTAGATCTTTAAGAATAGCTTGCGCACTCCTTGATGTTCCGCATCGTGGGACTTGGTCATTACCTTTACTGTTTTTTCTTTAGATAAGCATATCATGATTGCGTTGCCATAGCTTCTCCTTACAGGATACCTTCGTTCATGAAAATTTGCCCGCTTTCTTCTGTATTTTGAGTGTCGTTTGCCTGCATTTGGGGAGTTTACCATGTTGGATGTAATCGATATACGACTGCCTCCAGCTGTCCTCTTCTACCATGTACGCTTCTGCCGGCTGAGGTGGCGCTTGAAAATCCCTACAACTGTCTTGAATAGATGCTGCTTGAGCTGCCATGTTTGGCCAATATACTCCTAGTATTTACAGACGTCGGTACAAAATGATGCTACCCGTCTGTCCACACGACTCCTCATGTATCCTCTGTATTGTTTCTTCTGCCTCCATTTTACTTAGACAACGTGCAAGTGACCCTCCGGGTGCTCGATGATAGAGAGCTCCTTGAATGGTTAGGAATTTTTTGAGCACTTTAATTGGAATGACCCGATATCTAATTAATCTCTACGTACTTGGCAGGCCTCTCCGTGTTATTATTAGGGTTCCTTCTTCTTCATTGTTTAGCTGAATTTTCGCCGCGAGTGTGGCCAGGGCGTTCGCGTGTATATTCGAGTTTCTCCTGGTGTGTTCGATTGTAGTCGATCCTACTTTCGTCATTAATCTTTGTTCCTCATCACGATACGGTGCTAAATGTATTTCCTTTACTTGAAACTCGCCATTGACTTGGCTAGCGACCAGCTCAGAGTCTCCCCTAACCTCTAAACTCCCAAGATTAAGCTCATTGACCATTTTTATCCCTAGTATCAGTGTTTCATATTCTTCAAGATACAACTTTAAGCTTTGTGCCTCATCCTATTATGGTGCTAAATGCGTTTCATTTACTTAAAACTCTCCATTGACTTGGCTAGCGACAATCTTGGAGTCTCCCCTAACCTTTAAACTCACGAGGTCAAGCTCCTCGTCCCTTTTTAGCCCTACTATCAGCGTTTCATCCGCGTTTCTGTTCGATTTCCTCCTGGTGTATTCGATTGTAATCGATCCGACTTTCGTCATTAAGCTCTGTACTTCATGTGCTACAATGGAAATCCATCTTGAAAGCGTAAGATATGAGCTCTCTCATCGGAGTTTCAAACACAATTCTGGCCCTCCCAAAATTCTTATATGAGGAACCGTCGAAAGACATGACCCACGGTTTTTTTTCCGCTGCTTCTGCTACTTGTCCTGGTACGTCGTCATGGGTAACCGTATCATCGTCTCCCGGGAAGGAAAACAAGAGATCCATGATTGCTTGGTTACGGACCCCTCGAGGCTTCTGAAACCTTATTTTGAACCCAGACAGTTGGAGGAGCCACCTTACTGTTCTCCCTGTTAGGATTGGCTTCGTTGCCAAGTGTGCAATGCGATTATCTGCTGCGACGATAATGGTTTCATGTACTAACATGTATGACCTTAGTTTTTGAGTCGCGTATATCAGAGCTAAGCATGCTTTTTCGACCTTTGGGTAACGTAACTCAGCGTCTTTCAGGATCCGGATGACATAATAGATGAGTGACAGGTTATCGTTTCTTCTGTCTTGTGCTAGGACTGCGCCTACTGCTAAGTTGGTGAAGGCGGTATAAAGGTAAAGAGGTTCTCCTTTCACCGAGGTTCGAAGTATCTGTGAGTTGATCAAACATTGCTGGAGTTTTCAAAAGGCGTCGCATTAAACGTCTCCCTATTCGAAACTGACATTTTTCCTTAACATCAGGAGAAACGCATTCAGGAGCTGGCCGATCCCCGAGGTGAAGCGTCTTACATAAGATATCCTACCGATGAAGGTATGTAGCTCTTTTATGTCTTTAGGAGGCGTCATGGTGGTTATGGATTTTACCTTGTCATGTTCGACCATTATCCCTTCATCTGTCACCATGGAGGCTAGAAATTTTCCTAAAGTCATACCAAATGCTCATTTAAATCGGTTCATCTTCAACTTGAATTTGAGGTATCGCTCAAACGCCTGTCTCAAGTGTATGGTATGATCTTCCCTTGCTTTTGATTTTACTACAATGTCATCCATGTATACTTCAATGATTTTATGTAAAATATCGTGGAAAATCAGTGTTATTTCCCTTTGGTAAGTGGCTCCCGCGTTTTTCAATCCAAAAGACATAATGACGTAGTAGAAGTTTTCATATGGTGTTTGGAACGCTTCTTCTACCGCCATCCTGATTTGGTTGTACCCGCTAAAACCATCCATGAACGAGAACATCCTGGGGCCTCCTGTAGCGTCCACCAAGGCATCTATGCGTGGTAGTGGAAAATTGTCTTTCGGACATGCTCGATTGAGGTATCAGTAATCCACATATCATCTAATCTTTCCATTATTTTTCACAACTTGTACTACGTTAGCCAACCATGTGAGGTGTTATATAGGTTTTATGAACTTTGCTTCCAACAACCGCTCCACTTCTTCCTTGATTGTTAGGGATATATCTTGTGGAAAATCGCGGCTTCTTTGTTTGACTGGTTGGAACTCGGGTGAAACTCCAAAGTTGTGAGCCGCCAAATTGTTGTCTAGGCCCGATATTTCATCATAATCTTTATACTCAATCAATAACTCAACCATTGCTTTCTTCTATAGTTAGCTCAGATTCTTACTAATCTTTATGAGACGTTGTTCTGCTTCCGTCCCTATGTTTAATCCTCCATCCCATCTGCAGTTACAATTTCTATGACACGCCCTTCTATTGCTTCCTTTATGCCTTCTTCGGTTTGGTTTATCAATGACTGAGCTTCTCCTACTATTATTGAGGGTGACTCCTCAATTGTTGTGTGAATGTGGTCAGGGCCCATTTGTGATCCAATTCGGATACCCCTCGGTTGATTTCTATAACCAATATACATGTCCCCCTTCCAGCTTTGAGAATCGTCAGAACTGGGAATTCCCTTGTACATTTTGTTTCTTTGAAAGAGAGCTGACTGTCATCCGGGATGGGCTGAATACTGATTTTACGGCCTTTTCCTTGGGAGTCGATTTGTATTCCCATTTTGGGAGTGGGGTAAGAGATATCTAGTCTTCTTCTGACTCTCTTGGTATGTCGTAGAACGCAACATCTGTCATGTATGCTTCTTCCGGCCCGAAGGGGTTGCTAGTAGCGGCGATTCGATATTACTTTCCCCCTATGTTCGTCTTGACACATTGATGATATGTTGAAGTGACGAATTTTTGGTTGAGCAACCACCCGTGACCCAGTAATACATGAAAGGTCATGTCGTCCTCTAATACATAAAAAGGCGTAAGTGCCCTTATCGGCCTGATTCTCATTACGAGGTTGACAACGCTTATGGCAGTTTGAGTGCTCTGCCGAACCCTTTCACTGTAGTGGCATACATTCGGATGGCCGATCATTGTACACCTAGAATCTCCAAGGTGTGGAGGGATATCAAGTTTAGAGATGCTCCTACATCGACGATCGCCCTCTTCAACTGTTGTTTATGAATAATTGTTGTAAGATAAAGCGGTCACAGGTGCTTCACTGAGTAGCAAATATCCTCGTCTGTGAAGGTGATCGCTCCTTTGGGAATTAGGTTGTATGGTTTACCGATTGCTATTGCTGCTATAGCCTTTGCCGTTTCTCGGTTTTGGTTCTCACTGAAGCCTAGTGAATCGAAAAATTGTTGAGCTAGGCTTGTTTTGGTAAACTTATCGGCCACACTTTCGATGTTCTCAAATATCATGGTTCTTTCTTCAGCCTCATACACTTCTTCTTCTACTGTTTCCCAAGGTCTCCAAGCCTTCTCTCCAGGGTCGTGTGATATTACCATGACTTAGTGTTAAGGGAGGGGGTTCTCGTTAATCGCTTGACTTTTCATCTTAATTTCTCCTGCGTTCCTCTTCCGATTGAAGATGTTTTTTAGGGAAAAACATTCTTGCGTCGGGTGATCCACTCGCTGATGATAATGGAAATATCTGACATTTTTATTGTCGACTTTGTTGATATCCACCACTAAAGGTGGAAGGGTTATCTCATGATTTTCTACCCATTGATCGAGTAACCCGATGATCTTTTCTCGGCTACCGGGAATGGGAGGAAGTAGATTCAGGTCTGTTCTTGTCCCTTTGTTTCCCCGCCCCGTGTTGTAGGGATGAAATACATATGGTCTTCTTGTGCCTTAGTTAGTTATTGTACAGTTTTCGAATACTGATGTTGATGCTGAGTTGACTGAATGTTGCCAGGTGTCATCCATTCCTTCCCGGTTCAAAATATCTGCACAATCCGCTATCCTTGCATCCGCTTCTTCTAACTCCACGAATGTCTAAAACTTGATATTTGTTAAGTTCCATTTAGACGCGGGTATCATTCCTCGTACGTAAATTTCCACCAGAGTCTCTTCCTTGTTATCCTCATGACACTCAAGAGAGAGGTTCCAAAATCGAGTGATAAATTTCACGATTTCTTCCCCAACTCTTTGGTTACATCTGCTTAGGTCGATCATTGTAACTTTCTTTTTTGTCGAGTAAAACTTACTTAAAAATAACATGTTCATTGCCGCCCACGATTTTATGCTTCCGGGCTTCAGATTATAGTACCAGGTAATAGCCATGTCCGAAGGTGACTTTTGAAATTCTCTTAGGCATAATTTTCCATCAGTTGAGTACGCGTTTATTGTTGACAGGAATCGGCTAAGATGCTCGCGCGCATTCCCCATTCGTAACTCTTGAATTTTGGGAACATGTACTCTTCTGGGTACTGGTATTCATCTACCTCGGTCGAGTATGGGGTGTTTTATAGAATCATAGCTATTATGTTTAAATACTCGGTAGTTTTCCTCCAGGTATTTGGCGATCGCTTTCTGCGAGATCCTGCGTGATGACCCCTCTTTATCGATCATATTTTTTGTTGCCTCCTTAACTGTTCCACACTCTTTTCCTTCCGCTTGCTTATAAGCTTCCAAAGTTCCCGTTGGCGCCGATTGTGTCTTTCCATTCCTGTTTGCATGTCTTGCAAGGTTTGCTTCTGACGTAACCAGTCTTTCTTCCCATGTTGTTTGTTCTTGTCGACTGTCGCGTCTGGCTTTTCCACTTGGGTTGTTTGTAAGATCGGAGTATTGACGATGGCCTTGATTGTTGGTTCCTTGTCACTTTCATCTTTTATTATTACTCCCTCGTTGGCTGGTTGGTTAGCTGGGAGAGTCGGGGCGGTGGTTCCTGAGTGCATCTTGCTGGACTAGAGACGAGCCTCCCACTGTGGTCGTAAAATGTTTAAGGGTAAATTAATAAAAGGGAGACCAATCCTAGTCACAGCAAGGACTACACCTTTCCTTGTTGGGTAAAAGTGCGAAGATCCTTTTTTTTGTACTATCCTTTCTCCTTTTATAGAGTTTCCTCTTTTTCCTTATCCTGACATATGTCCTTTTAAACCTTCTAATATTACTAAAGAGCCATCTTCTCGGGTTTACCCTTGATTTTTCCTTTTATTCCCCTTCTATCCACATATCTTTATGGATATTTTCCTAAGGCCTTGGGCTTAGTCCACAAATTTATATATAACCACGGGTATAAGGCCTTTTAGTAGAGATACCTCCCCTTATCCATAAGTGGTCATTTTTCAGGTTTTAACAACTATTACTTTCACTGACTGAAGTTGCAGATGTACAAAAAGATGTAAACATCGTTTGGAAAAGAACTAAAAACAAAGAAATTAATATTGGCGAATTATAAGGTTTATTTAACTTGATTTCTTGTATATTTTTCATGGATTTTGAGATATCCATGATGAAAAAATCCCTTCTTATTAGTTAGAGATGTAATATGAAGTCTAAAGGCATGTTTATTAATTTAAATATCCATTATTAATGTTCACGATCAATTTAACATTGTTTATGTTCTACTTCTAGTATCACCATGTATGATTGAATGCTTGTTAGTTTAAGTCGTGAATTAGATTAACGTGTGTTCATATCTACATCTAAACTATGGTTTGGGATCCAGGATTGTTAAAAAAAACAATTGTTACAAATAACATAAAATAGTTTTTAACGACCAGATATTTTAATGCAACCATGGGTGAAAGCATAACCTAGATTAAATCATTGTGGATCTCAATCCCAAGTCAAAACTGATCCCAGGACCATCCTGACTATATCTATCTTGTTTACATATTTTCGGTATGTCTGTTATCTTTACGGGTTTCTGCAAACATCAAGATGTACACAAGTTAGATTGCGAATGTTCATAAATTTTGACATAATGTTTTAACATGTTTTAAACTCTAATATCTTATTGTTCAAATATATATATATATATATATATATTCCTTTGATACTCAAGGCAATATCTTATAATATCAGTTTTCATTATCATTATGGTATCGAAATCTTACGTTTTCCATTCCCAGAGGTTTACATATCTCCAGTGACTATATTAGTCAAGTACATGGATGTGTGCTAGCTAATCTTAGTTGTCATACCATGAGAGAAATCAATTATGAGTTATAAAATATTAGACCTTTGTTAATTTCAAATATATATATTTATTGCATATCTTTAGGAGTTCGAAATTGGTACATCTTGTTTCCAAACCATGCCTTGATCATAATACTATATATAAGGAGTTTTATATCCTTACGAACTCATCCCCAAACACATTTATATAGTATGGGAAGTTAATTTGAGAAAGATGTGAGTAATCTAATTAGGTGAAACATCTTCTATTAACTTCGTTTAAAATCTTATTTGGGATCAAGAAACACTAGTAGTACCGATGGAGGGAAAATAAGAATCACACCTCAAGAATTTCTAACACATTGAAATATAGAATAAAACTTGTTAATACAGGCTAGAATTTGATTCTCCGTAGGTTGGGTAATTTATACACATGATTAGTATACTGTTGTAATCTAAAGATGACAACAATTAAAATAATTGATTTATTATCTTACTAAGAATATGTAATTTTGAAATTCCTATTGAGCTTGTTTTGGTATGATGTCCAACGACTTTTTGGATTTTTCATCAACAACTGTTATAATCTTACAACTGGATTGTTTATCTTCAACACTCCCCCTCAAGAGAGAGGGTGGGTGATGTAGTTTTAAAAGTGGTAAATAAAGTTCGTTGCTCAGACTTGTGAAGATTGATTTTAAATCTAATTTCTAAAACTAAAAGTATGAAAACTCAAATATTTTTTATAAAGTTGAGAGAAAACTGAGACTAGGACTCCACTATTTTCCAATTTCAAAGTGATTAAGTTTAATCATGCAATTCTAACATTTTAATTTGATTCTAAATCATTGCAAAAATAGATTTTCAAAACAACAACTGTATAACAAAAGCATGGAACATCTAGGACCTAAGCCGAGGCATGCACCATCTAACGGAATCACAATTGCTTAACAAAAATCTTTAAATCAATTTTTAACCAAGGAAATTAATCATAAATAACTTGCATAAATTAATTAAATAAATTACCACATAATTGTTGGAAAAGTAGCTTCCTCTGTAGCCTCATAGATGAAGTTTAGATCCTCATTGTAATGGAAAAACCCTCAAAAATCGTTTTTATAACTCAAATAATGCTTACAATGGGAATAAAAACGCTCACATGAATTTTGATACCCTTATAAGGGTTACTGTGAGTACTTCAGTCTGATACAGAAGGTATTTAAAAAGAATGGAAAGAAGGAATGAACGACAGTTTTTCCTTGTAGTTTGTTCTTCTTCTTCGTCGATCAACAACAAAAATTTTCTTGTTCCTGTACACTTCTTCTTCGAGCTCTTGATTCTTTCTAAGCTTCACCCTTCCAAATCTTCTCAGCTCTTCTATATATACTAACCACAACCCTAAATCTCCTCAAACTTCTTTTAATTCTCCAAATTCTTGTGGAAAATCCTTCCCGATGAAAACAGGATTTTCTTCCTGATTTTCTTTTCTTTCTTCGTTTCTCAATTCTATAAAGAGAATGGTGTTTATATATTTCTTTTCTTTCTTCTTATTACCCAAATAACTTGGTTTCCTAATAAAGCTTTGAGAAGATTTCCACAATCATGAGTGTTTCCAAATTCTTGTACGCTGTTGAGAAAAGAAAATTTCTCTTCCCGCCCAATTTGAAGTTTGAAAACTTGGGTGTCTTTAACTGTTGGGTGCCTTTATAAATTAATGGGGTGCCTTAATCCAAAGAGTGGGTGCCTTTATCATTTCTCCAAAAACTCCTACAAAGAAATAAAAAACCATAATAAATCCAAAATCGAGTACCAACAAAATATATAATTGAGATTAAATCAGATAAAAAGAATGTGTATCAAATACCCCCAAACTTATTTTTTGCTAGTCCTCGAGCAAATCTAATCTAGAAAATAAAATCCTAACTCACTTTCGCAGGAATCGCGACTACGTTTAGCATATGTAATAAGCCTTTAAACCTCTAAGTGGCCTTAGTGGACGAGTTATAGTCTCGTGAGGGTTTACAAGAGGTATACCAATAAAACATTTACTCCAGATTTTAGCGACTCGTGAGCGATTAAGGATAGACACTAAACAAGCTATTTAGTTGGCTTACTCAATTCTTCGATATGGGAATCATTACCCTATATGGGTCCAATTGCTGTACACGAGTGTTTACTCAAGCATACTAAAATTCATATATAAGACAACAGAGCTCTACTCAAATAATCGTTTGACCACAAGGCTCAGAATCTATCACAGTTCAATCACATGAAAAGATTTAGAATATGAACATGTAAAATATGAAGGTTGCAAGTGTTGACTAAGGTGAACGGTGTTTCCCATATCTGTCTGAAGGTCATTGCCATGATGAATTGAGATACGCACCCACTGTTCTTAAATATAATACTAATATCAATTCAACTGGTATAAACACGGGTTCCCATGGATCCTGCATTCCACGCTTGCTTAGGCGACGGAGCCAGGGAGAACCCACACAAATTTCTAACAAAGAGTCAATAATAATAATAAATAAAAGTTTTTTTTTTTTTTTTGATCTCAAAACACTATATTTCATCCCGACACCGATAACAATTTGATGCTGGGCCCTACCAAATCACTTAGAGAAACACAAATTTTCAAAAGTAAAAACAGAAAGTGATATGGTAGTGATAGACTCCGAGATGTGGTGACAACTATCATGTTATTTCTAACACCTGAACTCTGTCCTTTTATGAATAGACCATTTCACTGGGTACACCAATTCCTATAGAAAAAGAACTAAGTTTCCATCTACCTAGAATGGTTAGTGTCAACCTGAAGTGCTCACAAGCTTCTAAATTCTAGAGCTTTATTATTTCACTAAAAAGTTTCTCCCTTACCCCCAAACTTAAATCAAACAGTGTTCTCAATGTTTCTAAAGATGAATGATTAAGAACATGAACAAGGAGAAACTGTTACCAATCAAAGGAAAAAAACTAAGGAAAGATATTACCGTGTTTCATGAGCATGGGTTACCTCCCAAGAAGTGCTAAGTTTAAAGTCTTCATCCAGACTAAGAAAGAATTAGTCACCTCATAAAATCATATAGTAGTAGTCGGAACAACTGTGGGTCATCTGAATCAAATAGTGCTATCACAAATAAGAGGAAACAGCAACAGGCCAAGAAATTGAACAAACCGAGCACACCCTTATTTAGTTTTCTGTTTACGACAACTACTTCTAGCTGCGGTTCAGGTTCAGGCTCTACAACAGGGTCTAGATAAAATATGGGCTGGATCTCCTCGTAGACAGGATCAAAAGAATCAGGTTGTAGAGTCTGGAATAACTCAACTTTAGAAGCACATAATAATAACCTGAATAATTGTGGATCCTTAAAGTCAATCAGATTTGACTCACACAGTTGACTATTATGAAGGTGGTCATTCATAAACAAATGTGTCGATTTTAATTTCCTAAAGTAATTAGTTTTAGTCTCAAAACTTAATAACTGACACATTTGAAATTCCAACGTTCCCACATATGGACGAAAATATTTTGGCGGGAAAACAAAGTCAATCTTGGTATTACTGCCTAGGTAAACCACATCGACCAGAGGTTGGGTTTCTAACAGCTGAACTGCTTTATGGACATCAACAGGCTCAGGGAATCTAGTTCGAAGATGATCTTGTAAAATGGTAGAGGTGCATATGTCAAGTCCCAAGTTAGGGACCTTTCTAAGAGATAAATGTAAAGCACATGGAGAATGATACTCACCCCCAAACTTAGAGTTTTCAGTGTCTCTAGATAGACTAATCACAATTTTCCTAATTTCCTTATCGTCAGATTCCCGAAAATGGTCAATTGCTTCTTCTAGGTTATAATCCAGTGGTGCATCCTCACTCATATTTAAAATCTCTACGAGTGTATATTTTTAATCTAAGGCTATTGTTTCTAACTCGTTGGACTTTAAAACAATATTCTCAGGATAATCCCGTTCCTCTAAACCATTATCGATTTCAAAACAAGAAATTTCTACATCGTCTAGAACAGTGGTATCTCTAGTCGAATCCTCTTCCTTTTGAATAGGTGAATAATAATTAAAATTATTTGAGTTTGGACTAGAAATAACACTATCATCGTGAAGCACAACTGGAGTGACAATTTGTTGATCACTCTGCCCGTATATTTCAAGTTCATCACCAATATTATCCTCATAATAATATGCATATGTTTGAACCTCGTCTAAATAAGTAGTGTTACCAATTCTATCCTCGTCCTCTTGGCCATGTGAATAACTATCAGGGGTAGCACTATATTGGGATATAAGATTATTTAGAGCAATATAGTTCTTTGCAGTCATTTCTTTCAAATTTAATCGGATTCTATTATACTCCTCTCTCATCTTCTTGCTAGCCTCACCTAGTTGCTTTGTACTTTCAGCTAGATGCTTGAAGGCTTCTTGTAGAGGTGTAATAGGTTCATGATGAGTCTTAGGTTGCATTTGCTCTAGGGCATCTCTCAAAGACAAATATCTCGAATTTTGCTCCTGTTCATAAGACGGATGTATGTATGAATAGTTATTGGGATCACCCTGGTATGAGTAATAACCTCCATAAGGTTGATGATGGTCCCGATTACTATCCACACCATGTTGATAGTACTGATAATGTATATTTTGAAATTCAGTCTGGTATTCATTGTATTGGTCCTCATAATACCAGTTCGACATTTTCTAATAAAAAGTTCCTAATAAATTTACAAAAAATCTAAGAAAATAAATCCTAACTGGAGGGGTTCTAAACATACACAAACAAGGCCGAGTCAACCAAATCAAACCTATTGAATCTAGCAAACAAAAAGCATGATGGATCCACTTAGATTGTTCCTAGACCAGCTTTTATTCTTTCAAAAGGCAATTAGTTATAGTTTTAACGAATCTCTCAGAACGATCCGAATTAGATCAAGTCGATTAGAAGCAGGATAAGCTCTAAGGAGCTTTGATAACCCTACCTCTTTGGCAACGTTTCCTTGGGTTACATTTTATAACCCTATTTTTCTTCTTTCTAGTCAAATTTTAAAGATTATGTTCGTGTTAGGTAACGTGTTCCTATGGCGGGCAAGAAGGAAACAGTGATGAAATCCGAGTCCTTATCTTGTATGGCCAGTTCTTGCCCTTTACTAGAAAAGTAAGTCCGTTTTTCAGTTCCTCAGCATATATGCATACGAAGGAATACAGTAAACCCACTTGCAGAGGATTCGTGGGTTGATCGAGTCTTTCCTCCCGTACCAGACGTGCGATGAATCGTTGAAGTCGACTCAGACCACTGACTCTTGTGTCATTGTGCAAACCTGAGGGGCCGAGACAATATCGTAATTATCGTCCTTCCATGTGCAATTTATATTTAATACTACCCTTCCGTAGGGTTTTAAAAATAATAATAAAGTCCAAAAAGTCCAAAGTCCAAAGTGAAGTGTCCAGAAACAAAATACATAAACAATTAAAATCCTAATACAATTTTCTAAAAATAAAATAAAATAAAAATCTAATAAAATCTAATTAAGAAAAATCTTCGTCTTCTTTTTCGTTCTTTTAAGCTTTAGCTTTTAACTCCATGTCTTTAGCTTTAATTCCAAATCTTTGACTTTAATTCCAAAACTTTGGCTCACTTTCCTTTCGATCCAAAATCCAAAACCTGCAGCAAAAAGAGAAATACCAAAAAAAACGTAAAATAGAACAAAGTAAAAAAAAAAAATCTAACTAAACTAATTAACCTAAAAAGAAAATCTAAAAACAATTCTAAAAACAAGTCCGCGTCGGCGGCGCCAAAAGTTGATGTAGTTTTAAAAGTGGTAAATAAAGTTCGTTACTCAGACTTGTGAAGATTGATTTTAAATCTAATTTCTAAAACTAAAAGTATGAAAACTCAAATATTTTTTATAAAGTTGAGAGAAAACTGAGACTAGGACTCCAGTATTTTCCAATTTCAAAGTGATTAAGTTTAATCATGCAATTCTAACATTTTAATTTGATTCTAAATCATTGCAAAAATAGATTTTCAAAACAACAACTGTATAACAAAAGCATGGAACATCTAGGACCTAAACCGAGGCATGCACCATCTAATGGAATCATAATTGCTTAACAAAAATCTTTAAATCAATTTTTAACCAAGGCAATTAATCATAAATAACTTGCATAAATTAATTAAATAAATTACCACATAATTGTTGGAAAAGTAACTTCCTCCGTAGCCTCATAGATGAAGTTTAACTCCTCATTGTAATGGCAAAACCCTTAAAAATCGTTTTTATAACTCAAATAATGCTTACAATGGGAATAGAAACGCTCACAGGAATTTTGATACCCTTATAAGGGTTACTGTGAGTACTTCAGTCTGTTACAGAAGGTATTTAAAAAGAATGTAAAGAAGGAATGAACGACAGTTCTTCCTTGTAGTTTGTTCTTCTTCTTCGTCGATCAACAGCAGAAATTTTCTTGTTCCTGTACACTTCTTCTTCGAGCTCTTGATTCTTTCTAAGCTTCACCCTTCCTTCTCTAGACCTCCAAATCTTCTCAGCTCTTCTATATATACTAACCACAACCCTAAATCTCCTCAAACTTCCTTTAATTCTCCAAATTCTTGCGGAAAATCCTTCCCGATGAAAACAGGATTTTCTTCCTGATTTTCTTTTCTTTCTTCGTTTCTCAATTCTATAAAGAGAATGGTATTTATATATTTCTTTTCTTTCTTCTTATTACCCAAATAACTTGGTTTCCTAATAAATCTTTGAGAAGATTTCCATAATCATGAGTGTTTCCAAATTGTACGCTATTGAGAAAAGAAAATTTCTCTTCCCGCCCAATTTGAAGTTTGAAAACTTGGGTGTCTTTAACTGTTGGATGCCTTTATAAATTGATGGGGTTCCTTAATCCAAAGAGTGGGTGCCTTTATCATTTCTCCAAAAACTCCTACAAAGAAATAAAAAACCATAATAAATACAAAATCGAGTACCAACAAAATATTTAATTGAGATTAAATCAGACAAAAAGAATGTGTATCAGTGGGTATATCACACCGAGATTGCGACGTAAAGACTGAAATGATTGTTTAGGAAAGGGCTTAGCGAAAACATCGTCTAGCTGAGAAGTTGTTGACATATGGCAAGTAACAAGTGAACCGACGACTACTATTTCCCATACGCCATGATAATCCAATTGAATATGCTTTGTGCGAAAATAAAAATTATGTTTTTTTTTTGCTAAATAGAGAGCACTGACATTGTCACAAAATAGAATAGGAGCTTTGATACGACTAATTCCAAGGTCACAAATAATGTACATAATCCATGTAATATCAGCAGTAGTAGAGGCCATGGATTTATATTCAACCTCCATACTAGAACGAGATACCTTTGATTTTTTTTTTGAACACCATGATATGCGGTTTTCCACCGAGTAAATCTTATGGATGGTCGTTGATCATCGGGTATCCACACAACCATCCCAATCAACATCGGAAAAGGCATAAAGATTCAATGTGGAATTAACGAGTATTTTTCTTTGTTTATTGTTTTTGTTTAAGAACTAATGAATTAGTTTTCTTCGATGGATCAAACTTTTTTATTCCATGGTCATTCTCTTCTAATATAAGGACTCTCAAGTTTGTTTGAAGATTCGACCATCACAAATCTAAGTGATTCTGGATAAGTGGGATAAAACTGTTGACTAATCAACGTTAATATACCATGTTTTGTGTGTTTGATCAATTAATGAAATCAAGTTGTTTGCAGCGGTTAGTTTTGAAGATTGAAGATTAATCTTTTTAGTTTTGATCTTTGTGTGATTTTCTACGAGCTTAATTACCTAGTATTAACAAGTTGTTTATTTCGATAAACATAAGACTTGCAAAGATCAAACAAAATGTCTAGCGGCATTCAATTGCTTGGATAAATTTTGTTCATCAAGATTGATTATTTCGATAATCATTGTCCTGGTTTGATATATTGACCAAAGGAGTTTATTGATACAAACAGAAGATCGTTTACTATGTTTTATCACTGATTAAGTAGTTGATTTGGGTGGTTTATAAGTGACTTTGTTACTAGAACAAATTTAGTCATTTATTGTTTGGGGTTAAGATCCAAAGAAGTTGAGTGCATAAGTCTCACAGCGGGTGAACCAACTCAAGATAGGGGACTCTGTCTTGGGATTCACGTGCGATGGCCAAATTGGTTGTAGACACAGGAATTCCAAAAAGGGGTAACTAAAGTTAGTTTACTTGGTCTCAACTATACGAAGTTGCAGTAGTCAATTTGTATAAAGGCTTATTTGTGGGAATATTAAAATTGGACTAGGTCCCGAGATTTTTCTTCCAGGAAGTTTTCCTCCATAACAAAATATTTTGTGTCCATGTTATTTACTAGACTTCCATATTATATTAATTGGCTTTATAATTAAAGTAAATACACTTGTACGTTAATCACATATTGGTAAAGATCCCATAGTTAGTTCGAACAAAACTTTATCTATTACCAAAATCGCTTTTTTTAAATAATTTTGAGGTCGTTATTGTTACGATAAGATTACACAAGGTGAGGCTGCATAGGTGGATATCGAAAAGATTGTGGTGTACTTGGTACCCTCGTCATTTCAAAAATATACATATCATTTATTTGTTATCTGACGAGCCCTGATATCACGACTAAGTTAGTGATAGGTGATTAATTTACATGTCTTAGTGTTATTTTCATTCTTTCTTTAGCTACAATTCTTACATATTACTTGTTATTACTTTGTTTTTTATCTTATGTCTTACATTAGGTGAATCATCCGAAATCAATGGAAATGGTGTTAAAAAGAGCTAAAAAGAGGAAATGAGTTTATTCCTGCATGAAAATGATAGGTTAAAGGATGGAAACACAACTTTGAAACAAGAGTTCCAGGAAGATTTATTGTTGGGAAATTACCCCAAAACCTAACAGTAAAAGAAGTTGATTTTAAAGACAAATTCCAGGAAGATTTACGGTTGGGTAGTTGAAGAGATATGAAGATTTTGCTATTTCTATCTTGTAGAGAATTGAAAGAAGAAGTCAACCCAAAAAAAATAAGGTCAATCAGACATCATATGAGGAAGTTATGATCAAAACGGTGAAATACAAAAAAATATCCAGGAATAATTACGGTTGGGTTTCTTGAACTCGGACCCAACCGTAAATATGGGGAAAGAATGAGGTCAATCGGACATCGTATGAGGGAGTTATAATCAAAACAGTAAAGTACAAAAAATTATCCAGGAATAATTACGGTTGGGTTTCTTGGACTCGGACCCAACCGTAAATTTGGGGATTTTGATTGAGATTTTTGTGCCACAATTTCGGTTGGGTTTATTGGGTCGAACCCAACAGTAATTGGGGTAGTTTGGCACGTGTGGAGGCTTCTAAAACATGGAAAAAACGGTACTGGAAGGATTCAAGACCTAGATTTCGTGGATACTATATAAGGAGAGATTCAAGACATTAAGAAGACACCTTTTTACACTTGAACAACAAGGAGAACAAGAAGCTAGAGCTTGGAGTTGCGATTGATCATCATGATTTCTAAGGTTTGCTTTATTTGTTTTCTTTTATATTTTCCATGGATTTTGAGAAATCCATGATGAGCTAAACTTTTCATATTGCTTAAGGATTAAAGTCGATTTCTCAAACATGGTATTTGGTTAATACATTAGTTTTCTCATAATATTTGTCGTTTGTGATTCATTGTTTATAACTTTTACATGATTTGAACACTTTGTTGGTTGAGTCCGGAATCAATTTAACTTGTTTTCATCTCTAAATATAAATTAAGGTTTCAATACGAAAAAGTTGACGAATTCTGATTTCGAGTAGTATAAGTGTGGTTGTTGCTTGT
>JAJJMC010013841.1:5998395-6055802 GCA_023531435.1 Papaver californicum
AAAATAATATAAAAATAATAATATTAACACAAATACAAGTACTAAAAAATATAAATTAGGTGGTAAATATGTATAAAATATGCGCCTATCAAATACCCCCAAACCTATATTTTGCTAGTCCTCGAGCAAAACTAATCTAAAAAATAAAATAAATCCTAACTCACTTTCACAGGAATCACGACTACATTTAGCATATGTAATAGGCCTTTAAACCCCTAAGTGGCTTTAGCGGACGAGTTTTGCCTCGTGAGGGTTTACAAGAGATATACCCACAAAACCTCTACTCCAAATTCTAGCTACCTGTGAACGATTAAGGATAGACACTAAACAAGCTATTTAGTTGGCGTACTAATTTCTTCGACTATAAGACTCATTACCCCTGTATAAATCCAATTGATGTACACGAGTTTCCACTCAGCGTAATAAAATTCATATAAGAATGCAACACTACTCAAATAATCATTGAACATCCAAAATTTGATATAATTCACGTTGCTCGAAATCAATCAAATTCAAACATATGGATAGATTAGAGGATGAATATAGAAATGATGAATGGTGCATATGTTGACTAAGGTGAACGGTGTTTCCCAAAATATTAGTATAAAATCCGGCTCGGATGCTCCTATTTTTATTATTCTTTATATACATAATTTTTTTTTATTTTTTTTATGACTACATGATTAGATCTTTTGAATCTAAGCGCATGCTCATTTTCAGCAGATTACATGATAGTTTCCATGGATCCTGCATTCCATGCTTGCTTAGGCGACAGAGACAGGGAAAACACACACATATTGCTATCGAAGTGTCATTTTTTTTTATTTTTTTTGACAAAATTAAAATTCTAATACATCCGAGCTACGACCTTATGGAAATACTAGGGCCCCACCAAATCACTTAGAGAAACATAAAAATTACAAAAATAAAAATAGAAAGTGATATGATTATGATGATTCCGAGATATGTTTATTCACTGATTATCATGCTATTTCTAACACCTCAGTGTATTCAGATATGAATAGACCATTCAGCTGGGCACACCAATTCTATAGATAAGAGCTATGTTTCTATCTACCTAGAATGGTTAGTGTCATTCTGAATAATTCACAAGTTTCTAATTTCGGAGTTTCTTATTGACATGAATTTTCAGAAACTCTACCCCCAAACCTAAATTTAACATTTTCCTCAATGTTTCAAACCGTGCAACCTAAAATGGTATGCAATATAAATATAAATAAGATAAACGAATGTAAATCAAAGAGAAGGGATTGGAACGTCTCACCTGATTGACGCAACAAAAGCAGTATTCTCTGTCACACACATCAAACGATAGTAATAACAAAGAACACTAAAAATAAAAATAAACAAAAAGCCTAAAAGAAAATAAAAAACAAGAAAATAAAAATCTACCTACTGGATATGTACAGAAAGAATCCACATACACTAATAACCTGAAAATTTGGGGATCAACCAAAAATACAATATATACAAATGACAGTTTCACAATTATATTATGGCGACATGGTGACACTGAAACTATCAAAAATAAGGGATTACCCCCAAACCAAGTTTTTACTACACTTGGAAGTGCGTAAAGAACATAATATGGAGATAACATTGGGATTGGGAAATATCAATTGGTTTGTGCATAATATCAGGAACATGCAAGTCCTCTGGGTATTTGGATGCAAAGTGATCCAATAAAACTTGAGAAGCACACAATTCTAACCCTAAATTAGGTAACTTTTGGAAGTCTAGGGGTCTAGAAACAACCTCCAAGTCAGGCAAATGATCTTGTGAGATAGATTCATCTATGGAAGTAGGCAAATCATCTACAATCATCCACAGGGTCACCTACATAGTCTGTATGGAACAGAGAGTCACTACAAGACTGATCATCATCATCAAATAATTTTTGGCATTCCAAAACTCTCAATCTTTGTTCCAAACTAGACGGTCTGTGTTTATAATGCTTCTCATATAGCATTAGAGGTGATTCTTCACTTACCAGAGGTGAAGCAAAAACTTCCTCATGTCGTGACCAATCCATATATTTCCGAAGTGTCATCTTAGATGACGTCTCCTGAGAAGGAGTCATCATCCTCGGAAAAGTACCTAAAAAGAGATACTAAAACACAAAATGAGTCAAATAGAACTAAAAATTATAAAATAAAATAAAAATAAAAATATATACAAAAATAAAAAAATAAAAATAAAACCTAAACTACGATTAGAAAATCAAAAATACTAATTACAATATTCCACAACCGCTCCCCGGTAGCGGCGCCAAAAATTGATAGGATTTTAGATTACCCTATATAAATAAACCACAATCGCACGGTGTCTACAATGCAGACAACGACAAGTACGGGTCGAACCCACAGGGAGCGGGGACAATACTGCAATTAATATCTCAATAAGCTAATCAAAAATAATATTTTTGGATTTTTTCGGAATAAAGTTAAAACAAGAAAATAAACTAAGCTAATAAAATAAATCGAATGAAAGAAACAGTAACCAGGGTTTTCAATATCCACCACTATTTCTATTTAATTACTGAAGTGAAACATAACTCCTGAATATTCACTTATTGTTCATTCTATCGACATCACCTATCATATGTATTAAAGTTGCAAATATCACTGGGACACCCTAAGCATGGCGCATCAAAAGCTCTAAGTCTCATGCATACACCATCTAATTGCATTAGCGAGAAAATAATACGAAACTAATTATAGGTTCACAAATAATATCTGACTCTTCTAAGCATACACCATCTAAGGATTAACCCAAGCATGAAATATCAAATAAGTAGACAAACATATTTGCTATCCTATTAATTCTGCGCATAAGTTACTGTATTGTACAGAATCGGTAAGCAACAACTAATTTTTCATTAAATCAATAAATCAAAATAATGGAATTAATCTATTCAAATCATAATAGTCTGTATCAAATAATTCGATTTAATTTATCTAAAAATTTAAGTGGTTTCAACATTAAACCCTAGCTACAAATCAATTAGAGCATGGAGATGGGTTTCTTAAAACCCATAAAATAATTAAGAAAAGTAGAGGAGAAAAAGATTAAACCCTTTTTAGTTATTGCTCCTGTATCTCTCTCCAACAACCAGACGTACACCAACACCCCCCTCCGTTCTTTTCCTTCTACCTTTCAATCAGAGCCTGTCCAAGAAGAGACGCCAATCAATTCCTGGCCGCCTGCTCCCCAAAAACAGAACTCAAAAAAGATCCCCTGGTATTTTCTCTTTCTTCCTCTTTATACTTCTCTTTCTGTCATAAAAACCAACCCTCTTCTATTTCACCCTAGGCTTGTCTTCTTTTCTCCCCTTTCTTCCTCCTACTCTACCTACTCTATCTACTCAACGCCTACCGCCTCCACCTGCTCTTTCGTCCACCTAATTCTCTAGCCTCTAACCTCTCTCCCCCTTCCACCTAAAAGAAAACCTAAAGAGCAAAACCTCCCAGCAGTCCCTTTGTCCGCCTTTTTTCTCTGTTTTTATACCAACATTCACGTATTCTTTTCAGCCACAAAAAAGAACAACACCACATGGGCATGTCCCTCTCCTACTCTACCTCCAATTATTTTACCCCAACTCAAAGAAGTCACGTCACCACTTCTTTTCTTTTATTTCTTGTTATATCTCTGACCGTCCACCTTCTCTATCTAAGCTTTTCAGCCAACCATCCACATCACTGACTGACTTCTTATCTTTCTACACCTGACTGACGCAGCTAGAAGAAAGAGTAGCCCTGTCCCTACGCTACACCTCTCTCCTATACACCCATCTCTCTCTGACTTTTCACAAATAAAAAAAGTCTCTATTTATACTCAACCAGCCGCAACACTTCACTGCCAACCCAATCATCTCTTTCCTGAATGGGTCAGTTCCCTCTCTGCCACGTCCATCTTCCTCTCCTTAATTCACGTGATGTCTCCAAAAAAGAAAACTTCAATTCACTTCTCACCCTTTCACGTGATAGCCAATCACTTTCCACCAGCCTTACTTCTTTCTTTGTTTCTAGTTCACATGCTACTACCAACAGAAGCAGAGGACCATTAGCTCACTGTCTCACTTTCAACGCCACTTTAATTTAATCATAGAAGGCAACAACCACTTCTCGCCAAATTCGGTATTAACAAAATTTCACCCATTTACCCATGTTTTGCATTTAGATTTGGAATTTAAGTGTTCCACCTAAAATAATATAAAAATAATAATATTAACACAAATACAAGTACTAAAAGATATAAATTAGGTGGTAAATATGTATAAATTATGCGCCTATCAGGGTTAGATTGTAAAACGGTGACCCATCACCTGCACGTTGATCCTGACGCCAAACCAGTCAAACAACAACTTAGACAATTCAAGCAGGAAGTCGAAAAACAAATTAAGATCGAAATTTTGCTAGCAACAGGCTTTATCAAGCCTATCCAACACCCCACTTGGTTAGCCAACGTCGTCCCTGTCAAAAAAAAGAATGGTCAAATAAGATGTTGCGTGGACTTCAGGAACCTGAACAAGTCCTTACCCAAGGATGACTTTCCTCTCCTGGACATCGACATGCTTGTGGACGCAACCAGTGAATACGGAATGTTCTCGTTCATGGATGGTTATAGCGGTTACAATCAAATAAAAATGTACGAGTACGATGTTGACAAAACTGCATTTCGAACCCCTATCGAGAATTTCTATGACACGGTGATGGCTTTGGGAATAAAGAATACCGGTACAACTTACCAAAGGGCCATGATAATAATATTTCATGACATGATGCACAAGCAAGTAGAAGATTATGTCGATGACGTAGTAGTAAAATCCGTAGCCAGAGCATCCCATGTGGACGTACTACGTCAAGTTTTCGAGATATGCCGTGAATACCACTTGAAGATGAATCATCTGAAATGCGCCTTTGGTGTCTCATCTGGGAAGATTCTGAGGATTTCAGGTAACAACATAAGGGATCAAGGTGGACTCGACCAAAACACAGGCTATCACAACCATGCTACCACTGCGCTTTATGGGAAAGGTATCACGTATTCGACGCTTTATTCCCAGACTAGCTCAGTTTGTTGCTTCATTTACACGCCTGCTAAAGAAAGAGGCAAGTTTTGTTTGATCATCTACATAATAAAATGCATTTCACCATATCCAACAATTATTTGTTTTCACCAACTGTTATGAAATCTCCAACTCCGGGCAAACCGTTACTCCTCTACACAGCCTTCATCGAAGTTATCATAGGAGCCATATTGCTTCAAGAAGACTACATGGGGAATAAATATCCCATCTACTATCTTAGTCATACACTGAGAGATGCGGAGATAAGATATCCCAAGGTTGAAATAATATGTTTATCCCTGGTGCATGTCATTCAAAAGTTTCGCCATTACTTACTGGCGAATAAGATAGTATTGATGGCTAAGGATAACCCTATAAAATTCTTATTGTCAAAACCTGCTCTCATAGGGCGATCAAGAAAATGGTTGCTACAAATGTCAGAGTTTAACATATTGTGCATATCTCCAAAAGCAATAAAAGGACAAACGGTTACAGACCTGCTTGCAGCTTTTCCAGGGGAAGATGATACAATGACATATGAAGACGTACCCGGAGAATTCCCATACGTCTCACTTGCTAAAGAAGAGGCCTGGCTATTGTACTTCGATGGATCTGCTACCCCTAATAACAATACTGGGGGAGACGATATTGTGTTAGTCTCACCAACTGGCGAATTTTTATCATATTCTTTCAAGCTGAATTACAAGTGTACCAACAACTCCGCCAAATATGAAGCTTTCCTAATAGGATTTTTGCTAGCAAAGCAATCTGGACTACACGTCTCGAAATAAGAGGAGACTCAAAATTACTGGTGAACCAGATGAACAGGATATACTCTCTCAAAGAACCAACCTTAACCCCGTATAGGGCGGAAGCACAGAAGCTTTTAACTCACTTTGCCGAGGCGATATTCATACATACGGGACGTGCCAACAACAAACATGATGACTACCTGGCAACTCTAGCCTCAAAACTTCAGTTCGAAGACTCGGAGACGATCCTCACTGTACAAAGACGTATCATGCTTTTCAAATTGGACGGACAAGCCTAATGAAGAACAAACCAATGACTGGAGGATGCCTATTATCCAGGAGCTCAATAACTCACATAGAAAAAGAAAGGTTAGTCTTAAAGATTTGAAGAATTTCTTTATGTTACACGGATATTATATCATAGAAACTTGGACGGATCTCTGTCAAGATGTCTGAGAGATGATGAAGCACAGGGGAAACTTAATTGAGTACACCGTGAAATGTATGGACATACACTAGTAGTAACCATGTATAGACGTCTACAACGTCTTGGGTATTATTGGCTCACCATGGAGACCCAATCCTGATTGTTGCAGGAGTCTTTCTCTAATTGTCATACCTCGTCATAACAGTCGGAAATACTAACTATACACCATGTTGGGGACTGGCGGGACCCATATATCAAATACCCCAAGTTAATGTTCTGCCTAAAGAAAAGCGGGAAGCGGCACAATTGATCTGAAAAGCCAAGAGATTCGTCTTCCATGAAGGAATTCTATACCAAAAAGGCTTTGGCGGAGACTTGTTGCGATGTTTGGAAGGAGAAGATATTCAGACCATCCTGAAAGAAACGCACGAAGGGGAGCACTAGGGCAAGAGAAAATTATTTCTCCAAGTCCATGAGAAATACTAGTGGCCTACCATGGAAGACGATGCAACCTCATTCGTTCAGAGATGTCACCAATGTAAAATCCATGGTAACCTCATTCATACACCTTGTCTTCCTCTTTACTCAGTAAGTAGGCATTGGCCATTCTATAGCTGGGGACTGGATCTCATTGGTTATATCAATACATCCTCATCAAAGCAACACGAACATATACTCACTGCCAGTAGTACTTCACTAAATGAGTCAAAGTCGTACCTCTCAGAAGCACGACTAGAGCAACCATAGCGGCCTTCATCAAATAACATATTATATGCAGATTTGGGATACCCAAGCACATTGTAACGGACAATGGTACTCCATTCGTGAATAAATATGTTCGAAAGTTTTTCAACAGACTTCATTGGACCCAGTTTTTTGGTTTCTAGCGAAGTTTCGTTTAGGAACTTATACTACTTATCCCGGCTAGCCGTACTCTCAAAGGTATTGGCTGAAGAACATGTGATAAAATGTACTCCCGTCCCCTGCCCTTTGACTAATGCATCATGCCGCATCGGCATCAACAAGTGCTTATAGATCGAAAGCTTTGCCTTGTCCAGATCGTTCATTTGCTTGTACCGAACTAAGCAACTAGGAAGACAGTTTCAACCATCGTTTGGGCTAATGCCTCCCCTTCTTTTATTATGACCATATAAAAACATGACACAAATAATTTCCTATGGCCTTGTGGGCATACAGAACTTCTCCAAGGAGTTCTACAGGGACCTCTGGTCGTGTCGTCAGCTAACCAAAATAATTCAAGTTCTTACTTCACTAATATAGATTAAAGTATAGTAATAAGAACAAGTTTGTTCCCACAGAGAGGCAGGTGATTGTTAATTACTTATGTAAAAAGGGGGTTTTGGTTGTGATTATAACTAAATTATACTAAAGTAAAAAGATTAAAACGAATATCTGAGATAAAGAACATTGGTTAGAGAATTCATCTTCCATCTTCCAACATGTTATCAACCAAATCATACTCAAAATTCATGCACTCTCAATATCAATAACCCTAAAGCATCCTATCGCAGGCTTACTCCGGCAAAACTCCTATTATCATCAAAGGCGCAAGAGCCACTCTTTGAATCCTTTTCACCGAATAACTTGGCGCAAGAGCCACTCAAGTTTAACCCAATGAAAGCAATGGTCTTTGTGAGTTGAGGTTATTCTAAGCAACCCGGCGCAAGAGCCACTCGGATTTAACCTAGGTCACGCTTCTACACATAATCGCATGGCAACATCCCGTCGTTAACAACTATGTTATACTACTTGTAACAAGGGTATTTCGAAAATTACAGATTTCAAACCCTAGTTTATCTATAGATCGATGTCAATGTATGCTCATATAATTCACGACTTAAACAAACAAGTAATCCATCATACAAGGCGTTATAAGCGGTAGAACATGAGCGATATTGAAGAGATTATGAACATATGAGAATGAGCCGTTCAATTGATAACCATGTTTTCCAACTTAGGACTACATCCCTAATCAATAAGAAAGGTTTAGTTCATCATGGATTTCTCAAAATCCATGGAAAATAAACAAGAAAGCAAGTAAAGCAAACCCTCGGTGTTGTGATGATCAATTGCTCTCCAAGCCGTTCTCTTTGTGTTCTTCCAGTGTAAAAAGATGTCTTCTTAATATCTTGGATGTCTCTTTATATAGTATCCACGAAATATAGTTTTTTAATGCTTCCGGGACCATGTTTTCCATGTTTTAGAAGCCCACACACGTGCCAAAACTCCCCCCTTTACGGTTGGGTTCGAGCCAATAACCCAACCGTAACTCTGGAAAAAAAATATCACCCAAAAACACCCAGTTTTACGGTTGGGTTCGAGCCAAGAAACCCAACGTAGTCTGTCACAAAAATTCGCTCCAAACTTCCCCAGGTTTACGGTTGGGTTCGAGCCAAGAAACCCAACCGTAATTCCTCCTGGATACTTTTTTGTACTTCACTATTTTGATCATATCTCCCTCATCCGGTGTCCGATTGACCTCATTCTTTTTGGGTTGCCTTCATATTTCAATTATCTACAATATGGAAGTGAGAAAATCTTCATGATTTTTCAACCAATTTTACGGTTGGGTTTGAGAGTCTAGACCCAACCGTAAATCTTTCTGGAATTTGCCTTCAAAATCAACTTCTTTTACGGTTGGGTTTTGGGGTACTTTCCCAACCGTAAATCTTCCTGGAACTCTTGTTTCAAAGTTTTGTTTCCATCCTTTAACCTTTTATTTTTATGCCGGAATGAACTCCTTTCCTCTTCTTTGGTTGAATATACTTCAAAACTCCTAAGAAACTCATAAACAAACAAAATAAAAGCATAATGATATCAAAACTAACAAGAAATCGTTGAATTAGAGGATCCAAATAGTGCAAATAATGCACCTATCAAATTCCCCCACACTTGACTTTTGCTAGTCCTCGAGCAAACTACAAATCTAAACTAACATAAACTACAACAACTCCATTTCGTTGAGGATACGGTTACACTTAGCATGTGTAACGGGCCTTTAAACCCCTAGGTGTCCATAGTGGACGAGTTATAGTCTCGTGAGGGTTTAAAAGAGGTATACCCACAAAACCTAATTTCCAACTTCAAAACATTCAAGAGCACATGCATCCAAAGAGCTACGAAGGCATAAAGTTTCTGCACACTAACAATAAGAATTTAGAAGTATAAAGAACATTATTCCCATACTTAACCCTTGATTTAGGAGAAAACCACCATGTGAAAGGATCCAAGTTCGATAGTGACCGAATATTTCTGCCTCACCAGCAAGATTTTATGAATTTGACACTCAATAGACGCATTTTATGGTTCTCACATGTGTGCAGGCAGGAATGAAGATAGAAATCCTACACACGTTGAATGGTAGGAAGGAAATGTAACCTTCCGAGTCATATGAAGATGTTATCACATAGAACGTGGGACGAAAAAGAAACTTTTTTTGTTTTTTTAGTGACCTCTAATAAAGGAAATCAACCACTATGCGAGGATGGGAATGCTTACTTACCTTCTCATCCGATTGGCAATCAGCACCACTCTCACAACATCCAATAGAAACGTTTTCGGTCTTCAACTGTTGATGATGAACTCTTGAACTTTGTAGAACCTTGACACTTTGTAACTCTTTTCCTCAATTTTCTTGTTGTTTGAAACTTCTCTATATATTTCTTCTTCCCCTCGGCCTTATTGATTGAATACCAATAAAAAATATACACTAAAGCAATGATAAGCTTTTTTTTTTTTTTTTTTATGAATGATGAAACTACTATGGCCGTGGGATAAAGACTTTACCACTTGATTCTTCACAACATGTATTTCCTTGATATCATGAACTTCACTAACTCACATCTTTTGATTTCATTCGCTCTTGTACATAAGTCTTCAACATTTAAATAAAATATTTGTTCTTTCTTGAACGATTGCTTGTAAACCTTGAATTTCTTCAACTTTCCTTCAAATTTTTGATATTCCGCTTGTTGATGATGATATGTTTCTATGGACCTGTTGTTGTCGAGAGAATGGTGCCAACTGCAAACAAGACTACAAGATAGAGTTAGCAATTCTTATGGCACCCTCATGATTGATAAAATAGCACTCAAGAGATCAAAAGTAGTGCTGAAATTGGTACGAAGTTAGGTAGCTCATCATTCTACCCGGAATTTGCACAGATGAAACACTCTAAACGGACAATTGAAGTTTGGTGCCTCACTCATGGGTATTGAATGATTAACAACTATAATACTGTATTCTCTAGAGGCAGTTTAAGTCCATTTTTGTCAGCTCTAGCCTCTCAACAACTAAGCACTCCGAATATAGTTCTCTAATACTTCTAAGTTCAGTTGTTTCGGTTAGAACTCCGTATGTAAACGTATCTAGAAGTATACTAAGTGACTCTAAAATCTCTAAAAGTAGAAGGTTTTCATGCAAATATGTACAAAAGTTTTAAAATTCTACCTAAAAACTATATATGCTTAATTACTCCCCCACACTTAACCTTTACATTGTCTTCAATGTAAATTGATTCCTCCAATATAAAATCAAGATGGGAAATCCTAACATGATATGAAAAAAAAAAATCAAAAGAGAAAGATAGAAATACAAAACCAATGGGTTGCCTCCCATTTAGCGCTTAGTTTAACGTCTTCAACCCGACTTTTTGGTCGTCCATAGACCAACAATCTGAAATTTTGGGGATCCACCCATCAAAAAATCTGCATTGCAAATATTAACTTCACACAAACATTAGTACAAGAAAATAATAGAGAAGTTATCACTCGATAGAAGTTTCCCCCACACTTAGTCTTTTCTACACTCGGAAGTGGATAAAGAACATAGAATTCGGGAACTTTTATAGACTCCTCTTTGCTAACCTGCATAGTATGAGAATCAAATATTTCCAACAACGGATATTTGGAAGCAAAGTCACTCAACAACACTTCTGAAGCATATACATTCAAGCCAAAACGAGGTAAATGAAAAGGATCAACAAGCAAAGGTTCAGTGAAACCTTTTAAAGTCTCTTGAATTATGGGATCCTTATCTTTTTCAAAAATTTCTAATGAATTACTTACCTCTTGTGTATTGTGGTCCTCTATTAAAATTTCTAACCGTTCTTCATTAGTTTCTGCCCCAACAAGAATCTCAGCATCAACATTATCAATATCATCATCGACAAGTTCAATTGGGTCTTCCACATTACTGCTCAATTTGGTTTCATTCTCAACATACTCCTCTCCGTTTTCAGACTAATTGTAATCAGAATCTTCATCGGTTTCCCAACCTTTGTCAGAACGTCGTTTTAATTCCATATGATTGGTCCTACTAATTTATTCGAGAAGCTTTTTCGGGGCTCCGTCATCTTCCAACTTGTATAGTTTCTGAGCAAGTTTTCTGATATTCACATGCTTTCCACCATTAACTACAATAGAATCTCTTGAACACGACTCTTACCTTTGAATGGGTGAATGATCATTATTAATATCAAGAGTTGAAGTAACTACACAATTATCATCAAAAATCAGATTCGGAGTTGGAATAACGTCATCACTGGTGTAAGGATTTTCGAAAGGTTCAAAATCATCATCGTATCCCATAGAATAACATCGCTCACGTTCCTTTCTCAAAGCTCTTTTAGCTGCTGAAATTTCTGCACCTGATGCCCCTTCATTTATCAATTGCTTAAACCTTCTATCAAGTTCTTTCAAACTTGGTAGTCTTACACCATTACTTGTGGTAGAGTTTCTAAACCTTGTCTCCTCCCGTTGAATAGGTGAATGATCTTAATACGATCAAGAGTAGATTCAGATAAACCATCACAAGCATAATTATCCTCCCCTCCTTGTAATTGTTCACTTACATACCTACTATAAAGAGATTGGCATGTATGTGAATAATTAAAAGGGTACGTGGAATATTGGTCATAACCAAAGGATTGGTTGTGATGATACTCCCCATATGGTTGGAAATTTTCATAGGGTTGATATTGAAAACCAAATTGATTACCATTATAAGCTTGATCTTGTGCACCGTACATGGAATACAAGTATCTGAAACAAGATTCTCAAAACTAGGTTAGAAAATAAAATAAAATAAAAATCAGAAACAAAAATAAAACTAAAAAAAAATAAAAACAAATCAAAAACAAATAACAATCCGATATGCCTCCCCGGCAGCGGCGCCAAAATTTGGTCGTGTCGTCGGCCAACCAAAATAATTCAAGTTCTTCCAACCAAAATAATTCAAGTTCTTAATTCACTAATATAGATTAGAGTATAGTAATAAGAACAAGTTCGTTCCCACAGAGAGGCAGGTGATTGTTAATTACTTTCGATTACTTATGTAAACAGGGGGAGGGGGGGTTGGTTGTGATTATAACTAAATTATACTAAAGTAAAAAGAATAAAACGAATATCAGAGACAAAGAACATTGGTTAGAGAATTCATCTTCTATGTTATACTACTTGTAACAAGGGTCTTTTGACAATTCCGGATCTCAAACCCTAGTTTAGCTATATATGTACATGCATTCTCATCTAATTCGCGACTTAAACAAACAAGCAATCCATCATACAAGGCGTTATAAACGGTAGAACATGAGCGATATTAAAGAGATTATGAACATATGAGAATGAGCCATTCAATTGATAAACATATTTTCCAACTAAGGACTACATCCCTAACCAATAAGAAAGGTTTAGTTCATCATGTATTTCTCAAAATCCATGGAAAATAAACAAGAAAGCAAGTAAAGCAAACCCTCGGTATTGTGATGATCAATTGCTCTCCAAGCCGTTCTCCTTGTGTTCTTCAAGTGTAAAATATGTCTTCTTAATGTCTTGGATGTCTCTTTATATAGTATTTATGAAATCTTGGTTTTTAATGCTTCCGGGACCATGTTTTCCATGTTTTAGAAGCCCACACACGTGCCAAAACTCCCCCTTTTACGGTTGGGTTCGAGCCAATAACCCAACCGTAACTCTGGCACAAAAATATCACCCCAAAACACCCAGTTTTACGGTTGGGTTCGAGCCAAGAAACTCAACCGTAACTTTGTCATAAAAATTCGCTCCAAACTTCCCCAGGTTTAAGGTTGGGTTCGAGCCAAGAAACCCAACCGTAATTCCTCCTGGATACTTTTTTGTACTTCACTATTTTGATCATATCTCCCTCATCTGGTGTCCGATTGACCTCATTTTTTTTATGGTTGCCTTCGTCTTTCAATTATATACAAGATAGAAGTGACAAAATCTTCATGATTTTTCAACCAATTTTACGATTGGGTTTGAGAGTCTAGACCCAACCGTAAATCTTTCTGGAATTTGCCTTCAAAATCAACTTCTTTTACGGTTGGGTTTTGGGGTACTTTCCCAACCGTAAATCTTCCTGGAAATCTTGTTTCAAATTTTTGTTTCCATCCTTTAACCTCTTATTGTTATGCCGGAATGAACTCATTTCCTCTTCTTTGATTGAATATACTTCAAAACTCCTAAAAAACTCATAAACAAACAAAATCAAAGCATAATGATATGAAAACTAACAAGAAATCAATGAATTAGAGTATCCAAATAGTGCAAATAATGCACCTACCAACCTCACCATATTCTTTTGTATATAAAGCCAATGCAATCATACCCGTAGAGATTAAAGTCCCATCAGCCAGAATCGCAGCAGCAAGTGGAGTCCATTGGGACGAGTCTAAAATACCCAATTATCGAGTAACAAATTTAGATGTACTTGAATCTAGACGAGCCTAAACAGAAAAATATACAGAGACTTATTGACGCAGAATCTCCAAGGCATACGACAAAGCAGTACAACCATGAGTGTTTCAGGTAGGAGACCTAGTACTTAAAACATCTAAGCATATTCAACAAGATATGTCTACTCCAAAGTTTGATCCAAAGTGGGAAGGGCCTTATGTAATCTCCAAGGCCATGCCAAGTGGGTATTAAAAGATCGTTAACGTGAACGGATAAACCCTGGGACTAGTCATTGATGGTAAATGGATCAAGGAAAATTACGCCTAAAACACCTTCATCTCTCCTCTCACAAGTTCAATATAAACTCAAAATATACATGAGCCTTCAAATTCAAAAACCACTAAATTCATTCAAATCATCCGAAGCATTCTTTATTCAAACTACTCAAAAACCAAAAAAGAAAATAAAAATAATAAGAATGTTTCGCTACTCATCCTATGGCCTAGAATAAATCTCTAAGTCAAGGGAAATGACGGTTGTACAAACTTCCCAACCTCTCTTTGTATCTCTCCGAACGAGTATGCAGGTCTCGAGTCATCTCCCCAGTCTTGGCTCACTATTCCTTCAATGCCTCCTCCTTTGTTAAAGCTGCTACATGATATTCTCTGACACTCTCCAGATGCCGACGTAGCCAGTTTATGTTGAAACAGAGACCCTCACAAGTACTCAACATCTAGTCCCACTCCTGGATTTTTGAGTCTGAGAAATTATACAGAGATGTGTTACCCATCTCGTCAATAATAGGCAAGAGTCCTATGACAGATGTTACAAAATGGGAGGATAATTCTTCACCAGTTCTGTTATAGCAATGTGCCCGTATTTCTCCCATATCTTCGTGTAGAGGTCAACATGGAACTTTGGCATGAACAATCCTCCCACCACTTCATACTTATGAGATAAGGATTCCATCTCCAACTCAAAGGGGATCCCGACGTTGGGGTAATCACGAACAAGAAGACTCAAGTCGGAGTTTGCAAGGGAAGTCATGGGATTAGGAAGAGTCTTAGGATCAACATCAAGGTTTGTGCCTCCTTTCACTGGTACGAATTCTTCATTTTCCTTCAATTCAATACGTCCGACCTCTATCTCTTGTTACAGACAGACAAGCATGCATACGTTTAAAAACAAAAAAAGATGAGTGATTATTCATAGTCTTATGAATTTTATTTCTTTGAGGTCTTCATATTATTGGCGTCACCATCTAGTGCTTACCACGAAGCATTACTGTTCCGTGCTAAGCAGGGGACTTAATGTAGATGGTGAGTTTTTGACAAGGGAGAAAATTGTAATATCGCTTTGCTCAGATGCAGAAGTGTGAAATAAATATCTATAAATTTCTGACCCAACACCAGAATTATGGATACATATTGTTATCTTACATTCCGTAAGAGAATTGAGATTGCGTATTCAGTTCATAACTACATTAGCCTTGTAGCTCTTTTATATATGTATGTTCCTTTAAAATTTCAGGGTTTTATCCGGCTAAATCCTCGTATTTCATGTACGCCCATGCAAACTATTTGTATTAATCAGAACATGCTTATTATACAAAATTACGAGCATTCAGAACGGATGATGTGCCATTTTCTGAATAAAAATGCTAATTAGATGCATACCATATAAATGCAGAGTTGTATCGAACATCATCTCAAGTCGCAGACTTCCACGATTGAATTTCTTGAATATGTTTTGTATGCATTGCACAAAGGCCAAGCAAATACCAACGCTAACAACGCATAGTTAAATGGTCACAGCACCAGCGAGCACCAGTGCCAACCTACCAGTGTGGATAGCAACAGGCTAGCACCAGTGCCAACTTTGGCGCAAAATAATCACAATAGCGCTGCTAGCAACAGTGCTAATGCTAGCGCTAGCACCAACGACAACGCTGGCACTGCTAGCCACAATGCTAGCCTTTCCCCTTCTTACCTTTCCCTTCTCACTTGCTTGCCACGTCATCCCCACTTGCTCGTGCCAGCATTATCCTTTGCTACTAGCGCCAATACAAGGCCATTGCCATACTGCGTTGGCACAAACTCATTGATAGCATTATCTTACGACAAACTCAGTATTATTCACATGCTTTGAGTCCATGACTCCACTAACTCCTACGATAAATCAAAACAATTTTTTTGGGGGGATTCTTCGTGGAGTTTTGGTTTGGTGGTTACAACAACATGCAGCGTGGCAACACCCCATGATGAGAAAGTTACAAAGTAGTGGTGACGGTTGTGGCAGTTAAGGAGATAATGGAGTATTGGAGTAATGGTTTTCCAAAAATTCCAAGGCGGTTATACCATTATCCCCACAATTTTCATCTCTCCATCTCCTCACTACCTCCGCTACTTACAAGGAAATATGTGTGTTCCCAAACTATTATAAATATGCTACTTAGCCATTCAGAAAACGGAACAAGCTGAATATTCTCACAAGCTCTGTTATTCTCTATAGTTCAACACCTTTACACACAATTCATCATACTCATTTCCTTCAACTTTCTCTGCTTCCCTCCGCTAAGATCAACTCATTTTCTCTCCTTGTGACCGAAGCAGGACGAAACAACTAATTTCGTGGTTTAGGCTTGTCATGTACGATTTTGATTTCCGAATCTTAAGAAAGTACTTCAACAATATATCATCTTACTTAAGAGTAATTTTTAGGTACCAACAACAGCTAAGTAGAAAGTCTCGTACAAAGATTGTGTGACTATACTTAGTATCTCCTAACTTTTCCCCCCACAAGGTATCACCAATCTTAACCTTCGATTTAGAAATGGATCCTCCATGAATGCCATGACATATTGTACGGAAAGTTTGGAGGAAAAGTCCTCGTATAAACTATATAGTCTTTTGGGTGATTCTTTCCCCTCATTGACGCGCGCCAGCATACAAACGCAACTGATGCAAGTTGATAGATTGCATAGGCCGGTAGGGTGTAGGCGGATGAGCAAAGTAATGGTTTAATATTCGGTTTCCCTATGTTGTTTGTGCTGTATAATTCACCCGATCAGTCACTCTCTATCTCTCCCTCTTTCCTGCTCTTTCTAGTCTGTACTTCCTCTTTTACTTTCTTTTATATTTTCCTCTCTCTCCCTCTCTCTCTCTCTCTCTCTCTTAATAAAACACTCATCCAAACACGCATTCTTCTTCTTTGTTTTTGTTTTTGTTTTGTTTCTATCTTTCCTCTTTCTTCTCTCTACAGTTACCACCAAACAAACACCAATAGCAACAGCAATGTCTCTCCGACCCACATCACGAACAGAAGTTCGTAAGAAATCATACAAAACAGGTGTTGATGCAGATGAAGCAAGAAGAAGAAGAGAAGATAATCTAATCGAGATCAGAAAAAACAAAAGAGAAGATAATCTTCTTAAGAAAAGAAGAGAAGGTCTTCTTCAATTTCAACAATCTTCTTCTTCTAATGATCCTAATTCATTATTAATCCCTCCTGTTGCCATCGAAAAAAAGGTAGTTATTGACCACTTACTTACTGTTGATTTCATTAATGTTGATCTGTTATGCCCTATTTTACAGTGTATTAGATTGATTAAATTGAAACTAGGGTTATGTATGATTCACTGATTTTACTGTGAAATATTATATTTATTTGATGATGGATTAGGTTTGACTACTGATCTCACTTGGTGGTATTCTTACCAATTCAACATATTTATATTATTATTTTCGTAAATGAGGTTTGAAATTCGATTACATCGATGTTATTGGTTTTACTATTTTTAATTGCACCTGATATCTGTTTATTGAAACATAAAACTTGCTGGGAGTGCTGGTTTGATTAGTGATGTGAAGCACAAAATTGACTTATTTTTAGTACAATAACTGGCTAGAGGAATACATTTATTCTTAGGATATGACTTCCATGTGTGGTGTATGTTTTCTGATGTGTTGTGGTGATGGCTTCAGGGTTCTGTTGTGTTGGGTTGAATTCTGGATTCAAACCTTATTAATTGGGTTCTTTTTGACTTTTGTTCATATGTTAGGTATCTTGGCTCATTAATAATTCCTTAAGGAATGTGGAGAAGGATTTTTTCCCCGCCACATCAGCACCTGGCTATGTAGTTCACTTGCTCTAGTTTGAAGTCTCATTTAGGAAGAGGAGCACTTCAGTACCTGCCTAGGCTTTTACTCCTAGTTTGGACGTTTTACTATGGAAGACGAAAACTGATGAATATAACTCAGGAATATATGTTCTCTTGGTTAATAACTTGAACCCTGATATAAAACTACAACATGCTATCTCAAGAAACCATGTAGCCTGGGTTGCGCGGATACCTGACTTCACACCACGTACCTGTATCGATACGCACACATACCGATTCCGATACTCTTGGATTCTTCCCAAAAGCCTTATCAGAAAATTACATAGTTTTTTTCAAGTCTTTCCTTCGAAAAATTTCTGAAGGTTTCTTGCTTCTCACGTGCTTTGTGCATGTGAAGTGGAGAGACAGTCTATGAGAAATTGAAGGAGTTTACACTTCTTATAAAGAGGGTTGAGAGGGGAAGTTTGAAGTTTGTGAGCAATACGAGACTAAATTGTTGTGAGAGAGAGGTGTACAGAGAGTGATTTTAGGATTATATTGAATTTTTTGTTCTCTAATACAGCATAAAATCACAGTTACAAAATTATATGTACGCCGTATCTGCCTGTACCCGTATTGGCTGTTTTCTGAAATGCCGTATCGGATACCCATACCAGTATCTATGCAACCCAGCATGTAGCTGACTATTTACAACCGTAACATTACGTTGTACTCGTTGACATGTTTCTGACCTCAAAAAACTGTATTGCAGATATGGAAACCCGCATGTTGATATAAATATTGCATTTACTCCTTAAGTGGTTTCTCTATGGAGTTGTTGTGTTGAGAATTTGAGAATGTCAGCTGACTAATAATAAATTTAGTTATTTTGTTACTGCGCATAGTTATGATTGTTTATCTTGTTGCTGTTCTTTGATAGTTGGAGAGCCTACCTGTAATGGTACAAGGAGTTTGGTCTGATAACCCTGCCTCACAATTGGAGTCCACAACTCAATTCAGGAAGCTTCTTTCTATTGGTATGCTCAATAGTCCCGTATTGATGTTTTATTTATTTTTGGTTCATTTGTTTTCGAGGCTGAATTTTGATTCACTTATTTATGCAGAGCGCAGCCCTCCAATTGAGGAGGTAATCAAAGCAGGCGTTGTCCCTCGCTTTGTGGAATTTCTTGAGAGGCAAGATCTGCCTCAATTGCAAGTATGTCCTTTTCTGGATTTTATTGCCAGTTAAGAAAAAACTTTTGAACTCAAGCTTTACTGATGTTAATTAAACCTACGATTCAGTTCGAAGCTGCTTGGGCTTTAACCAATATTGCATCTGGGACATCAGAGCATACACGAGTTGTTATTGAACATGGTGCTGTGCCAAAATTTGTGCAACTTCTTAGTTCTTCAAGTGATGATGTCCGAGAACAGGTAATCCAAATCTCATTTTTTTCTTGCTGGTTGTGTTCTTCTTTAGTATGATCCTCAAGCTACTTTTTGTTTTATGTTGCAGAACTTGATCAGATGAAGCTACTTAATGTTGCTTTATAATTAACACACTCTTTGTTTGTGCAACACTGCAACTACTAAGTCACTTTTTTTTTTCGCATTCCTTCTACAGGCTGTTTGGGCCTTGGGTAATGTGGCTGGTGATTCACCCAGCTGTAGAGATCTTGTCCTTGGTAATGGTGCCCTCATTCCGTTGCTTAATCAGTTAAATGAGCACTCAAAATTGTCCATGTTAAGGAATGCAACATGGACGTTGTCGAATTTCTGCCGTGGAAAACCACCGGCACCATTTGACCAGGTTTTGATTAAAATTGAAGTTTTTGGTTTGACAATTTTGTAAATATTTTTTTTTTCATCCATGTAATGTTATTTGCTCTGCATCAGGTTAAGCCTGCACTGCCTGCTCTTCAGCAGCTTATACATTCATCAGATGAAGAAGTGCTAACAGATGCGTGTTGGGCACTCTCTTATCTTTCTGATGGCACAAATGACAAAATTCAAGCTGTGATTGATGCCAGTGTTTGTCCACGACTTGTAGAACTCCTGCTGTAAGATGTTTTCTTTTGTTGGCGTCTTGATTTGTATTTTCAATTACTATCGTTGACTAAGATATGTCTCTCCTCCAGTCATCCATCACCTACTGTTCTTATACCCGCTCTTAGGACAGTTGGAAACATTGTCACGGGTGATGATGCTCAAACTCAGGTATGTGTATTTGCAGAAAAATGACGCAGTATACATAGTTGTTGGACACGAAATGCTAATTTATATATCTTCTCTTGGCTTCAGTTTGTAATCGATAACCATGTGCTCCCTTGTCTTTACCAACTTCTCACACAAAATCACAAAAAAAGTATTAAGAAAGAAGCATGCTGGACAATTTCAAATATTACAGCAGGGAATAGGGATCAAATACAGGTAAATGGCACATGTTTTTGTATTTCCTCTGTACGTTTTCAAGTATTTCTAATTTTATACTCCAAAGGAAAAAATTTGTATTCAAATGGTTGAAGTGGAAAACAATGACAACTTTTACATAATTGAAACAGGCTGTTATTGATGCTAACATCATCCTCCCTCTAGTTCATTTACTTCAACACGCTGAGTTTGATATCAAGAAGGAGGCTGCTTGGGCTATCTCAAATGCTACCTCTGGTGGATCCCACGAGCAGATCCAGTAGGCATTTTTATCCCTTTCCAGTCTTAAACCTAGAATTTTATGTTCATAACCATCATTTATACAGTAGACCTTACAATGGGTTTATTTGCTAACAGTGTCAGTAGAAAACTAATTAACTAATCATTTGAAAAAGCTAAAATGATGAATTGAAATGGACCCTGTTTGAATCATCTTAATTTCTTGTAGGTTCTTAGTGACTCAAGGCTGCATCAAGCCTCTCTGTGATCTTCTAGCCTGCCCTGATCCAAGAATTGTTACCGTTTGTCTAGAGGGACTTGAGAATATTCTGAAAGTGGGAGAGGCCGATAAGGATTTGGGAAAGAATGGCGGTGTCAACCTCTTTGCACAGATGATTGATGAATGTGAGGGATTGGATAAGGTTGAGAATTTACAAAGCCATGACAACAATGAGATATACGAGAAAGCTGTGAAGATCTTGGAAAGATACTGGATTGAGGATGAAGATGAAGAACAAAATCTTCAAGATGGTGGGGATGGAACTCAGCAGGGTTTTGATTTTGGAACTAGCCAGCCTAGTGTTCCCACTGGTGGTTTTAAGTTCGGTTGAAGTGGGTTAGACTCCAATTTGGGTTCTAATCTTTTATTTTTATTTTCCTTTTTTTATCCTTATTTAGTAATTTGGGGTTATAGTGTTTTTTATCAAAAGTTTTTTATTTTCATTAGCCGAATTTGTTGGTTTTGGTACACACTTAGTTGTTTGCCCAGTACAAAGGGCGAGTCATTGTTTTTGGTCTGGCTCCTAGGTTTCATTCATCTAGGGAACGCTATGAAAAAGATGTAAACCTTTCAGCAATTGTGGTTTCCAGTTTTAATGTTTCATTTTTATGATAAGATTCTGATTCTTGTTTGTTATGGTTATGATCGTTTGGAGCCAATCGGTTCAGTTGGTTCAGTCGTTTTCTTGATCAGTGTGCATCGTTGTTTGATGAATGTAATTTTTTTTCTTCTTTTTTTGAAGCATATAAAATGTAATTATAAACTTCAACCTTTACCATTTGGTCTTGCGATACAGGTGCTAGACTCGGTTGCTGTAAGGAACTTGCGCTTGAAAATGTGCAAGCATGCCAAGCGGCTAGCAGACACGTCTCCAGTGTGTTTTAACGAAACATTTCTATCATTTGTAGTTTATTAGCTTACAGATATCAACATCAGGACTCCAAAGAGGGCAACTTAGGCAACTTAAACAAAATATACTCGTTGCTGTTCGGTTCTGCGACTCTGTTGGTCTAAAAGGTATGCCTTCACTATGAATTTGTTTGAGCCTTCAGTTCTTGGGTTGTAGGTGTACAAACAAAATCTCACAGTAGAGCTTCACTTGAATGGCTCGTATGTGTCATACATGTCTTTGCTATACCACTATTCCTCTTTTGGTGGTGGGAGCTGTTGAAATTCTTTCCATTTACAGTAGGAAAATTCAACCGTTTCATATCCATGGGAGTCTGCCATTGCATCCTCCCAAAAAATTTCAGAGGCCTTGGTATTCGCAGGATCCGATTCCAATGATGGGTTGGTGGCAAAAGTGTGCCTTATCACCACCACGTTTTTCATACCTATACTTTCGATGCCCAATAATGAAACGAAAATATAATAGAAAAATAGAAAAATCCTGTGAAAGCATGTGGTGAATTAAAGATGCTTTACATTAGGATAAGAATTTTTTTTCATAAATCTAAAATAAAAGAAGATGTATTGTTCTTGATTTATGCTACAAATAGAGCTTCGTTTGGATGCTTGTCATCAAGATAGAAAAACAAAACTAAGAAGTAGAAGAAAAGAAAGATTATCGACTGCATTATGAGGAAGAGTAGCAGGATTTTCTTCTTATTCACTGTTCTGCTATTTGTCTCGACTGCCATCACTAGTAAGTAGTATTTCCCCCCCTTCAATTGAAGCTTTCTTTTGTTGGATCAGTTTAATTTCATCAGTGGAACCATTGCGCTTGAGTAGATTAGTAAATCAGCATGCTAAGTGATGTATGGTTTGTATATGTATGCAGGTGGGTCGACGCTTAAATGTAAGAAAGGTGAAGTTAAGACACAAATGCTATACATCCGATGTGGTCTTTCATGTAAGCAGATATGTGCATCGAATAAGCAATGCCAACATACTGGTTGCGAAAAAGTTTCATTGTCTCCTGATGAGCCTGCAACTGATCAATGTGTCATATGCCAGACCACAAAAAAGCAAGGCTTAAACTCCATAGTCGTTTAACTGCTAGTTAGTTGCTTCCTTGCTGTTGCTTTTTGTGTGTCATCTTGAAGATCCCCGTGTTACATTAATTATCTTGTTTCGGTTTCATTATTACGGAAGTTGCCGATGTAAATAAGTTTCAATTTCGCACCAAATGAATCCGATTTAATAGAACAAAACCTTGCTTCTGCTTCAATTTCCTGGTTGTCCATACATTTGCATTGACAATATGGGGAAGATTACGTTACTAAAGCTCAGAAGCAAAAGTAAAATCTAATAAAACTATCACTACTATTCTAGCTCAAGCTATAGCTCTCTCTTTACCCTTTTTACTTGCACTGGATGAACCACTACTTCTATCTTTTCCCGCATCCTCCTCATCAACAATGATAATAGTATCTTGCAGACCTTCATCATCCAATTCCTCTTCTCCGTCTTCATCTTCATCTTCATAGTCTTCATCATCATCTTCATAATCCAAATCCTCATCATTGTCACCGTCATCCATATCTGAACGAACGGTATGGAACTCGGGAGGTGGAGGGCAGTCCTCGGTGATTGCATCATCCCTCTTTATTACGAGCTGTCGAATGACCCTCTCATCTTTGTCTAACAAGCTTTTGAAATCATTAATCCATTTAGCTTCCAACTCAAAGTTCATCAACATGTAGTGTGCATTCTTGGCTTTCTTGATCTTGTAAGCCAGTCTTCGGAGGCCCCAATCGCTTACTCTCCAAATCTTACCCCTTTTCTCTTTTAGAAAGTCTACAGAGTTGGATTCAGCAGTGTGTATTAGAATTTAGAAAGTATAAAACACACATGAATCACTTGTAAAGATTTTGCAAAGCAGGCAAATCCCCAAATATGAAAGTCAAAAGTGAAAGAACTCACTGAAGTTGAAATGCAAACAACAATAAGGGTGAAAAGAATCAGATCACCTTCAACTTTAGAATTTACAATTCCAACCTCTTCTGCATGGTCTTCATGAATCATATAAACCACTTCATAATGCCGCACTACAAAAATAGCAAAAACAATTGCTTAACTCTGCTATACCACTTCATTTGATAACATCTTCATCACACATAAATCAGACAGAATTAACGACAAGGGATTCGTGCAATGTCTCTGATCAAATTCTACCATAATTTGATAACATCTAACTGGCTCGACAACGTCATCATAGACTCTTTTGCAGCTATAGAAGAGTACCAAAGAAGGAAAAGGACAGCGAGATAGGCAGTGGGCCAAGGAAGATCACAAATAAGAAGAATCACAATGGGGAGAAAAAGAAAAAAGCTGGTTTGGTTGGTGGTTAACTAACATTTCAATACTAACCAAAGTGGTTTAAGTGTAGTGATTTCAAACCACCAGCTCTAGTTTTATGAGTGCGGAGAAGCATGAAATGATAGTACCAGATCAGCAACAATTATTGGCAAGAACGATATGGCTAATCTAATTACACATACTAGCAAGTAATGATACACGAAAACAGTACACTTACTTCTGTCATACTTCAAATCAGTTTCCAGCTGAAGATTGAGGAAATCAAAAAGCTTTTCTGCAGAAAAGAAAACTTTAGTTAAACCACAACATTTGAACAGCAAAATATTTCCTTAGTCCAAACAAGACATTCTTCGGAATCTGCAAATTCAGGGGCAAGTTTACCATCTTCCTGAACTTTTTGCTGAAAACCAAAAGAATACAACCATTTCAAAAACAATTATATGGTTCATGAATGAAAGCAAAAAAGAGCCTAAAAATGGTACTCTTATAGGGACATTACAACATCAAAGTGATAAGCAAAAAACTGGTTTTAATTCTTCCAATTTATATTGTTAACAATATCTAAAATGCACCGATACAAACCCACCAACAGTTTTTATTTGGATAAGTAAAATCCCTCCACTTCAAATAAGCTAAAACCCAAAGGTGGTGAGTTTAACCAACACCACTTCTTCACAATTATACATAAAACCACAATAATGACCTAAAACTATCACTGAAAAGTGAATCACGCCTAGGAAAATTGAGCTAAACCCCAAAGTAATTGGCTTTTACCACAGAATGTATTTACACCTATTTTATCAATTTGAGGAGAAGGAAAAAGGGTTCTCGATAAAACCAATGAAGCAGAGAAAAAATTACGTAACATTGTAAAAGAAGGGAATTTCTGTGTGTTTCAAATATTTATTACCTGTTTGAGCAAGATAGCCTCAGGGAAAGGACCAGTAGATTCCTCAGGTTTAGGGCTAATGTGAATCACTTTTATTCTTCTTTGTAGCTTCTGTAATCACTAACGTTCTGTTATTTGTTTCAAGCTTTGGAGTTAGTGAAAATGGCAGTGGTTTTTGAAAAGACCATCTTTTCACACTACTAGTAGTTGTTAAACATGATATCTGGTTCTTGAAAACCCTTTCTCCCTCATGAACTAATTTAGGTGAAGCTTGCATGAGAACCTCCATGGTGGAAGTCTAGATTGACAGAGGAGAAAACTCTTAGAAGATGAAGTGTAGGCACAGAAATGCATTCTTTTACTGCAATGGTCTGTGTGGTCTTATTGTAATTCCATTTTATAAACTGGGTATTTCATCTATTCTGAACCGTTCACTATTCACTACCACATAAAACGCTAAAGGGTTGTTAGGTAGTGAAAGATGATCTGGGCAAAACAGAATCGAGTGTCCTCAAAAGAAAAACCCTGGAACATCCCCGTAGTGAGAATTCTCGCCGGTCTTCATCTGAAAACTTAGTTCTCCTCGCCGATTTCGTCTCTCTTTTTAATTTTCGCGATCTCCTTCATGTTTACAAGGTACAAACCCTTAATCTCTAATTTTTCTTTCGTGTGTTTACTCGTTGTTTTTCTAACATTTTCTAATGTGTAGTCTCCTGAATATGTATGCAATTGTCAAGAAATGGGTTATATATTAATCTCTCTTGCAATCCCTTTGAAATTTGTCCACTTGGATTACGTTTGCAATTGAAGATGTAGTATTATCCTCAAATAAATACACATTCCCTTCTGAAAGTCCTGTATTCTGATAGTTTCAAACTTCTACTACTTAAATGTCTATAGGTAGTCTCTCTTTATAATTTTCTGGTTTAAATTTAATTCCGATTACTATGACTGACCGCCTTTTCAATCTCCAATGTTGTGTAAAAATCGAGATTGGTCTTAGGTTCTTCTACATTCAGCTTCTTGTCGAAACACAGTGTGTACCAGAAATTAAGGACTGAAATCCTAATTCATAAACTTCCAGATATTATTTATTCATATATTGGGTATTGATGTAGTGAATTGAAGGTCAATAGTTTCTGAACGAATAGTTGTAAATAATCTTTTTAAAATTATTGACCTTGCACCTTAACTAACTAATTCATTACCATCTTAACAACTGAGACACCCATTTGGTTGAGAATTGAGACTTACTATGCATTAAGCAATATGAAAATCCTATTTATCTCTTCACATAAACCTCATGTTAAGATTAAAACATCTAAACAGTAGTATTGTTTGTAGTTCAGATTCATCCTCATACCCCTCCATTTCGTTAACTAATCATTTGGGAATGAATGTATAATTCGTTAGAAATCCCTAATTGTTTATTACTTTTGGTTAAATACATCCTTCAATATGATTTTACATCTGATCTTCAACTTCTCTGTGCTTCTGTGTGAATTTGTAGATTGCAATCCAAGGTATCACGTAATTCTTAGAAGAATATAGCATTTTTATGATTTTAGATTCTCTGTGCGTTTTCTGTACCAGGAATAACTGCCCTAGACGAAGCCACTGCTTCACTTATTTAAACTTAAGCAAGACGACGTCCTTCTCTCTGCCTCTTCCTTTAGTGTATTTTACTACAGGTATTTGTTAGAGTATACTCAGTATAGTTATATTAGGAATGGCACCGATGAAGATAGGTTGTTCTATGATGGAGAATGGGATAAATCAGGTAAGAGTTTGGATTATGATGGTGGTCAACAAAAAGGACTATTAGTGCAACATTATATAACTTTCGATGAGATTCAGAAATTAATAAGTTGTAGTATAGCCGAGGAAGAAGATTGGGCGGCCCATGTGTCATGACACTATGGTGTTTGGTACCTGGTACTGTACAGGTGAGAGATCCTATGAAAATAGCAAAACAATCAGATTTTGATTTCTTTTTAGCCTTAGTCAATGATAACTTTCCTAGGTGTGTTCCGTTGTATGTGACAAGACAACCTAAGGAACCACCAAGAACTGAAATTAGGGTATTTCGAGATGGTTGTCCTGAAAATGCTCACACTCCGAAAACAGATGGTTCCAGTTGTCAGAATAGCTTTGTATTCAAGAAAGCAACACTCTTCAGAGTTGAACCACACGTTTCACCGGCATATGGTGATTCCATGGATGACTTGTTTGATGATGAGGAAGAAGATGATAGGTCAAAAGAAAATGAACTACTACCATCGCAACAAGCAAATGAAATAAGTCAAAAGGATGGTGATGTAGTGCATGTTGATGATCAAATGCGTGCTTCTACATCTGGTCCACCTCCAGATAGTGATGGACAGATGAACAAGCAATACACCGATGATTATTGCAAAGAGTTGGAAGTTGGTGAGTTGTTTGAAAGTAAAATTGCTTTACTGAAGAGATTAAGTATTTATTCATTTAAAATGAACTTTCAGTTCAAGTTTAAGAAGTCTCAAGCAGATAGGGTCAGTGTAGTTTGTGTTGCTAATAATTGCAAATGGTCACTGTATGCGACAAAGTTTAAAAATAGTTCATATTTTAGAGTGAGGAGATACCACAAAATCCACGCTTGTTCGCGAGACAGTACACCCACCAACAAGCATAGGCATATAACTTCTCGGATCATCGAAGAATGTATAAAGAACAAGCACAATGGTTGAGGTGGTATGTGCTAACCAAAGGATATAATTGAGGAAATTCAAAAGGATCTTGGTATCACTATAAGTTACCATATGGCACGGAGTGCTAGAGAGCGTGCAGTGGCTTCTATTTTGGGGTCAGCTGAGGAATCCTATGCTACACTTCCATCTTATTGTGCAGAGTTGGAGAAATCCAACCCTGGTACTGTGACGTTCATTAGCACAGATGCTTCTGATAATTTCAAGTATTTTTTCATGTCGATTGGCGCTTGCATACGTGGATTTTTGATTCAGTCAGGCCTGTAATTTCTGTTGGTGGAACGGATTGGAAGGCCAAATACCATGGGACGTTGTTCTTTGCCACCTGCAAAGATGGGAATGATCAGTTATTTCCTTTAGCATTTGGCATTGGTGATTTAGAGAATGATGCTTCTTGGCATTGGTTTTTAAGCAAACTGCGAACAGTGATTGGTGATGTTGCAGACTTAGTCATCATTTCCAGTCCAAATGCAAGCATAGAGAAAGGTGTCCGTACAGTGTTTCCAGAAGCAGTTCATGGGGGATGCTTGTATCACATTGGTCAGTATGTGAAGAAAAATTGCAGAGATGACATTCTGAATCAAACGTTTCATGATGCTGCCAAATGTTATCGAATGTCAGATTTCAACCACATATTTCATCAGATGTGCCAGATATTCCCTGACATTGCCTCTAAACTTGCTGAAATAGGATTCGAAAAGTGGTCTCGTGCACACTTCAATGGCATACGGTACATATAAGGACAACCAACATTGAAGAGTGCTTAAATGTCATTCTTAAGGATGTAGATGACCTTCACGTGACCAAGTTAATTGAGCATGTTAGTAAGATGTTCCAAAGCTTGTTTAATGAGCGTCAAGCGGCTGCTCTGGGTTCAACAACCACACTGACAAAGTGGACGGAGGATGAACTTCGTGAGAGGATGAACCAGTCTGCTCTGGGTTCAACAACCACACTGACAAAGTGGACGGAGGATGAACTTCGTGAGAGGATGAACCAGTCTTCCCTGTACTCGGTTCATCCCATCAACATGGATGAGTTCCAGGTCTTCGACAATAATAAGAATGCAGAAGTGAATTTGAACTACAAGACCTGCACGTGCCAAGTGTTTCATCTTGACCAACTTCCATGTGCACATGTAACGGCCATATGTAAGTTTCGTAACATAGATCCTTACCAGTACTGCTCACGGTATTACCTTCTTGCTACACTTAAGGAAGCATATTTAGATTCAATATATCCAGTTTTATCTCCTGAAAACTGGGAGGTATCCGAAGAGGTTCGCAGAAGAGTTGTGTTACCTCCAGGAACACGAAGACCTTGTGGCCGACCAGGTAAGCGGAAAGTTTCTTCTCAAGAAGAAGGGGAATCAAATAGAAAGTGTGGGAAATGTGGTTTATTTGGGCATAACCGTCAAAGGTGCGGACAAAGTGGTTCCTGTTGACATGATTGAAAGTACCTTGCATAATGTTTTTCTTCCTTTTTATTTAAACCTTACTTATAAATTAATAATATCTGGATGGATTACACAATGTCGATCATCGTAACACATATGTTGCTCACTAGTTGCACCATGTTCATAAACAGAAACACCATTTTCTCTTAAATTTTTCCCATCATCTCATGACAATTCACCTGTTGAATACTCGATTTTTCCTTTATTAAATATAAGTTGAATTATCATGATTTTTGTCATAGTTTACTTGCCCGATCTTACAAAATGGTGTTGGTACCCAGAGGTGTAAAACGTGTCTATATTACATAAGTACGACCAGTGTTGTATACTATTCTATGCTAAAGGACTACTCTGTTAAAGCATTAGTAGTGGTAATATCAAAACAAGTAGGAGGAAGAAATATTCTTATTACTTCTCAATTATTATGCAAGATCATCTTGCACAAAGATCATATTTATAGAGTGGAGTGTGGACTGCATGACTAGGTAGAATACAAAGTTGCCATACATGCATACACATGGCACTATGGGCTCCATCCTTTTCTGATATGTGTTATGTCAAGAGAAAAATAAGCCAGCAGGTGCAAATATTCAATACGTCATTTTGAGAATCCAGCTGGGCAAATGGTGGGTCAGCCACCTAATGGATGTTATATAATACTCCCTTTTAGATGATCATCATTTAAACTGTTACTTTGCCAAAACCATACCAGAAAAATTTATTGAGATAAAAGATTGGACCAAGGAAAAAGTGTGACCGTTTCGAGATTTGATGGCCGTCGCGAACATGTTATCATGATAAAATTTTGTCCGGAAAACCTCTTAGAAAAACCCGAAAGTCGAAAGCACATAATGGTATTAACAACGCTACTGATTTTTCTTTGTTAACATCTTCTCAGGAAAAATCATATGTGGCAAAAACCCGAATTAAATAATATGAGCGATTATCTGATGACCGCACCTCAACGAACTCTATGGATATACATCTATTTGGATAATGCTCACTATTCTAAGTTGTTATCTCATTAAAAACCTCGCTAGGAAAACCCAGAGGGACAAAACCTGAACATAGGAAAACATGAGTACTCAAAACAGTGATTGACCCGTAGATCACTGTGCCTGATAATAGTGCATAGATTTCACGAACTATCTTTTAATGTCTTCATCGGCTTCCCTAACTTGAGAAACTCAGTATGATTTTCCTCTACGCAATTTGTTAATGATCTTCTGGTTGTACCAGCTTTTTATTCTCAACTAGCTTAGTCTGAACAATCGTGGCCGACCAGAGGAATAACAAAGTTTCCTCTACCACCAGAATACTAACTAGGAGGATAGTTAGTTGCTTTAACAAACTTGCTAAAAATCAAAACTTAAACTGTCTGATTAACTTTCTCTGTGGGAGACATTCTACAATCTTTTATGTACTTAACGATACTGTGAAGATGAAAAACTTTTCTTCAGACAAATGTCTCGATATTGGTGTTGGGTAAAAACAGACTTACAAGTTCACTACAAACATAATATCATGTATTATAGCATATTTCATATATTTACAGATCTTTGGTGTAACACATACCACAGAGTGATACATCTATTTTGTTGAGATGTAAACCGATCAATCTTAAAAGTAAGAGATCACACAACTGCAATGTGCCAGTTTGTTCATTTAAACATGTTTAAACCTTTAAGGTTTTCAAAATGAATGGAATCCCAACCACAATGCTCAACTGACAGATTGAGACCTTGTATTACCAAGATTTTACATCTCGAACTCCTGCTTTAAACATTTTTGTGCTTTAGAGATTTTCAGTAGTTCCAATCAAATTGATATTTTATTTATCAACTCTAGCAAATGCAAAGTTCATGGGCATATAAGATGATTCACATTTCCCTGGTTTAATAAGTATCCACTTAGATGATTGATCATATTCGTCCAAATCATATTAAACAACACAAGGTTCGATTAAGTTTTAGTGAGTACACATGACATGGTGTTCTTGCTGATAACTGAAAAATTATCAGAGACTTTCATGCAAACATATGTATGTAAATCCTCATTCAGATGTGCAACAACCATATCTATTAGATACATGTCGAGTCCATTAAGGACTACTATACTTAATAAAATACCGGAAATGTATTTGCATCCAATACATGGAATATACTTCTTTGGAATCCAACTCAAGGTTTTGTCAAAGACTTCGTGCCATTCGTTGACTTCACTTTTCTCACTATGCGCAAACACCCACTTGTAGACAATAAGGCTTATATTTTGGACGTTTGGACTGCAATCACCAACAAGTGGCAAAATATTCACACACATTACTGAGTGTTTGGCCTGCAGTTCCAAATGTATGAGTTTTTGCGAGAAACTGTTATTCTGTTTGAATCTCTCCTTTCAAGTATAACCAATATCCTTCTTTTGTGTAGAGTGTGGTTTAACACCAACATCATCTACGGAAGTATGAGTGCATACTTTGAATATGTCACCAATAATCATTGTATTCAGATCATAGATTTTTCTGTTACATACATGCTTCATGGAGATTCCCTCATTGTGAGGTTCCATAGTCTATGCGGAGATGTTCTCTTATTGCGAGAACCATACTCAGAGAATCTGATCTTCCTTTGATAGTCTTTTGAAGGATTTTATCTTTCAATGATTGCGATTGAGTCTTTCATTTTAGGAAAAATAAAATATTTTGAATCAACTAGTCATCCACGATGTGGTGTGCTTTAAATGACACACTAGCTAGTATATACACATGGCTTCTCAAGAAGCAACTTGATTTGCAATTTCTGAAGATATCAAATCTTCTCCATGTCTTTCATTACTGAAAACATCAAGATGAGATAATCCTGGTTTATGTTTGTGCAAACCAGGATACATCACGTCGTTTTTCAGGCGATAACCATTTCTCCCCCTGACGGTGGGAAGACTCTCTCACCAAATTTGTAAATCATGTAGTAGTAGCACTCGCAGTGTAGCATCATATAAATCAGCACGTTTTCAAAAAGAAACATTACAATGGTTGAGTAATAAATTCAAATGTTTTATGTATGAATTAACTAAACCATTCAAAAAATGCACAAGAACAATACAATACTCACCATCAATTCCCAGAGCATTACTAGGATGATACAACATCCACGACTGACCAGCAAGAGTTTCATTTAAAATCTATACGAGTATAGATATAAAGTTATCACTCAGGTGATATGTCGAGTCATTTAAAACTACAAGACTATACTTCCGTCAACCTGATTAAGTGTTTGTGGAAACTTACTGCCAAGGGGTGCCGTTGTAGAACAAACGACCTTAATTTTCTCATCACGCTTTCTGATGAGCATCAAATTTGTATCTGATGCTAGGACTAAGGTCTTAAAAGCGTATGCATGCGAGAAAATAACTCAACATGGATCGATGTCCATATTTTCCAATCATCTAAACTTTGTCGATAATTCCTTTGCAAAGGGGGATATTGATCCGCAATGATTTCAGTAGCTACTCTGAACGTTATCGATAACAAGTTATAATCAGTTACTAACAATCTTACATCATTTTCTAGAGTATGAGGATATTTTAATCCATTGATACCAAATTTGAATATGCGGATATTCATCGCCATGAGATATCAACGCAAATTTTATGCATATGCTCCTTATCAGGAGTTATATCAACTCATAACTCAAAGAAAATATGGATGTTATCTGATTAGATTGGCATATACCTCATATTAAAGGTTTTTCGTCTATGCTTTTAAGCATGTTTCCAGACGAAATAATCGATACGATTATGCGGCATGCCTTGCAAGGACTTTAAATTATGCTGAATTAATCTAGCAAGCGCACTCTTGCTAAATCTAGCAACAGAATAATCTCCAACACTTTAGGCAGTTATTGATGTGAGAATTTAGATGAGACATAATTGGTGTTAACCAATATCGTTGACGATTCTCCCCCTGATCCTTAGGCGGGAATGTCTTATCAACAGAACTTCATGTTCCGTGTTACTTTACCCATTAAGGTAGCAACTGGGTACTAACACAATAACATGTGACTCAGAAGAGATAACTGATCAGGTTTCCTCTCTCGTTTACTGTCTAGCTAGAATAAATTTAGGAATTTACATTGCCATGTAAAATCTGTAGTAAACTGTAAAATAACTTTTGTAAACGTAAGGACTATCTCAATATAAGTCTTAGTCCTACCCAGAAGACCGATAGAAATTAACAGTAATCAACAACACTTCAAGTGAACATATCAGGTCTTTATGCCACAATGATAACAGAGCTCGACCATGCTCAAGGATGACTTCTTCAACCAATTTGTATTTCTCCACAGGTCCCCAAACCCGAAAACTCATTGTGGTTCCCATATTTAAATATGCCTACCACATTTTGCATTTTCCTTATTTACCACGTCTATCAATTTGTCAAAAATAGACTTATTTGCATAGACACTGGTGCAAATTTAATTCACCAAATTTGTGATTTTCGGTAATAGCTTAGGCGACGAGAAGACTAGATATTAACACTTAATATCATTTAAAGAAATGCAACGCTCATTATCACTCGAGTTTGTATATCTACGAGGAGCAACTAATATACACAACTCTCGTTGTTGATATCACAATATATACAATGTGCATAATATGCACTAGCATTTTAAAGCTCGTCGATATAAGAAGCGCATATATTATGCATAGCATAAAGTTAGCGGAAACACTTAAGGACGTAAAAATTTGTCGCTCTCCTTATTGCTCGTCGTCGCATTTATACGACACATATATTTCTTCTCTAAATTCAAGCCAAATTATACCGCAAAAATCAATGGTAAAACAACAAAGGCATCCAAAAAGGACGCGGAAAAACCTTCCATTATCTAATTAATGAGAAAAATAACAAACACTACAAAATTCAAATATTTGGCTAAATTCAGAAATCGAATAACATCGTAAATATGAGTTATTTTAATACGTACCTACTGGTATATCTCTTCGTATACCGCCATAATTGTTTATACGACCTTAGCACATACAAAATGCGACAATCGTCTAACTTCTCTTTTAACAAGTCCTAAATAAATAGAAATAAGATAAAATACTATAAAAATTGTATGGATAAATTAAATCAAATATATAAGAACTGAATAATATTATCTTGTTCCGTATAATCAGTCCTGTATCGATCATCGTAGAATAATTCGTGTCGATAACGTATTACATAAATACGATCAGTATTATATACTACTGGATGCTAAGGACTACTCAATTAAACCGCTATTAGTGGTGATATCGAAACAAGTAGGAGGAAGAAATATGCTTGTCACTTCTCAATTCTCACGTACAGATCATTTTGTACAAATATCATATTTAAAGTGTGGACTCCATGACTAGGTAGAATACAAAGTTACTACACATGCATACACATGATATTATGGGCTCCATCCTTATCTGATACGTGTCATGTCAACACAAAAATAAGCCAATAGGTAAATAATCTATACGTCATCTTGAGAATTCGGTCGGGAAAATGATGGGTCAGCCATCTACAACGGACGTTATATAACATCTATGTAACATAGATGACATATTATTTAGAAAGTGACCATAAGATAGTTATTGAAGTAATAAATATTGGATGCAATAATTAAAAATAAAAAAAAATTAAATAAATAAAGGTTGTTGATACTTAGCTCTTAACAGAAATAATTTTTTAAAACGCATAAGCTCCTCGTATCTTCGTAACATCGAGATGATATGTAATAAAATTTTAGAAAAACAGAGTGAGTCACGTGTTCAATACGCCGTCTTTAAGAAATTGGCACCCGTCTACACTCAAAAGTGATGCTATAGCCTCCACAGGACGGAAGCCTTCAGGATAAAACACCTTACTACACCTACTACTAGCACTCGTAGTAGATGCTCAACTTGAGCTTGGTAACTCTAAAAAAACATTCAAGGAAAATCTCAAAATAGGTTGAGAAAAATTTGTTTATATAATCTCTTAATACAACTTAAAAAGTGGAAACTCCCCGATGTGGGACTAAAATGTTTCATTCACAAAAGAAAACAAAGAAAAAAACCAAAACATGTAAAGTGACCAATAGTTCAGGAGCTCGAACCCAAATAACACAATATTTTATATTTTAATAAAAGATTTAAAACTCATTTGTTTAGCCATTGTTTTCCAACAATAAATGGCTCGAAAAACGAGTGTTAAATGGACAACTATAAATATTATTCTAGATTATCTATGTAGTCTAAACTACATTAGGCAGTTCAAATGTACTTTTATTTCTAGAGAAACTAATGATGTGACTGATTCTCTAGCAAAATATGCAAAGAGAAATCAGTTGTCGAGGACTCAAATGTTATTTAATTCAGTGTATAAAATTCTTTTCCTATCAAGAAAAAAAAAAGAAAAATTATCGTGCCAACACGTTTACGGCACAACACAACACATAATCTGGCATAACACAACATAATACATCAGTAAACTTAGTGCGTTGTGTTTTGCCAGACTAATAGGCAAGTCGGCACAACGCAGCACGACATACTAAGAAAACACGTCATAACATGCATAAAACACTACACAACACGGTACAATACATTACATTTCATGTATATTTCACAAAAGGGTCTTTATTCTAATTCATTTTTGATATGCTACCTTATTTTTATAATAATACATATAATATCTAAATATCTGAAAAAAAATTTCTTTAAAAAATATAAAATAAACAAACATTATGTCCATGTCCCATTACGGAAACAATTGGAATTATACAAGAACATATTTGTTCTCTTTCAAAAAAATACTCTCAATGTTCCATAAAAGCTATTGTATTTAGTTTAGAATTGTGTTTCATATAAGTTGATTTATTTCATTAAACAAGGTAATATTTCTAAAATTACCTTTTCAATCGATTATTTTTATTAAATTTTAGTATAAGTAATATGCATAATTTGATAATCATGTTTATATTTATTACGTAGGTGTTTTAAAATGCTTTCAAACAATATAAAATTTATAAATATTTGTCTTATAGTTTAAGAAGTACGTAATTTCTAAATTTTACTAGTTTACTATCCAGAAAGATATAATCAAAAAAATACTTAAAAGTCTCTCCATATTTTCTTAAAAATTATACAAACTTGAAATAAGTCAAAATATAAAAACTTAGAAAACACCCATTTTTATTTGGCAAGGGAAGAATAAGGGATAAAGCTTACCGACGATGCTTCAACGGTTGGAGAAAAATGAGTCCCTACAACCACAAGTTCAAGGCCTTTATTGTTCACATCAAACGAAACACGAGATATCTTCTCTTCGTTGTCATCTAAATCTAAGGAAATATGGATCTATCTCCACCAGTTGTCACTCCCAAAAATAGCGGTCACATAACTTTCTTCTCTAATCCTACCCCCAACATGAAATTCCCAAGTAAACAAAGAAGGATTTGGGCCAAACAAGAAAAGTTTGGATTTTTAAGGTAGATCAAGGAAATTTGGATCAAACAAGGAAATTCAAGCTCCAAGCTTTCTAAAATCAAGCTAAGGACGTGCCCTAGCTCTTCTCCCCCACGCGACACTAGCATCACAGCTGAACATGATGTCGTTTATATGTGTCTCCCTCTGCCCCACACATGTGCCTCTCAATAGCCAGAAGCTCAGGGCTCTAACAAAAGAGAAAATTAGGATTTTGACCAAACGGACCCTAATTCAAAATTTGATACGTCCAAGACAAGGATTTGGTGTTCTCAAACTCGTGACAAAGCCTCATACCTATGAGCATGGTGCCGCTCGTCACATGATAATTCTTAAGTTCCAGTTAAAGAGATCAAGCCTCAGTCTCCTCTCTAGCATGCTAACAAGAAGAATTAAATACACGACTTTCCAAATTAAACTAAAGGCATGCTTAAGCCTCATTTATACACGCCATTAACATCAAATCCTAACAGAGCGACGTTTTCTCCCCTTTCCACCATGCATGGTCGATCCTAGATGTTGCTCACGCCCAAATGTTACATCTGGTTCAATTTTAAGTGTAGGCACAAGCTCAAGCCAAGAAACAAGAACTGCACCCATCTTTCGCAATAGAAGCTGCACACGACCAAGAGCCTACGACGCCAATAAAGCAGAAAATTAGGGATTTTTGTAAAAGAAATCCTACTTCAGAATTTGCGCATGTCCCAGGAAAGAACTTAATCATTACAAGCTCATGACCCAACCTCAGCAGGTGCTTCTCATCGCAACAATTCATGCCAAGTCCAAATTCAGTTCAAGAGTTAGATACTTAGCCTCGACTCTTGGAGACTGTGCATAACTAGAATGCAAATACGCCGTCAATTGGTGTTTAGTCAAGTTCACATCAGGATATTCGTGCAGACGAAAATTACTCAAGAACAGGTCCTCTAATCCACGAGCACCACCAATACCAAGAATAATCAGAGCATCGTCTACTCCGTCCCCTCAGTCATGCGCGCCTCCACATGCCTTTCCAGAAGCTTATGGCATAAAATATAGACTAAAATAAGGTTTGGACGATTGAAAACCTTAACTCAAAACTTTCGCACATTCGAGACAAAATTTCAATCATCATTTTGTGACCAAGTCTCAGCTCTATGAGTTAGGTGTCACTCACGACAAGGCATTCATATCAGTCTCAAATCAAGAAATAGGGACTGCCAATACAAAGATGTCACATGACGACACGACCTCAACTTTATGAATATGGTTCATGCAAAATAGGTTCTTCATGAAAGGTGAATCTTCCAGCTAAACTACGAGATACTCCAGGAATTTCGATCTCCATCAACTCAAGTTATGGTCTCGCTCACATGCAACCTAACATGACTGGACTATCAACACTCTCCAAGACTTTCACTAATGGCCATAGCTAGCCTTGGAGGCCGCTCATGTCAAGACATCATGGTGCAAGCATATCATCAAAGTTCAGGCCTAAATCAAGAAAATCTCATATGCCTAAACTCCTGAGGACTGCAAACGTCCAGGAAAGCTAACTTCTACTTCGCGGTTAACAAAGCTCAGTCTAAGTATTTTCGTGCAATGCAAATTGCATGAAAATAATGCCTTCTCAGATGCACCACTAGAAAAGTTAACAAGACATGATATGGTAAAACCCCAATTCTACTCCACCTACTCTAGGCATGTCGTAGGCGACGTCCATCCCTTAACAATGCTCGTGCTTCTACCGTGCCTGCTATTTTGGTAAAAGTAAAGCCTAAACTAGATCTAAGGGGTGACCAATCCCATATTAAGGTTTCTACATGTTTCAAACAGGATTTCGACTGCCACTAACTCACGATGAATTCTCAGCTCTATGAGTTTAATATAGGATATGCGCTATCTCTGCCAGTGCATCATGGTACCTTTAAGACTATCCAAGTCCAATATCAAGTCAAAGGAAACTTGCAAAATAAATATTAGAGATGAAAATGAATTTGTTAAAATTAAAATAGTCTTGATGGGATTGGATCTTAGGATCAAAGAGTCACTAGCCATTGAATTGGGTGGAAATAACAATTCCATTTTTACTCTTTAGTGAATGAAGAACCTTTGGTTAGTCCCACATTGGACAAACCAAGGATGAGTGCTCTCTTTATTACCATAAAATTGGAAACTAAGGGAGGGCCCTTAGGGTTTAGATGCTTTTGTGGTAGGGGAAGGACTAAGGCAATGGGCTAGTGGATTGATGCATGCTTATCACACATGTGCGGCACGCGGGTCGCGGGTCGCGGGTCGCGGGCTTGCGGAGCTTCCGCTTGTTTTGCACGTGAGCTCGGCAATAAATATGATTAATTCGAATTAATAAAAAATATTCTTTCATGAATGCGAATTAATTCTCCTCTCTCGAATTTGCCTATAAAAGCAAAAGGAAAAATCATTTGAAAGGTACTCCAGTAGCAGCCACTGTCCTGTTTACTTTTCCCTCTTCTTGCTTTGATTTGCGCAATTGACTGTTTAAATTTATTTTCTTTCTTCTATTCTATTCGCTGTTAGGTTCATAGAGGGTTAACCAAGTTGTGCTAACTGGGTTAATAGCGGGCAGTTCTATCCTGGACATGATTTGTCAGTAGGGGTATAACATCGCTCATTATTGAGGTGTACCCGACAAATATCGTGTTAAGGACTTTGCTGAGCAGGTAGTTCTGCCCAAATTGTGTGCTTCAAGATATCAGAGTGCTTCTATTTTTGTTCTAACCTCAAGTTTCCGTTCAGTTTTATTTTTATTGTTACAGATTAGCGACGCAATCTTAACACAATATTTCTCATTCGCTACTTCTGTTCCAATGGCGAAGACTGATGTTGACAGACCTCAAAATTTTTCTAGAAAGGACTTCAAAAGATGGCAATCAAAAATACTATTTTTCTGAGTTTTCATATGCTGGATGAATTGGTATTGAAGCCGTTTGATGAATCGTTGAATGAACCTGAAAATGAAAGAGAACTAGATAGTTGGAAGAGATAAAATTATATGGCTAAAAACCATATCCTGAACTACCTAGAAGATGCCTTGTATGACTTTTACAATGCAAAAGAAAATTTTAATGCATTTAATTTATGGACTGCATTAGAAGCTAAATATGAAGCAGAAACAACGGGAAGTAAGAAATTTTTAGTTGCACGATTTTTGGAATATAAAATGGTGAATGATAAATCTGTGGTAGATCAGTTTCTGGAACTTCAAAAAATTATTAATGAAATTATTGGTGAAGGAATGGTGATTGACGAAACATTTCAAGTTTCGGCGGTGAGTGAGAAATTACCTAATTCTTGGGCTGAGTACAAGAGAAGACTAAGATATGAAACTGGTGAAATTAGCATGGTGGAACTGGGTAAGAAGATTCAAGTTGAAGAAATGCTATGCTCAAAAGACAAAAATGTATCTTCTGCAAGGGACATGTCCAACAAAGCCCATGTCAGCGAACACAAATCTTCTGCAAGCCTGGATCACAACAAACGCAAGCCCGGCCCGCAAAGAAAATGTACTTTTCAAAAACCAAAATCTGGCATTGGTAAAATTAAAGGAGCATGTTATGCATGTGGTATTTCTGGCCATATGGCAATACACTGTAAAAAACGTAAGGATGCTAATTTTAAAAAGCCAAATGCAAATTTAGTTGAAAACAACAAAAATGAGTTTTCTGGCACGGTGTCGAAGTTAATTTAGTTACCAATGTGAGAGACTCGTGGGTAGACTCTAGTGCTACCAAACATGACTGCGAAAACATAGAGATGTTCACCTCCTATCAGACGGTCGGGAAGGAAAAAAACTCTATATGGGTAACTCGTCTGCAACACAGGTTGTAGGAAAAGGAAAAGTTGGGCTGAAGCTCTCTTCTGGAAAAACTCTCACATTGAATGAAGTTCTACATGTTCCGGACATCTGTAAGAATCTTGTTTCTAGTGGTGTGTTAGATGATAAGGGATTTAAAATTGTATTTGAGTCTGGAAAAGTGATTATCACTAAGGGAAAGGATTATGTAGGAAAGGGCTATAAATCTGAGGGCTTATACAAATTGAATGTAACCTCTGTTGAAATGAATAAAATTGATTCTTCTTATGTTTGTGTGTCATTGAATATCTGGCATGGTAGACTTGGTCATGTAAATTATAAATCAATGAACAAATTGGCAAGCATAGGCTGCATTCCAAAATTCACTTTGGAAAATGAACATAAATGTGAAATATGTGTAGAATCAAAATATGCTAAAAAGCCCTATAAGAAAAATATTCACAGAAATTTTAAACCCTTAGAATTAATTCACACATACCTAGTTGACATGAAATCGGTTCAAACTAGAGGTGGTAAAAAACGGTTTGTCACTTTCATAGATGACTGTACTAGGTATTGTCAAATTTATTTACTTAAAGGAAAGGATGATGCCTTAGAAGCCTGACCGTTAGAAGTTGAAAACCAAATGAGTACCACCATTAAAACCGTTAGCTCTGACCGTGGGGGTGAATATTAATCCCTGTAGGAGACTTCTGTGCACAACATGGTATCATTCATGAAGTAACTCCTCCTTATTCACCGCAATCTAATGGTGTGGCTGAACGGAAAAACCGAACCCTTAAGGAGATGATGAATGCCATGTTAATTAGTTCAGGACTACCTGCGAACTTGTGGGGGGAGGTTGTCCTCTCAGCTTGCTATGTCCTGAACAGAGTGTCTTTTAAAGGATCAGACAAATCTCCATATGAATTATGGAAAGGCAAACAACCATCTTATGCATACTTGAAAGAGTGGGGATGTTTGGCTAAGGTTTCTATCCCTCCACCTAAGAGGACTAAGATAGGGCCCAAAACCATTGATTGTGTCTTCCTAGGATATCCCGAACACACCACTGCTTATAGGTTTATGGTTGTGAGTTCTGACAACTCAGAAATTGGTGTGAACACCATTATGGAATCTAGGGATGCTGCATTTTTTGAAAATGTGTTTCCGTTGAAATCTGAATCTCGCATGATATGTGAAGATCCCCTAGATGTCCCTTCTTCTATCCATACCTTACCGGTAGAAGAAGATGAACCTGTTTATGAGCCTAAAAGAGGCAAAAGACTTAGAGTATAAAAATCTTTTGGACCAGACTTCATAACCTGTTTAGCTGAAACTGATCCACAAACCTATAAAGATGCCATGACTTCTTCTGAAGCTCCATGGTGGAAAGAATCCACTATTAGCGAAATGGATTCCATTATAGAGAATGAGACTTGGGAGATTGTAGATTTACCTCTAGGGTGCAAACCCATAGGTTGTAAATGGATCTTCAAGAGAAAACGTAAAGTAGATGGAACTGTGGAAAAGTATAAAGCTAGACTAGTAGCTAAGGTCTATAAACAAATAGAAGGTGTAGATTTCTTTCCCACATATTCACCTGTCACGAGAATTACGTCCATTAGGATGTTAATTGCGATCGCTGCTATTCATAACTTAGAGATACATCAAATGGATGTAAAAACAACGTTTCTAAATGGTGAATTAGATGAAGAAATATACATGGACCAACCTGAGGGCTTTGTAGTGAAAGGTTGTGAAAACAAAGTGTGTAGACTTAAAAAATCTTTGTATGGCTTGAAACAAGCACCTAAACAATGGCATGAAAAATTTGATCATGTAATGTTCTCTAGTGGTTTTAAAATAAATGAATCTGACAAGTGTTTTTATACTAAAACTGTGAATGATGCCTGTGTGATTGTATGCTTGTATGTTGATGATATGCTTATACTAGGTACAACCATAGATGTAATTAATTCCACTAAGAACATGCTGAATGAGAACTTTGACATGAAAGACTTAGGTCCTGTTGATGTAATCCTAGGGATGAAAATTATAAGGGAGTCTAATGGTTATAGTCTTAGTCAATCTCATTACATTGAGTCTGTTCGTAGAAAATATAACCAGTTTGACAGTAAATCTGTGAGTACCCCATATGATCCTTGTTGTAGACTCAAGAAGAACAAGGGAAATGGAGTTTCGCAACTTGAGTATTCACGTATCATAGGAAGTCTGATGTATTTAATGAACTGTACGAGACCAGACACTGCCTATGTTGTGAGTAGGTTAAGTAGGTATACTTGTAATCCGGGACAAGAGCATTGGGATGCACTTATCAGAGTGTTAAGGTATCTAAAATACACTTTAAACGTTTTCTTAAGTTATGAGAGATACCCTGCAATCCTTGAAGGATATTGTGATGCAAACTGGATAGCAAACTCAGAGGAGTCTAAATCTACGAGTGGATACGTTTTCACTCTAGGTTGTGGATCAGTGTCTTGGAAGAGTTCCAAACAAACCTGTATCGCTCGATCCACTATGGAATCCGAGTTTATTGCGTTAGATAAATCAGGAGAGGAAGCCGCTTGGCTAAGATGCTTTTTAGAAGACATTCCTCTCTGGCATAGGCCTGTTCCAGCTATATCTATACATTGTGATAGTCAAGCTGTAATAGATAATGCTAAAAACAACAACTATAACGGAAAATCTATTCATATTCGGAGAAGGCACAATTCTCTAAAACAACTAATCTCAACTGGCGTTATTTCTGTTGACTTTGTGAGGTCTAAGGTGAATATCTCGGACCCTTTGACGAAAGGATTTTCCAAGGAAATAGTTAGTAAAGCATCGAGGGGGATGGTGCTTAAGCTCATTAATTAAACTTTCCATGAAGGACACTCAACCTTGCTGACTGGAGATCCCAAGATCAAGGTTTCGAATGAGACAACTAATTTTTGGCGGGTTAAAGGAAGCACTATCAGAGAATTCCATTCCCTGTCCCTTCCCTATGGTGTAGACGTGATAGTGTGACTGCATGTGAGGATGACTAATAATTAAGTCTTAATGAGTTCTATAGTTTCAATTTAAGATTGAAGTGGGGTGTAGCAGTAAACACTCTTGATAGAACTCACCTATCTGAAAGAGGAAGTGGGCCGCTTCCTATGAGAACTGAGCTGATTCTCTAGAGCATTCTGAGAAACGGGATACGTCCAGGGATAAAATGGACACAACGACATGAACTTAACAACACTTTTCAGAGATATCTCGCGTGGAAGATATTGATGAATTACCCCGAACGATGGCAGTTCAAGACATCGCGTTCACTGTCCATCAAGTAGTTCCGGTAATTTCTCACTAAGCAAAGGTTCAAGACCTTATGGACACCTATTGCTTAAGAGGTATTTCTCGTTTTCTGATTTCTGATTTTATCACTTTCTTCATTCATGTGGGGGATTGTTAGAGATGAAAAATGAATTTGTTAAAATTAAAATAGTCTTGATGGGATTGGATCTTAGGATCAAAGAGTCACTAGCCATTGAATTGGGTGGAAATAACAATTCCATTTTCACTCTTTAGTGAATGAAGAACCTTTGGTTAGTCCCACATTGGACAAACCAAGGATGAGTGCTCTCTTTATTACCATAAAATTGGAAACTAAGGGAGGGCCCTTAGGGTTTAGATGCTTTTGTGGCAGGGGAGGACTAAGGCAATGGGCTAGTGGATTGATGCATGCTTATCACACATGTGCAGCGCTTGTGGGCTTGCGGAGCTTGCTTGTGTTTTGCGTGTGTTTTGCGCGTGCTTAGCGTGAGCTCGACGTGTGCCCGGTATGTGCCTGCATGAGCCAGCAAGTGCCCCATCAATACATAACGGTTTTGTTTTAAATTCCTAAAATATATTTATGTTACCGTGTTAAAAATAAATATGATTAATTCGAATTAATAAAAATATTCTTTCATAAATGCGAATTAATTCTCCTCTCTTGTCCTGTCTACTTTTCATAACTGTCCTGTCTACTTTTCCCCTCTTCTTGCTTTGGTTTGCGCAATTGAGTGTTTAAATTTCTTTTCTTTCTTCTATTCTATTCGATGTTAGGTTCATAGAGGGTTAACCAAGTTGTGCTAACTGGGTTAATAACGGGCAGTTCTATCCTGGACATGATTTGTCAGTAGGGGTATAGCATCGCTCATTATTGAGGTGTACCCGACAAATATTGTGTTAAGGACAATTTGCTGAGCAGGTGGCTCTGCCCAAATTGTGTGCTTCAAGATATCAGAGTGCTTCTATTTTTGTTCTAACGTTAACACAGTTCAAGTTTCTGTTCAGTTTTATTTTTATTGTTACAGATTGGCGACAACAATAAGTACTGGAGACTGGACGCCACCATATAGATGAACAATCATCTTACGGACATCAGAGTTCAGTACAAGTATGTTCTATGTGGTCGAACAGAGGCGCTTTGCCCTTTTTCGTTTTTGTGACCATTGTAGTATTTAGTTAAGTGGTCGAACAAGGGCGTTTTGTCCTCTGCCGCTCTTGTGACCATTGTGGTATTTTAGTTAAGTGGTCGAATAAGAGCACTTTGCCCTCAGCCGCTCTTATAACCATTGTAGTATTCAGTTGTGGTCGAATAGGGGCGCTTTGCCCTCTGCCTCGCTTGTGACCATTGTAGTATTTAGTTAAGTGGCCGAACAAAGGTGTTTTTCCCTCTACCGCTCTTGTGACCCTTATATTACTTAGTTAAGTGGTCGAATAAAGGCGTTTTTCCCTCTGCCACTTTTGTGACCATAGTAGTATTTAGTTAAATGGTCGAGTAGGGGCGCTTTGTCCTCTGCCGCTCTTGTGACACTTGTAGTACTTAGTTAAGTGGTCGAACAGGGGCGCTTTGCCATCTGCAGCTCTTGAGACTATTGTGGTACTTTAGTTGAATGGTCGAACAGGGGCGCTTTTCCCTCTGCAACTCTTGTGACCATTGTAGTATTCAGTTGTGGTCGAACAGGGGTGTTTTGCCCTCTGCCGCTCTTGTGACCATTGTGGTATTTTAGTTGAGTTGTCGAACAAGGGTGCTTTGCCCTCTGCCGCTCTTGTGATCATATCATTCGACCTCAGAGGCAAATAAGATAAAACAAAAGTTTCTTTTATTGAAGATCGAAAAACATTTTCCGTAGTATTTCTCATGTATGAAACCCTTTTAGCCATTGATAGGTGTCTTAATCTTGGATCCATCCATCCGCTTTAAGTGGTAATATCCTCTTTCCGCAGTCTTTCCGATTATGAACGGTCCCTTCCCAGTTGGATGTAAACTTCCCAGCGCTTGCGTTCCGCTGAACATGTGATGCAATTTTGAGCACTAAGTCTCTCTAAATTTCTGGTTGTAGTGGTTGGTGAAACTCTCATTTCCTTTATAGTGTATAGATGGGAAAAAAGACTGACATCGTCTGGCGTGGTTAGACTTTCCATGGCAACTCTTGCCGAAGGATGACGATTTCTCCGGTAGAATTACATCTTCTCCATAGACCAAGGAGTAGGGTGATGCTTCTGTCAAGCTGGGTTTAGAAATCCGATATGCTCATAATGCTAGTGGAAACTGCTTGTGCCATTCCCTATGGTGATCATGCACGGTCCTGCTCAGGATTCTTAGCAATGTTTTGTTGGTGGCTTCCGCCTAGCCGTTTCTCTGAGGGTAGTATGGAGTAGATGTATGCAGTTGGGTGTTGTATTGTTCCAATAAGTTATAAACATCCTTGTTGATGAACGACTTGGCATTGTCGGCTCTGATGATCATTGGAGCTCCGAATCTTCATATTATATGCTCTTTGATGAATGCGGCGATATTTTCTTCTGTATAATATTTCGGAGGGATTGCCTCTACCTATTTTGAACTATACTCGGTTGCGGTGATAATATATTTGTGTCGCTTGGAGGAGTTTGGGTTTATCGGCACAATCAGGTCCAGGCCCCAACTGTGGAACGGCCAAGCCATGACAATGTTGTGTACCTGAGAGTGGGGTGCATATATCAGAGGTCCGTGGGTTTTACAACTTAGCCACATCTTACTGTATCATTATTGTATTACTGTATCATTCTCGAGGTTGCCCAGTAGAAGCCTCCCTCATAGATTTGTAAGAATCAGTTTCGCATTCCCTGATGTTCCGCATCATGCGACTTGGTCATGACTTTTATTGCCTCTTCTTTCGATAGAAATCTCATGACCGCATTGTTGTAACTCCTTTTATACAGAATCTCTTCATTTATGAAAAATCTGTTGGATTTCTTCTGTATTTTGAATGTTGCTCTTCTTCTCTCGGGTGATTTACCATGCTGGATAAAATCTATATATGGTTGCCTCCAATCATCTTCTTCTACCACACATACCTCGGCCGGTTGTGGCGGTGCTCGACAGCCTCTGCAACTGTCCCGGATGGTTGCCTCCTGGGATGCCATGCTTGGCCAATACACCCCTAGTCTTTGTAATCGTCGATATAGATGGACGTTACCTGTTTGCCCGCATGACTCCTCGTGCATTCTTTGTATCATTTCCTCCGCTTCCCTTTTTCTCAAGCAACGTGCCAAGGATCCTCCTGGTGCTCTATGATAGAGTGCGCCTTGGACTGTTATGAGTTGTTTTAACACTTTTATCGGGATGGTATGCTCTTCGCTGGTCCTTGCGAGATCCTCAAGGTATACTTTTATCCAATTGTCTGCGTCTTCGAAAGCCGCATCTTCCCTTCAAGTGCTAGGTAGCACTCTTTGCTTTATTATCACAGTTTCTTCCTCTTTGTCGTTCAATTGGATATTGGATGCAAGCGTGGCGAATGCATCTGCGTGCCTGTTGGAGCTCCTCGCTGTGTGTTCAACCGTGGTCGATCCTATTTTATCCATTAGGTTCTGTGCTTCCGCTCAGTATGGTGCTAAGTGCGCCTCTTTTACTTGAAACTCACCATTTATTTGGCTGATTATTAACTTGGAATCTCCTCTGACTTCTAAATTTCCTAGTCGAGTTCCTTAGCCATTCTCAATCCCAGTATCAGTGCTTCGTATTCGGCCACATTATTGTTATAATGAAAGTCCATCTTGAAGGCATAGGATAATAACACTCCAGTGAGTGTTTTGAATACAATGCCAACTCCCCCAAATTTCTCGTATGAGAACCCTTCAAAGGACATAATCCGGGCATCTCCTTCTACCTCTTCTACTTCCCCTAACACATCATCGTGGGTGGACGTAGTTTCGCTCCCTGGGAAAGCATCCAAAAGTTCGGCAATTGCCTTCCCCCGGACACCTTTGGGCTTTTGATATTTAAGTTCAAACTCGGATAACTGCAGGAACCATCTTGCGGTACTTTCCGTTAGGATTGGTTTCGTCGCGAGATATACGATCGGGTTTTCCACCGCAACTACGATGGTTTCATGCATCAGAAGGTATGGCCTCAACTTTTGCGCCACGTATATCATGGCTAAGCATGCTTGTTCGACTTTGGGGTATCACAGCTTGGCGTACTTCAGTACCCGGCTAACGTAATAGATGAGTGATAGGTTTTGTTCCCCCTGTCTTGTGCCAAAACCGCTCATATGGCTAGGTTTGTGAAGGCAGAATAAAGGTAGAGGGGCTCTCCCTTGACTTTATAGAACGCGTCCTCTTGTGTTTCCCCCCACTCGAATTTTGTGTTTTTTTCTTAGCATTGGGCGAGGTCCGGGTGAAACGTCGTACATATGATATTCTCCAGATGAAGGTTTGTAGTTCCTTCACATATTTGGGAGGCATCATCGTGGTGATATATTTCATATTGTCTGAGTCGACCTGTATCCCCTCATCCGTCACCATGAAGCCGAAGAACTTGCCCGAGGTTACCCCGAAAGCACACTTTAGCGGAGTCATTTTTAACTTGAATCTGCAACATCTGTCAAACGCTCGCCTCAAATATTCAACATGATATTCCCTTGCTCTTGATTTAACTATGATATCATCTACATACACTTCTACTATTTGGTGGAGGAGGTCATGGAAGATCAGTGTCATCGCCCTTTGATAGGTGGCCCCGGCGTTCTTTATCCCAAAAGACATGTTACCATATGGTGTCTGAAATATTGTTTTGAACGCGTCTTCAGCCGCCATTCTGATCTGATTGTAACCGCTAAACCCGTCAATGAACGAGAACATCCTGTGTCATCCTATGGGGTCTACTAAAACGTCTATACGCGGCAGCAGAAAATCATCCTTTGGGTATGCGCGATTGAGGTCTCGGTAATCCACACAACACCTGATCTTCCCATTCTTTTTACAATTGGTACGACGTTAGCCAGCCACGTGGGGTGTTGCATAGGCTTTATAAATTTGGCCTCCAACAGTTGCTTGACCTCTTCTTTTACCATTAAGGCGATTTCTTACGGAAAGTCGCGACTCCTCTGTTTGACGGGTCGGAATTCGGGTGAAACGCCAAGATTATGAGCGACAAGGTCACAATATAATCCCAACATTTTGTCGTACTTGAAAGCAAACACATCTTTTTACTTTGTTAGTAACCCGACTAGCGCGTCTCTTTCTTTTTCTTTCAAATTCCTACTTATTTTGATGAGTCGTTGTTCATCCTTTTTTCCTATATTTACTTCTTTCATTCCGTATGTAGTCATGTATTCTACGTTGCGCTCTTAATTTGTTTCCATTATGTCTCTTTTGATTGGGAACGAAAGCGATTCATTCGCTTTAGCTAGTCATGGGGGTGACTCCGTTATTTCTTGATCGATACAATCTAGAATGCACCCGTTCTCATGCTCGGGAGTCCCCTCAGTTGATTGTTATAAACGGCATACATGTCCTCTTTCTGGCCTCGAAAACCTACGAAACTGAGAACCTTCTCGTAATTTTTGTTTCTTTAAGGGGGGCTAATTGTCATTCGTGACAGGCTGAATACTGATTTTACAACTTTTTCATTGTCGGTCGCTTCGTCCTTCCACTTAGGTAGAGGGGTGAGCACATTCTCAGGCGCCTCTTCCACTTCTTTTGGGATATCATAGTAAACAACATCCACCATGTATGCTTCTTCCAGCACGAAGGGGTTGTTGGTTACTGCGATCCGATATTGTTTTCCTCCCATGTTCGTCTTTACGCACTGGTGATAGGTTGATGCCACGAATTTGTGTTTGAGCAACCATCCTTGCCCTAACAATACATGAAAAGTCGTATCAATCTTCTAGTACATAGAATGGCATGAGGCCTTTTATCGGCCAAATCCTCATTACTAGGCTGAAAACTCCTATAGCGGTTTGATTATTCGCTCTGAATCCCTTTATTGTGGTAGTGTGCATGTGAATGGCCGATCGTTGCACACCTAATATTTCCAATGTATGAAGAGAAATTATATTTAGAGATGCGCCTCCGTCGACAAACGCCATTTTCAGTTGTTGCTTGTTGATGGTTGTCGTGACATAAAGTGGTCGAAGATGTTCTCCTGGATAGCAAATATCCTCGTCAGTGAAGGTGATCACTCCTTTTGGTGCTGGGTTGTAGCGCTTACCAGCGGCTATCGCTGTGATGGCCTTTGGTGCCACTTGAGTCTGGTTCTTACTGAATCCCAGTGAGTCGAAGAACTGTTATGCCAGAATCGTTTTGTGAACTTGCTGGCTACCCTTTAAGTATTGTCAAAATCTGAGACTTCTTCCTCCGTTTCATATGCTTCTTCCTCTGTTGGTTCCCAGGGCCTCTAGGTGTCCTCCCGTGGGTTGTATGACAGCATCATGACCTGGTGTTGGGGAAGCATATTTCGTTGGTTGATTGGTTTCCCATTTCAATCTCTCCCACGTTTCTTTTTCGCTGGAAGATGTCGCGAAGGGAGAAACACTCCTGCGTCGGGTGATCCACTCGACGATGTAGTGACAGTATCTAGTATTTCTTTTCTCGACCTTATTGATATCCATAACCAAGAGTAGAAGTTGTACTTCCTGATTCGCCACCGACTGTTCGAGCAGACCGATGATCTGTTCTCGGCTACACGGTATAGGCGATAATCGATTTAGATCTGTTATATGCCCAATGTTACATCGCCCCGCGTTGTAGGGATAAAACGCGGGGGGCCTCCTTGTGTCGTTGTTGACCATAGCACGACCGTTGAATGCTGGTACCGACGCGGTATTAACCGAATGTTGCCACGTGTGGTCCATATTTCCTAGTCTCATAATATCCGCGCAATCTGTTAATCTGGATGGCGTTTCTTCTAATTCTACGAACGTATGAAACTTAAAGTTTGCGAGATTCCGTTTGAACATGGGTGTCATTCCATGCACACAGATTTCCACTAGAGTTTCCTTCTTGATGTCTTCATGGCACTCGAGGGATAAGTTCCGGAACCGCGTGATGAGTTTTCTGATTTCCTCTCCTATTCTTTGGTTACACCTGCTGAGATCAATCATCGTGACCTTCTTCTTTGCTGAATAAAATTTTCTTAAGAACAAAGTTCTCATTGCTTCCCATGACTCTATGTTTCCGTGATTCAGGTTATCATACCAGGTGAAAATGGTGTCTGATAAAGATTTAGGGAATTCACTTAGGAACAAATTTCCATCGGATGCGTACGCATTCATGTTGGAAAAAACCGATTAAGGTGTTCGCGAGCGTTCCCTCATCCATCGTAAGTATTAAACTTGAGAGACGTATACTCTTGCGGGTACTGATACTCGGTTACCTAGACCGAGTATGGGGTGTTCATGGAATCATAGTTATCATGCTTGACTATCATGTAGTGTTCTTCCATGTACTTGGCGATTGCCTCCTGTGATGCTCCGCGTGAGGACCCCTATTCGTCTATTGCTTTCCTTGCGACCATCGTTTCTTCCTACGCTTGTCTCATGAGCTTCCGAAGCTCCTGTTGGCGCCGATTGTGTGCTTTCATCTTGATCCGCATGTCTTCCAAAGTTTGCTTCTGTTGAGTGTCTTTCTTCGGTTGTTTCTTATTTTTGTTAGCTAGTGCCTCTACCTTTTTCGTATGGGTCGTTTGTGCGATTGGTGTGTTGACGATGGTTTGCCTTGATGGCTCATCGTCACCACTTGCGTCTTCTATTATTACTTCGTCGTTAGTCGGCTGGTTGGGTGGTGTGACTGGAGTGTCTTTCCCTGAGTGCATCTTGATGGACTAGAGACGAGCCTCCCACTGTGGTCGACAAATGTTATAGGGTAAACTCGTAAAGGGGAGACCAATCCTAGTCATATCAAGGACTACACATTTCCTTCTACGAGTAGAGAAATGAAAAGAAGATCCTTTCTTTGTACTATTTTTTTTTCTTTTTATAGACTTTCTCTCTTAATCATCTTTTCCACATACCTCCCTCTAACCATTGTTATTGCTAAATTTCCATCTGTCATTCTTATCCCCAACTTATCCTCTTATTCCTCTCTTGTCCTTATGCTTCCATGGTCATATTCCAAAGTTCTTGGGCTTGACCCCTAAATTCCTGAGGTTATGATGAACTTAAGCCCATGTAGTAAGAATGACTCCCCTTATCCATGGTAGTCATTTTCCAGGTATTAACAATGTGGAATTTCACCTTGGACATGATAGGACCCACTTGTAAGTTTAAATAAACATGTCCATAGGAGTTAGTGCGGTTACCTTCGAAATCTTTCATCACTATGGGATGTTGTATGATCTGATTCTGCGGGACTTGGGCAACTTTGAGCATCTTGAGTGTAATAACATTGGCAGCCTCTCCTGTGTCGATAAGGGCCCTTCTGAATTCAAACTCCTTGACATGAGCACTGACATACAAGGATCCGTTGTGACCTTATTCAGCCATCATGTCCTTCTCGGTGAAAGTGACGATGTTGATAGTCAGGTTGTCTGACATGGCTATTTGTGTCTCCATCGGGGATAATTTCATACGTGTATTCACGGTTATATGGTTGATGGCAGCGAATGTGTCAACACGTTGATCCTTGGAAAAGTGAAGAAGCTCATACAAATTTTCAATTGGAAACGTGGCTTCTTGGTCACTGGTTTTTCAGTAGTGATAAACTTCCAATATTGTGTCACGGGGAAGCGTAAGTCAAAAAGTCTATCCCTGGTTTTGTGGAATCCGGGCCTCGTTCAAAAGCGCTAAGACACCCTACTTCTTCTATTAGATTGACAAGGGAAGAGAATAGAGTACTTACCGCGTCTTCATGTCTTGCTAGAATTCTTGCATGAGGCTCTTTTCTTCGCATTAATTCAACTAAAGTGATTTGGGGTTTCGACTCCTTCGATGGTACCGTTGGCGTGAATTACCTTGTATTATTATGTCTTTTGTAGGATTACATCTCTAAAAGAAGTGAAAATTGAGTGTTTTAAAGGAAGAATTGTCGAAGACCCAGTGGAATTCAATCAACTCTAAAATTTCTACCCACCATGTCGACAAGAACGAAAAAATTAAGCCAACAACGAAAGAACAGAGTCATTCCGACTTCGTATGAGAAATTTATTGGCGAATAGAGAAGTTAGGCTTGTCGATTCCACGGAACTGACAGCTGAATGGATTTCAACTGAAAATTGTGAAAGGAACCTTCGTTCTCACTAAAGGCTTCCTACTATTTGAATTTTGTTAACAACACCGACATATTGGTTGAGGGCCACCCATTTCTTTTTTTTCTCTTTCAAACAGTGAAATCAAGTCAAGTCTTTCCGGCAACGCACGATTAAGGCTTTTCACGTTGAATTTTGGGTTAGCTGTATGATTAACAGTATCAACGAGATGAGGTGAAGATTCAGTGATGAGAATTGATGACTGGAAGTTGATGATGTTGTTGATCATGATTGATCATGATATTTGATGGTGAGTGTTTCTTGAGTTCGAATGAGTGTAGTGGAGTTAATGGAGGTGTTATAAATCTCGGGTTATGCTCGATAGGGAAGCTCTAGTGTTCTTAACAGCTACAATGATTATAACTGCTTGGGAATGATCATGTGATGTGCTTCTGTGTGATATGATTGAGCTCGAATTGCAGAGATGGTTGGATTAATCATGACAATGATGTTTGGTGAACTTGTGGTGGAATCTGTGATGGAATATTAATGGGTTTTTACGACAGAGTGAATTCGAGATGGTCTATGATGGTTGGCAGTATTCGAGGTTTTGGTGATTGATATGTTGGAGAATATTCCTGTAACAGTAAGCAAACCAAACAGAAACTTGAAAAAGAGTTAAGGGTTAGAATACATAACACACTTCACAATCACACTAACACAGAGAGATGGAGTCGCCTGTTCAACAGACTGCCCTTAACTCGATATTTGTCAGGTACACATTTGAAAAAGTGTTGCTATACCTTTAGAGATGACAAATCGAATCCAGGATAAAACCATCTGATACCAACCCAGTTAGCAAGACTCGTTGGCACGTTGTGAACTTAACAGTAGAAGAAAATGAAGAAATAAACTAGTGCGCATACAAAGCAAGAAGAGGGGAAAAGTCGTCAGGTCAGTGGCTGCGACTGGGGTAAGTAAAAATCTGACTTTTGTTTTTCTTTTAAAGAAGAAGAAGACTGTTGAATTTTCAAACGGTCAAAATTCAAATAATTAAACATATTTAATTCGAGATATTTAATTAAAAGATTTTGTTTATTAAACCTTATTTAATTTTATAAATACAAAACGGTAAAATATTTAATGTACAAAATTAAAATATAAAACCGTTGGATCTTTGATGGGTACACATATGCACTCGCAGGTACACGCAAGGCACACGCAAGGCACACGCAAAGTACACGCCAAGGCTCACACCAAGGCTCACACCAAGGGTCACACCAATGCTCGCACCAAGGCTCACACCAAGGCTCACGCAAAAGCACACGCAAGCTCCGCAATCCCGCGGCACGCGGTGCTTCGGTGCGAATCACCGCACATGTGTGCATTTGCCCACTAGTCCATTTCCTAAGTCCATATCCAATCCACTAGTTCTTTTTCCTTAAATAGAACGTTTGTGGTAATGAGGATAAACTTCCTCATTGGTTTGCCCAATATGGGACAAACCAAAGGTTTCTCATTCACTAAGAAGTGAAAATGGATGGCTCTATTTTTCAACCCCAAGTTTGGACTAGTGACCCTAGATCCCTTTAAGATATATTAAGTAGCAAAATTCGTTTTAAGTAAGAAATCCATTTTTAATTCTAACAATCCCCCACATGAATGAAGAAAGTGATAAATCAGAAAACCGGAAAACGAGAAACCTCTTAAGCAATAGGTGTCCATAAGGAATTGAACCTCTGCTTAGTGAGAAGTACCAGAACTACTTGATGGAAAGTGAACGCGATGTCTTGAACTGCCATGGTTTGGTGTAATTCATCAATAGCTCCTTACGCGAGATATCTCTCAAGAGTGCTGTTAAGTTCACGCCGTTGTGTCCGTTTTGGCCCTGGACATATCCCGTTTCTCAGAATGCTCTAGAGAATCAGCTCAATTCTCATAGGAAGCGACCCACTTCCTCATTCAGATATGTGAGTTCTGTCAAGAGTGTTCACTGCCACACCCCATTTCAATCTTGAATTGAAACTATAGAACTCATTAAGACTTTTTTATAAGTCATCCTCACATGCAGTCACACTATCACGTCTACACCATAGGGAAGGGACAGAGAAAATAATTCCCTGATAGTGTTTAATTTTTACCCGCCACAAATTAGTTGTCTCATTCAAAACCTTGATCTTGGGATCTCCAGTCAGCAAGGTTGAGTATCCTTCATGGCAAGTTTTAATTTATGAGCTTAAGTCCCATCCCCCTCGATGCATTACTAACTATCTCCTTGGACAAGCCTTTCGTCAAAGGATCCGCGATATTCTCCTTAGACCTCACAAAGTCAACAAAAATAACGCCAGTTGAGATTAGTTGTTTTAGAGAATTGTGTCTTCTCCTAATATGAATAGATTTTTCCGTTATAGTTGCTGTTTTTAGTATTAGCTATTGCAGCTTGACTATCACAATGTATATATATAGCTGGAACAGGCCTATGCCAGAGAGGAATGTCTTCTAAAAAATATCTTAGCCAAGCGGCTTCCTCTCCTGCTTTATCTAACGCAATAAACTCGGATTCCATAGTGGATCGAGCGATACAGGTCTGTTTAGAACTCTTCCAAGACACTGATCCACATCCTAGAGTGAATACGTATCCACTCGTAGACTTAGAATCCTCTGAGTCTGCTATCCAGTTTGCATCAGAGTATCCTTCAAGAACAGAAGGGTGTCTTTCATAACTCAAATGGTAGTTTAAAGTGTATTTAAGATACCTCAACACTCTGAAAAGTGCATCCCAATGTTCATGTCCTGGATTACAGGTATACCTACTTAGTCTACTCACAGCATAGGCAATGTCTGGTCTTGTGCAGTTCATTAAGTACATCAGACTTCCTATGACTCGTGAATATTCCAGTTGCGAGACTCCATTGCCTTTGTTTTTTTTGAGTTTGCAAGAAGGGTCAAATGGAGTACTTGCAGGTTTACTATCAAACTGGTTAAATTTCTTAAGAACTGATTCAACATAATGAGATTAACTAAGAATGAATCCATTAGACTCCTTTCTAATTTTCATCCCTAGGATTACATCAGGAGGACCTAAGTCTTTCATGTCAAAGTTCTCACTCAACATGTTCTTAGTGGAATTAATGATTTCTAAGGTTGTGCCTAGTATAAGCATATCATCAACATACAAGCATACAATCACACAGGCATCATTTATAGATTTATTGTACACATATTTGTCAGCTTCATTTATTTTAAATCCACTAGAGAACATTACATGATCAAATTTTTCATGCCATTGTTTCGGTGCTTGTTTCAAGCCATATAAAGATTTTTTAAGTCTACACACTTTGTTTTCATAACCCTTCAGTACAAAGCCTTCGGGTTGGTCCATATAAATTTCTTCATCTAATTCACCATTTAGGAACGCAGTTTTTACATCCATTTGATGTATTTCTAGGTTATGAATTGCAGCGATTTCAATTAGCATCCTAATGGAAGTAATTCTAGTGACAGGTGAATAAGTGTCAAAGAAATCTACACCTTCTATTTGTTTATAGCCCTTAGCTACTAGTCTAGCTTTATACTTTTCCACAGTTCCATCTACCTTACATTTTCTCTTGAAGATCCATTTACAGCCTATGGGTTTGCACCCTGGAGGTAAATCTACTATCTCCCTGGTTTCATTTTGAACAATAGAATCCATCTCACTAATAGTGGATTCTTTCCACCATGGAGCTTCAGACGAAGTCATGGCCTCTTTATAGGTTTGTGGATCAGTTTCAACTAAACATGTAATGAAGTCTGGCCCAAAAGATTTTTCTATTCTAAGTCTTTTGCCTCTTCTAGGTTCATAAACAGATTCATCTTCTTCTATCGGTAAAATATGGCTAGAAGAAAGGAAATCTAGGGGATCATCATATATCATGCGAGATTCAGATTTCAACGGAAACACATTTACAAAAAATGTAGCATCCCTAGATTCCATAATGGTGTTCACACCAATTTCTGAGTTTTCAGAACTCACAACCATAAACCTATAAGAAGTGGTATGTTCGGGATATCCTATGAAGACACAATCAACTGTTTTAGGTCCTATTTTAGTCCTCTTAGGTGGAGGAATAGAGACATTGGCTAAACACCCCCACACTTTGAGGTATCCATAAGAGGGTTGTTTGCCTTTCCATAATTCATACGGTGATTTGACTGATCCTTTAAGGGGCACTCTGTTCAGGATATAACGAGCTGAGAGGACGGCCTCCCCCC
>JAJJMC010013841.1:6055812-6126864 GCA_023531435.1 Papaver californicum
CCCCCCACAAGTTCGTCGGTAGTCCTGAACTGATTAACATGGCATTCATCATCTCCTTAAGGGTTCGGTTTTTCCATTCAGCCACTCCATTTGATTGTGGTGAATATGGAGGAGTTATCTCATGAATAATGTCATGTCGTGCACAAAAATCTCCTATAGGGATTACATATTCACCCCCACGGTCAGATCTAATGGTTTTAATTGTGGTGTTCACATGGTTTTCTACTTCTAATTTATATAATTTAAATGCTTCTAAAGCATCATCTTTTCCTTTAAGCAAGTAAATACGACAGTATCTAGTACAGTCATCTATGAAAGTGACAAACCATTTTTTACCACCTCTAGTTTGGATTGATTTCATATCAACTAAATCTGAGTGAATTAACTCTAAGGGATTAGAATTTCTGTGGACATTTTTCTTAAAGGGCTTTTTTTGGATATTTTGATTCTACACAAACTTCACATTTATGTTCATATTCCAAATTTAATTTTGGAATGCAGCCAGATTTTGCCAAATTTTTATTGATTTATAATTTACATGACCAAGCCTACCATGCCAGATATTCAATGAGACAACAACATAAGAAGAATCAATTTTATTAACTTCAACAGAGGTTACAGATAATTTGTATAGGCCTTCAGCCTTATATCCCTTTCCCACAAAATCCTTTCCCTTAGTGATAATCACTTTCCCAGACTCAAATACAATCTTAAAGCCCTTATCATCTAGCACACCACTTGAAACGAGATTCTTGCAGATGTCTGGTACATGTAAAACTTCATTCAATGTGAGGATTTTCCCAGAGGAGACATTCAGCAAAACTTTTCCTTTTACTGCAACCTGTGCTGCAGATGAATTACCCATATAGAGTTTTTCTCCTTCTCCTACCGTCTGATAGGAGGTGAACATGTCTTTACTTCCGCAGACATGTTTGGTAGCTCCAGAGTCTACCCACCAGTCTCTCACATTGGTAACTAAGTTAACCTCAGACACCGTGCCAGAAAACTCATTTTTACTACTTTCAACTAAATTTACATTTGTTTTCTTAAATTTTGCATCTTTGCGTTTTCTACAATGAATTGCCATATGGCCAGACACACCACAAACATAACATGCTCCCTTAATTTTACCAATAGCAGATTTTGGTTTTTGAAAGGTACCTTTTTCTTTGCGGGCCAGGCTTGCGCTTGTTGTGGTCCAGACTTAGATTAGCAAATTTGTGTTCGATGACGTGAGCTTTGTTTGACATGTCTCTTGCAGAAGAAACATTCTTTTCCTTTGAACACAACAATTCTTCAACTTGGATTTTCTTGCCCAATTTCACCATGGAAATTTCACCAGTTTCATGCCTTAGTCTTCTCTTGTATTCAGCCCAGGAATTTGACAATTTTTCAATAACAGCAGAAACTTGAAATGTTTCGTCAATAACCATTCCTTCAGCAATTATTTCATTAATAATTTTTTGCAGCTCCAGAAAATGATCAACCACTGATTTATCATTCATCATTTTATATTCCAGAAAACGTGCAACCAGGAATTTTTTACTTCCTGCTGTTTTTGCTTCATATTTATCTTGTAGTGCATTCCATAAATTATAAGCATTGAAATTATCCTTAGCATTGTAAAAAATCATATAAAGCATCTTCTAGGCAGTTTAAGATATGATTTTTGGCCATATAATTACTTCTCTTCCAACTTTCTAAGTCTTGTAATTTTTTAGGTTCATTCAGAGACTCATCAAACGGCTTCAGAACCATCTCATCTAGCATGTGGAAACTCAGGAAAAATAACATTTTTGACTGCCATCTCTTGAAGTCCTTTCCAGAAAATTTCTGAGGTCTGTCAACATCAGTCTTCACCATTGTTACAGAAGTAAAATTTTGAAATTAAGCAATAATATCGAGTTAAGATTGTTGGAGAATATTCCTGTAACAGTAAGCAAACCAAACAGAAACTTGAAAAGAGTTAAGGGTTAGAAAAGATAACACACTTCACAATCACACTAGCACAGATAGATGGAGTCGCACGTTCAACTGACTGCCCTTAACTCGATATTTGTCAGGTAAACCTTTGAAAAAGTGTTGCTATACCTTTAGAGATGACAAATCGAATCCAGGATAAAACCACCTGATACCAACCCAGTTATCAAGACTCGTTGGCCCGTTGTGAACTTAACAGTAGAAGAAAATGAAGAAATAAACTAGTGAAGAGGGGAAAAGTCGTCAGGTCAGTGGCTGCGACTGGGGTAAGTAAAAATCTGACTTTTTCTTTTAAAGAAGAAAAAGACTGTTGAATTTTCAAGCGGTCAAAATTCAAATAATTAAACATATTTAATTCGAGATATTTAATTAAAAGATTTTGTTTATTAAACCTGATTTTTAATTTTATAAATACAAAACGGTAAAATATTTAATGTACAAAATTAAAATATAAAACCGTTAGATCTTTGATGGGTACACGTATGCACACGCAAGGCACACGCCAAGGCTCACGCCAAGGCTCACACCAAGGCTCACACCAAGGGTCGCACCAAGGCTCGTGCCAAGGCTCACGCAAAAGCATACGCAAGCTCCGCAAGCCCGCGGCCCGCGGTGCTTCGGTGCGAAGCACCGCACATGTGTGCATTTGCCCACTAGTCCATTTCCTAAGTCCATATCCAATCCACTAGTTTTTTTTCCTTATATAGAACGTTTGTGGTAATGAGGATAAACTTCCTCCTTGGTTTGCCCAATATGGGACAAACCAAAGGTTTCTCATTCACTAAGAAGTGAAAATGGATGGCTCTATTTTTCCACCCCAAGTTTGGACTAGTGACCCTAGATCCCTTTAAGATATATTAAGTAACAAAATTCATTTTAAGTAAGAAATCCATTTTTAATTCTAACATGATGATGATCATGGCAGATGGGTGTGAGGAGGATTATCAATGGTGGTTAGCTGTTGTTGATTACAATCTGTAGTTGCTGCTGATGGTTTGATTGAGAGTTAAAACTCAGGGTGCTAGTTTCTAATGACGCTGATGGATATTGATGAGCCGTAGATCTGAAGTGAGAGGGTTAATGGCAGTGATCACGATAATCTGTGATGAAGATTTTAAAGGCAATTATGGGGCTTGATCTTGAGTCTGTGCTACTATGATGATGGTGACGGAGTTCATGGCTATGGAAGTGAATGGATTGTTGAGCCTGAGATTATTTAGGAAATCCTGCATTTATTAGAAAATAGGAAATAGATTTGTCAAGAAGTATGCTAACTGAGTTTGAAAACTCAGAAGAAAACTATTTGTTCGATGGGTCATACCCATCGAGGAAACCTGGGAGCAAATGAAAAATTTAGAAAGAAAAAGTTTTCTCGACGAGAAAACCATCGAGAAACGGTAAATAAAATTATCGAGGAGAATAAAGGGTATTTTGCATGTCAGTCTCGTGTAACTGACATACCATTTGCAATTAATATTGGATTTGGTATGGGCCTTTTACACATCAGCGGAGCCCATATGTTCTTTGGTTAACTATTCGCGTTTTTGGCTAGGATTTTGTTAGTTTGGCAACCTACTTCAACCGTGATTCGAGCATGGGTACTTCTATTCTTGGGATATCTATTTAAGGGAAAATTTCACTTCTATTTGGAATCTATCATATATCATATTATAACTTAGAGAAGGAGCTTTAGAGTTGAAGACTTTTCCACAACCTAGGTTTGATTTTATTTTCTTTTTATTATTATTTTCCATGGAGTTTAAGAAATCCATTATGAGCTAATTTAATCTCATTGGTTAAAGATGTAATCTGAAGTCTAAAATATGATTATTAATTAAAGCACTCATTCTTAGTATTCATATTTTCTTTAATATCACTTATGTTCTACTAATTATAATGACATGCATGATTGAATTATTTTTGTTTAAGTTGCAAATTAAATAGTCATAAATTCATATATATAGCTGAACTAGGGTTTGAGATCCGGAATTGTCGAAAGACCCTTGTTACAAGTAACATAACATAATTTCTAACGACGGGATGTTTCCATGAGATTATGTGTAAAAGCGTAACCTAGGTTAAATTTGTGTGACTCTTGCGCCGGATTGCTTAGAATAACCTCAACTCATAAATATTAGTTCTTTCATCGGGTTAAACTTAAGTGGCTCTTGCGCCAAGTTATTTAGTGAAAATTATTCAATGAGTGGCTCTAACACCTTTGATGATAATAAGAGTTTTATCGCAGTAAGCCTGCGATAGGACGCTCTAGGGTTATTCATATTGAGAAAAGTTGAATATTGAGTCTGATTTAGTTAATAACATGTTTGATGATGGAAGATGGACTTGCTAACCAGTATTCTCATTATATTGTTTACAACTTAAATTGTTTTCTGCTATTATTTTAGTTTGAATTATTTAGAATTATAAGAAATCCCCAGTTACAAAAGAAATCAAAAGTTTCTTAACAACCCATATCTCCATGTGGATCGAACTTATCTTATTACTATACTCTTATTTATGATTGTGAAGTGAAAAGACTTGAAATAATTATCTTGGCTGACAATCGACCATGGTGCCATTGATTTTCGGAGAGGGATCATGCGCATCACCATTGATATTGACAGGGGAAATGTTAAAATTGGTGGTAGTTGAAGCAGACCTAAGACCAACCATTTTTTTAGACGATTGAAGAATTGATTTTCAGATGGTTGAAGAATTAATTCGTGACCGAGAGATTGATTTCCCACTGTGGTCGCCAATTGTTAGTACCTAAAAATTACTCCTAGGCAAAACAATGTACTGCTGAAGTACTTTCTTTAGATTCGAAAATCAAAATCGTACAAGACAAGCCTAAACCACGAAAGTAGCCGTTCCGTCCTGCTTCGGTCACAAAGAGAGAAAATCGGTTGATCTTAGGGGAGAGAAGAAGAGAAAGTTGAAAGAAATGAGTGTGATGAATTGTGTGTAGAGATGTTGAACCATAAATAATAACTGAGCTTGTGAGAGAATGATAAGCTTGTTCTGTTTTTCTGAATGGCTAAGTAACCTATTTATAATAGCTTGGGAACACATGTATTTCCTTGTAAGTAGTGGAGGTAGTGAGAAGATGGAGAGATGGATATTATGGGGATAATGGTATAGCCTCCTTGGAATTTTCGGGAAACCATTACTCCATTATCTCTCTAACTGCCACAGCCGTCACCACTACTCTGTAAATTTCTCATCATGGGGTGTTGCCACGCCGTATTTTGCTGTAACCACCAGACAAAAACCCCATAAAGAATCTCCCCATATAATTTTTTTGATTTCTCGTAGGAGTTAGTGGAGTCATGGACTCAAAATACGTGAGTAATTCGTAAGTTTGTCATAAGATAATGTTATCAATGAGTTTGTGCCAACGCAGTATGGAAATGGCCTAGTATTACGCGCTAGCATCAAATGATAATGGTGGCACGAGCAAGCGAGGATGATGCGACAAGAAAGTGAGAATGGAAAGGGAAGAATGCTAGCGCTGGTGCTAGCAGCACCATTGTTAGCGCTGGTGCTAGCGCTAGCACTAGCACTATTGTTTGTAACGATATTGTGATTATTTTTCCTATTATATCATTTTGGACAAAGTTGGCACTGGTGCTAGATGGTGATGTGACCATTTACATATGCGCTGTTAGCGTTGGCATTTGCTTGGCCTTTGTGCAATGTATACAAAACATATTCAAGGAATTCAGTCGTGGAAGACTGCGCCTTGAGATGATGTTCGATATGACTCTGCATTTAGATGGTATGCATCTAGTTAGTGTTTTCATTCAGAAAATGGAACTGTATCCATTCTGAATGCTCGTAAATTTATATAATCAGCATGTTCTGAGTAATACAGATAGTTTGCATGGGCGCACATGAAATAACGGGGGTTTAGCCGGATAATACCCTTAAATTTTGAAGGTGCATACATATATAAAAAAGATACAAGGATAATGTATATATGAGATGAATATGAATTCTCAATTCTCTTGTGGAATGTAAGATAGCAATACGTATTCTGTTGCCGGGTCAGAAATTTATTCATATTTATTTCATGCTTCTGAAGATGAGAAAAGCGATATTATAATTTTCTTCATTGTCAAAAACTCACCATATACACCTAGTCAAATCATACTGAGTCCTTATGCACACGGTTCAACTTCCAAGTTCTATGAAGCAAAGTTCGATCCTAAACACAAGACGGAGCTTCAACCAATATAAAGCTCAAACTGCGACTAAGATGAATATAAAGATTAAACATAGTTTTAAGAAGGATTTCTGGCTTCGAACAAGACAAGACTTAAGATTCTAAAAAGACAAAGGTTAGAATTTGGATTAGACGGAGACAAAGCTCAGGCCTTGGTCAAGACAAAGACGAAGCTCATGCCTAGACTAAGACAAAATATGGACCTATCCCAAGGAAAGTCTCAAGCCTCACTCAGGGGAAATCTCAAGCTAATATTTAAGGAGAGAATCTTACCTAAGCAGACAAGACTTGAATCTCAGCTCAAACCATTACTCAAGATATCTCACAGACACAATCTGAGATTCAATCTCAACAAAGATGCAACTCAACCTCAGTTCACAAACATGTCAACACATGGTACTCCCACATGGACAGTTCTACAACTTGTCTTTGTAAGAAAGCTCAACATTCTACAGTCTTGAACACATCTATAGCAAAAACGTTAAGTTCATGACATATGAGATTTATTCAAACTTCACAAGCGTATTCCTTGCCATCTTACACTTTAAGGATCACTAACTCGGATAGGGAGACCCTTACAGGGATTTGGGGTTTCTGCTTTCTTCAAATATAGAAACCACTCTCCAGTTCCTCTTGTTGTCGCGTTGCTTTGCCTCTTCACTCGACGGGTAACCCATCATGCTTCTATTACTGGAAAAGATATCACCTTGATCCTATGGTTGAATAACGAATAGTTTTGCTCCCTTGAATATACATATGACATCAAGCCTTAACCTCCTCTCAGAGCCGTCCATGCCTTTTCTTTCTCATAAGAAAATGTCTACACTGGGTCATACTTGACCTCACCCAAGATTGTGCACTCCTCATTATACACATGGCTATAAAAAGCATCTTCGATCTCTTCACATAACTTATGCTTACATTCATACGCAAAACATGAGTATCCCTCTATCAGTGTTATTACAACACTGCTATCTTTAGGTTTGGCGGTCTAGCATTATTTGAGTACCAGCCTACTCACATAAGGAATAGAATAATCGTACGCAAGGAGTCATTTGTGGAGGATAGACTCAGAGCCTTGATTTATCCTTAGTTATTCCTGAGATAAATAAGGTGGTGCTTATCTTAATCCCGATCCTTATCTCATCGACTAGATATTAGGGTTTTGCATAGCTATAAATAGACCAACTCTCGGTCATTCTAAACATAACAAACCAACGGTTTCATAATAGTAGTTTTCTACATAACTTCATATCTTTTAGAGCTTTCTGTCTGCAACTTCTCCGAAACTCAAACTATGATCTCATCTCTTTCATCTTCCCTCCCTAGACTGACCTTATTTCTCGATTTGCGACTGAAGCATCCCTTGAATGGCTATATCCTTGGTTTAGGCAAGGACTGTTCTAATCAACTTTCCGCTCTCATACAAAATCTAACCATTTCCACCCATTTTACCCTTATTCAATTTTCATCATCTACATCAGTATTCCTTGTATAGTTTAAACTTGAGCATCCCGTAATTTTTGATGGTATCTCCCAAGTATGGGTTCCAAAAGGGAAACACTCTTGGATCTAAAGCATCTCCAATGAGAGATATTCAAATTCCTAATTATTTGGCCACCTAATATTTATCTAATTATGAAAAATAAATGTGAAGATGAGATGTATGGTTGTTACGAAGACATTCTCTAAGCAATACTCAGGTTCTATAAGTTGTCTTAAAGGATGCGAAGAATCCAAATCATCCATTATTTTTAAAAATCAAATGGATAACATAAAATCATTCAGAAGTATTCTTCATTTTTTGGAGTTCTTTATCTATTTTACTATGATTAAACTAAGCTTGAATTTGACATCTCATGAAAAAAAAAGTGTATCCTGCATAAAAATTCTAGTTGTATTTCTTTCAATCTTTAAAAAGAAAGAGATAAAATATAGATTAATTGAACAATCAAAGGAAATCCTTTTATATGGTGCTTAAATATAAAATGCAACTAATGCAATTGAGTGACCAACGATTTAGGTTATTTTTTTTAATTCGATCAAATTGGAAGACAGTTGAACGTTATTTTTCAAAATTGATTTGATAATCAAAGATTCACGGTCCCTAACTGTTACTAAACACCAAATTAAAGAATTAAAAAGTGGGATGTAATCAATTGTTTTCAATTTCTTATAATTTTATTTCGATTTTTTTTTTAATTCGATCAAATTTGATCTCTTTTATAAAAAAATTGATTTGATAATCAGATATGATATGGGAAGTCCCCAAATATTGTTACACTCCATCAATTTGATCAAAATGGATACAATTCGTCTTTAATTTATTCAAATTTTTTTAAAAAATTATATTCTTATTCTAACTGCCAAATTTAAAATTAAATTAAGAACAATTAAAATTAAATTTATTCAAATTTTTGATCGGCGCCCACGAAGATCACAATTATCTAGTTCATATAATAATTTGGTACAAAAAAAGAGAGAAAAGACAAATTACTAAAGATCTTTGCCACCGATTAATAAAAATATTCTCTCTAAGGAGATAATTATTTTGTATGTATACAGAGTGAAAGTGTTTAAACACTCAAACTTCCATTTTTGGTAAAAAAAATTATTTTATTTTTGTATACCAAAATGTTGTTCATCCAATTAAATGAAATAATTAGACAGTTTAACCATTAATGGTTACAATCAAATGGTCACATCCCACTCTCCATGTTGACTGGATGGTTGTTAGATCAAGACTTAACCAATCTGGACCTTTAATGTCATCATCTGGATTGATTCCTTAATCCATTTAGAAAAATATCCGAACAATAACTTGTGAATGTTTTTCCTAACTGGGCTGAAAGAAACAATCAGTATGATAACATTGAGGGTCCAGATTGGTTAACTCTTGCTCTAATAACCTTCTAGTCCATACAGAGAGTGAGATGTGACATGATTTTTCTCGAAAAGAAACCTGAACCAGATTCAACTGTCAAACAGATTATGAGCTTTGCATCTGATATGCATAAGATGCATAACTTAAGCTTTGATTTCTTTCAAAATCCTATTGTGCATACCTATAATACAAACCAACATTGGACTCCATATGATCATCCATACATCACAATTAACTATGATGTTTCCCTTGATATTAATACTAACTTAAGTGGCGTTGTTGTGGTTACTCATACAAGGAATATAAGGGAGGCAGAACCAGATTCATGCAAGGGCGCTTAAGTGCAAAGTAAGCTGGGAGTTTTGTTTCCTAGGAAGCTGTCTTGTGGGCTAATGAGAGGATTTTTCAACATATCCACCTGATGACTGGCCTGAAAAATATTGTTATTTTTATGAATGGTGCAAGGAATCCAATTTCATAACAGAGTTAAAATGATTTGAACGAAACCTTGCTTATTTTTGATAATTTCTAGAAGTCGAAGAATTAGTTATGTTAGTAGGAAGAACTAAGAAAAATAAAGTGAAAGATAAATTATTAAAATTTGGTAAAAAACATGTGATTAATAAAGATTGAGATACTAGCCCTTATAATGTTATTATATCCAGATTACTGGACGAGAAACTTCATGTAATCGCTTCATTTTCTTTGCATCAAGAAAAAAGAAAAGAAAAAAGATAATTACCATCGTTGAAGATGATTATCTTCAACTTCCTACGAATCAGGAAAATTTGTTTCCACATAATCCAAGGATGTCATCATAATTTTGAAACAGGATCAAAGTAGTTGATCTTTTTAACTCCTTATCGACGTGGGGTAAAATAGGACTATTCCGGGGGTTGGAGTGGGTAAAACAATCCTTATCATGGAATTGATCAACAACATTGCCAAAGCTTATGGAGGCGGATCCGTATTTGACGGAGTAGGCGAGCGTACTCGTGAGGTGAATGATCTATGTGAAAACCATCTGGAGGTTCCGTCAGAGATGATCTAAAAGCTTATCCAATAGTAAATGTGGGTATTTTATATGTGGCACCGTATATGAGACACCCACTTGAAGTATACTTTCTATATAAGGTTATAAATATCCTAAATATAAGGTGTAGAAAATAAACATCCCCAAGCAATTTTCTGTATTATATAAAAAGAAGATGTATTTGTTTATGGACAAAGAACGACCGAGATCATTCGGATTTGGACGACACAGTTTATGTCACGCACCCGACTAAAGATAAGCTTAACCTAACCATGATGGTGTCTTTGGCTCTGGCTAATCCAAAAAGTGAAAGATACTAAACTTCAAAATCATATAAAAATTACATACGTCACTATGGTACAATGGTAAAGTCATTAGGTGATGATATCAATAACCTTATTCCGAAACTCGTCATCACCGAATTTTTTACGGATAAAAATAAAATAAATATAATTACCGACAAAAAATAAAATCATATAAAAGTCTATAAAAAATTAAATTAAAAAATCTTACACAAGACAACCCCAAATGGTTAACTAAAATCATTTTCAGTTTTATTTTTGAATTGATTTTATTAAAATATGATAAGTTGAATGGGAAATACATCCTTTTGGTGAATCTCTAATTTTAGTTCACCAAGAGAATGTATTTCAAAAATAATGCTATATCATCCTCATACCGGAGAGTGGAAGATGGTTTTTGTTCAAATTGTGTGTGTTTCTATATATTCAATTATTATTATTTATTTAAAATAAACAATTGTAGAATCTCTAAATTGTCATTACTTGAAGGCTGAAACCTGGATTAACGTTGAGAAAAATATAGGTTTTCTAGTAAGTTTTATTCGCACCCCATCTATTTTTACGACAGAATACTAGACAAGTTTAATAAATATCAATTTTATTTCACCTGAAAACCCGTGAAACTTCCTAAAAAAATAGGCTAAAATGAAAAAGTGATAGTAACTTTTTTCCTGAAACGGAGGGAGTAGATTATATTTTGGAATCTCCACTCCACTTGGAACAAAAAAAATTAACGCCAGAGTTAAAGAAATAGGCAGGAGAAATGTAAGGGCTGAGAACAAAATTATAACAAAAGTTCTCCCCCATAATCAAGTATTGATTTTTATTTTAATCTTGAGTTTTCTTTCATCATTTAAGCTTCAATAGTTGATCAGTTTGATGCATTTATTATCAATTTCTATTATTTTACTTTCTACTATTAATTTAAAAAAATGGGTTTCTGTTAAAATTTTGAATTAAACCCTCATTTATCATCTTACATGATCTTTTCTTTTTATATATGTCATTTAATAATTGACTAAAGTTATTTTTATTTTTATTTTGAATTGATTTTATTGAAATATAACGAACCAAAGTTTGTAGAAGAAGAAAAAAAAGTTGGGGAAAACTAGGGTTTTGTGATTTGGAAGTAAAATTGAAAATTTATAGATGATGCATGTCATCTGCGTACAAATTAATAAGATATTTCTCACTAATACTACAAGTAATATAACAGTAGTAAGGATCGTCCCCGTGAGGAGCCGTGAATTGTTATTTGTTTTTGACTTCTTATGAATCCTTCCCACTTTCTGAATCCTTCCCAATGAATTACTTGGCGCAAGAGCCAATCAAGTTTAACCCAATGAAAGCATTGGTCTTCGTGAGTTGAGGTTATTCTAAGTAATCCGACGCAAGAGTCACACGGATTTAACCTAGGTTAAGCTTCTATATGCAATTACATGAAGGTTTTGAATACAATCAGTAATAACACCATGCTACTTGTAACCAGGTATATCGACTATTCCTATCTACAAACCCTAGTGTAGATTTAGATGTGAACACATGACCATTCAATTTGCAACTTAAATGAGCAAGTCTTCAATCATATAAACAGTAGAACATAATCGATAAAAGATATCATTAACATTAACACTAACTAGCCAGATTGATTTACATGTCCAGGACTTCCAACTACATCCCCAACTAATAAAAGAAAATTACATACTCATGGATTTCTCGAAACCCATGGAAAATATACAAGAGAAGAAGGAGAAAACCCTAATTCGCTCCAAAACTCCTTTGATTCTTGTGTTGTAGAAGATACGATGTCAAAAGATAGATAAAAAAAATCTAAGAAGTCTTCTTATATAGAAAACCAAGTATAGAAGTGTCCGTGCTCAAATCCCGGTCATACTAGATTTTGGAAACTTAAAAATAGCATAAAAACCCGTCAAAATACCTAGCTCACGTATCTGTCTCGGCCACTTGACCCTCCGAAAATTTTGTTTTTCTCGATGGATTGACCCTCCGAGATTTCCATCTTTCTCGATGGCTTGACTCTCCGAGAAAATTATTTCTTCCTGAGTTTTTTCTAGATGGCTTGACCCTCCTAAAAAATTGTCTTTCTCGATTGCTTGACCCTCCGAGAAAATTTTAAACTTGTTTTAATCATCACTTCTTCATATGATGTTGGAATGACCTCATTTTTTCATCGTTGGCTTCCTTTCTTCGTTATCTTCAAGATGATAAGAAGAAATCCTGGATTTTAAAGAGTTCCACTTGGTCTTTGGCATTGCTCCATTTGTAGCACTCCATTTCCACTTCTTTTAGAGATGTAACCTAATAAAAGACATAAAATACAAAAATAATAATAATACAAAGTAACTCACACAAAATCTAGCAAATAAGTGTAAGAAAATGATACTCAAAATATGTAACTGATGCACTTATCAAATTCCTCCACACTTGCCTTTTGCTATCCCTCGAGCAAACTACAAATCTAAACTAACCTAACTAAACTAAACTAAAATACAACAACTCCCTTCTGTTGAGATACTGATAGATACACTTTTGTGTCTTAATTGTTCTTATATCTATATTGCTTTTTCTCAAGTTTTGTATTAATATTAATATTATTATTTGTATTGTGTTGTAGGCATTTTTGGAAGAAATAGAAATTACGAAAAAATTGGCTAAAAAGTGTTAAAGACACCCTCAAAATTGATAAAGGCACCCATGAGTATTGTTAAAGGCAACCACGAAGTTGATAAGGGCACCACCTTCTCTTTCAATTAAAAAAAAATACTAGCGGGAAATCCATTGTTCATATGCGTGATCTTATTAATGAGTTGTCGAGGGTATTTGAGGGAGTTAAGATGAAGAGGATATTCTTACCAAATTCGTAAGAGTCTTACACGATGTGGAGCCTTGAAATAGGAAAGAAATCAAATACTTTCACACTAAATATATCCTCCTTGTTTTTAATATCTATTGAGACTTGGTTCGGATATTATCTCTGCAAGATTGCGTGAGAAAAGAAGGTAACAATATAATCAAGTTTTGTTAAAAAAGGGAACAGAATGAAGGATTTGGTTCAAGAAAATCACCGAGAAGCAAATAAAGAAAGAAAATCTCATCGAGAGTAATACCTCGATCTGCCAAAGATAATTCTCATTACGGAGAATATTTGATGTGGTAGGAAGGGTGTAGTATAAATAGAGAGACAGATCGAGAGATTTGGGGAGATAACAGAGGGACGATGAAGAAGGAAAAAAAGTTGCAGAGAGTTTTCAGTTTCACGCAAAAAGAAGAAGAAGGCACCGGAGAACTGTTGTTCATTCTGTCGCCATTTCAATTGAACCAGAAAGGCTCCAGAGAGCAGTTGTTTAATACAATAGTTTCTGTAACATAAATTTGAAACGTTTAATTTGAATCAGAAACACTTGGTTTGTAATGGAGAACCTGTAACACTTATAAATGTTGCAAATTCTCAGTTTTAATCATTTTCTCTCCTTTTCATCTTTGTAAACAACTTTTGAGCCATGAATCAATATTTTGAGCGTGTTTCCAATATGATGAGCTAATTCTCACTTAACTAAGGCAATGGAGGAATTTAATTACACATGATTGATGGGTAATATATATTTTAATTATCCTATTTACTCTAGTTTTATTTTTAACTCACTTAATCACTGTTTTTGCAGAGTTCTAATTCGAACACATGATTTTCTTAATTATTTGTCATTTAGTTTGATAGGTTATGCTTTGTTAAATCATTTGATGATTTATGCTTAATGTTTACAAGTAAAATTTAAAATTTTGTCTGATTATTAGTGAGTTGAGATAAAAGAGGACTTAAAGACAACTAGAGTTTTAGAAATCTTGGTAAATCAATTCAATCATGAGTAATAGTGGAATCCAGAGTCTTGGTTGCTTATAATCTTATTAATATCACTTTCAATTTAGTTCTCTTTATTTTAGTCTTAGAAATTAGGTATAAAGTCAAATCTTCACAAGTCCGAGTGAACGTACTTTCTTACCACTGTCTATAATCCACATCAACTTTTGGCGGCGCCGACGCAGACTTGTTTTTAGATTTTTTTTAGGTTTTAGTTTTTAGTAGTTTCATCTTATTTTATTTTTTATTTGTTATATTTTACGTTTTTGGGTGTTTGTTTTTTCACTATAGTTTTTGGATCAAAACAAACGGTTGAGCTAAAGATTTTGGTGTAAAAACTTGGAGTCGAAAGATAAAGCGGAAAAGAACGGAGAAAAGATAAAGATTGTTTTTAGAATATATTTATTTTTGTTAGTTTTTATTTTCCTTATTTTCTTGTTTTGGATTTTTATTTTTTGTTGCTTGCTTGTTTATTTTTTTGTATTTTATTTATTATTATCAAAAAAAAAAATACACAAGTGCATACACCATTTGCACCTTCGTCAGATCACCGATTTTTAGGAAGAACCGTGGATAAGTAAGCTGAACCCGTGCCTTTGGCCTTATGGGAGTTACCAGCTGAAAGTTCACAAGCCTTAACTTTGTACCTTTGACCAGTCTTTGAATGTAGGTATATTTTGTTAAGGTAAACCAAGCTTACCTAAAATAGTGAACCCCATCATTTGCATGTGCATAGTTCTTGATAAATACTAGTATTCCTGCTTGTGTATGCCTCGTTAGATTCGTGTAGGAGATAGACTTGAAGAAAACGACCTTTTTTGTTTGAGTCCAACCCGTTACGCAGATTTAGGGGGTACATCTGTTTTTGCCGAAATGGATGAGCATGAAGTTCAGGTAAACAAAACCCTTAGAGATTGTATGAACCCTTCTAGAGTAGTACGTGACCCAGGGATAGTTTTACCAGCCACTAATATCAAATTTGATATTAAACCTGTGACAATTGGCATGCTTCGTACATTTACGGGGTTAGATAATGAGAACCGCATACTCACATAAGAGATTTAGAAATGATTTGTGAAACAATGAGTTATTCAAATGTCTCAAAAGATGTGCTTAGGTTGCGTTTGTTTCCCTTCTTTCTTGAGGATAGAGCCAAAGAATGGTACCATTTTATTCTTTCTAAAACAATCACTACCTGGGATGATCTTGTAGAGGTTTTTGTTAAGAAGTTCTACCCACACCATAAGATTGTTGTTGTTTGTCAGTATAAACCTTTAAGCAAAAACTAGGTGAAAACCTACATAATTATGTAGAAAGGTTTAATGAGTTCTTATACCAGTGTCCGCATCACGGTTTTAAGAAAGCCTAAATGGCCTAAATTTTATATGAGGGCCTGGATAATGAGACCCATATGCAGGTAGAAATCATGAGTGATGGAGAATTCACCCTTCAGAACCCAGATAAACGTTTTGACTCGTTCATCGAGTTAACTGAGAAAAGTAGGAAATATGCTTCAATGAGGGAACCAGAAATATCTAGGAATCTTATCCATAGGGTCGACAGAGTTAATAATGGGTCAGATATCCTTAGGCGTATCGAGGCCTTAGAGATAAATCAAGGGTCAAATCATGCTAGATATAAAGAACAAGCTCATGCTCTTTATAACAACTCTAGGTTTGAAAACCGTCAGAAATTTAACCCATATTCAGAAACCTATAACCCTGGTTGGATAAACCATCCTAATTTTTCATGGTCCCAGGGTTAGAATCAAGGTCAGAGTAGTTATTCCAATACATTAGAGACAACCTACTCTCAAAACCCTTCTGAGAAGAAAATGACTAGCTTAGAGGAATCTCTTAATATTTAACAAAGAGCCAAACATTATCATGTGTGATCGGTAATCACGTGGTTTATAAGGAATTGCTTGACTTAGGATCTAGAGTTAACTTACTCCCATATCATGTGTACACCCATCTAGGTTTTGGTAAGTTGAAACCAACCAAAATGACACTGCAGTTAGCAGATAGGTCTATCAAAGTCCCTCGTGGTGTCATATAGGATATCCATATTGAGGTTAATAGGTTCATTTATCCAGTGGATTTTATTGTTCTAGATACCCAGCCTGTTCATGACCAGAGTACTCAAATACCGGTGATTTTAAGTCGCCCGTTTTTAGCCACATCGAATGTTGTCATCAACAGTAGAAGCAGGCTTATGAACATATATTTTAGTAATATGATTACTGAACTAAATGTCTTTAATGTTACGAGACAACCTTCTGAGATCGATGATTTAGAAGATGTGAATATAATTAGCACTTTAGTTCAGGATCATCTGTACGACATTGTTTGGTGATTTCTCAGATGAATTTGATGATAGCATTCTCTTAAATCAGATGTGTGACCAGTCTCTATAAGAAGCTCTCGAGTATTTTTCGGACTCTAAGGACCCTGAAATTCAAGCAATACTTTTAGGACTATCTGAGAGTAATGATTACCCTAAGTTTGGGGGTAGTGATGACTCTTGTGATTGCTGAGTTTCCCTATTTCAAGTCCCTAACTTGGGACTCGATCTTTGTGCGTCTAAGTTATTACTTGAGTTTCTTCATACTCCACAACCTGATCCTCCTGATACTTTCCATGTGGAGATCTAGATATTAAAGACCCGTCATTTGGCTGAACCTGTTTATCAAGACACTCATATGGAAGCTAAATTGACACCCCAGATAAACCCAGTTTTCTTGAAAGAAACCTTAGATAAGGTTGTGCTTAGTTTGTTTATTTATCTGATCCAGTACAGGTGTCTTATATTTGTATCAGCTCTATTTGGTATTGTTGACCCAAAATTGTTTCGTCTATTGGTATATGATTTTGAAAGGTGACTAGCCCTTTTGCGTTCTTTGATGTCTGGATGAATAATTCAAACTTAGCACTTCTTTGGAGGTAACCCATGCTTATGTGACACTGTAATATCCTTCTTTAACTTTTTTCTTCAATTGGTAACAGTTGTTCATGCTTTTAATTCCATCTTTAGAACATCGGGGACAATGTTAGATTTAAGTTTGGGGGTAAGGGAGAAACTTTTAGTGAATAATAAAACTCCAAAATTTAGAAACTTGTAAACAATTCAGGGTGACACTGACCATTCTAAGTAGATGGAAACAAACTTCTTGGTTGTAGGAGTTGATGGATCCAGCTAAATGGTCTATCCATAAAAGGACAGAGCTCAGGTGTTAAAATAACATGATAGTCGTCACCATATCTCGGAGTCATCACCATATCACGTTCTGTTTTTATTTTTATAACTTTTGGTGTTTCTCTAAGTGATTTGGTGGTGCACTAGTATCTCCTTGTTATCGCCGCTAGGATGAAATAGAGTGATTGAGATCAATCCCCATTATTTTAATTGAACTTGACCAATAAATTTAAATTAAAAAAATAGAAATTTGACACTTGGATAGCAATATGTGTGTTCTCCCTGTCTCCGTCGCCTAAGCAAGCGTGGAATGCATGATCCATGGTAACTATCATGTCATCTGCTGATAAGGAGCATGCGCTTAGATTCAAAATATCTAATCATGTTGTCGGAAAAAAAATACCCATATTCAATAAATTATCTGTTGGGGACTTTGTATATACCAGCTGAGTTGATACTAGTATTAGGATTCAGACCAGTGGGTGCTTATCTCAATCTATTAGAGTTCATCTTAGAAGGATGTTCATACAGATATTCTGGGAAATAGAGGACTTAAAGATAACAAGAGTTTTAGAAATCTTGGTAAATCAATTCAATCATGAGTAGTAGTGGAATCCGGAGTCTTGGTTGCTTTTAATCTTATTAATATCACTTTCAATTTAGTTCTCTTTATTTTAGTCTTAGAAATTACGTCTAAAATCAAATCTTTAAAAGTCTAAGTGAACATACTTTCTTAACACTGTTTATAATCCACATCAGATACGGTTACACTTAGCATGTGTACCCATAAAACCTTAATTCCAACTTTCAAAAATTCCAGAGCACATGCATCCAAAGAGCTACGAAGATATAAAGTTTCTCCACACTAAGAATAAGAAGTTAGAAGTATCAAAGGTCAAAATTCCCATGCTTAACTCTTGAGTTAGGAGAAAACCACCTTATGAAAGAATCCAGCCTCAAGAGCGATAGAATAAGCATTCCGCCTCGAATTCTGCCTCGCCAATAGGGTTTTATGAAATTGCACTCAGAAGACGCATTTTATAGTTCTCATGTGTGCATCCAAGAATGGAGATAGAAATCCTGCACACGTTGAATGGTGGAAAGAAAAAGTAACCTTCTGAATCATATTTTGTAATCCCATATAAACATGGGACTAAAAGAACCCCCTTTTTTATGATGATATCTAAGAATCAACCACTATGTGAGGATGAGAATACTTACTTACCTTCTCACTCAATTCACAATTAGCACCACTCTCACAACAAATATAAACGTCCTCGTCTTCGGATTTAACTATTAATGATAAACTTCTGAACTTCATAGAACTTTTATAATGGGTACCCGTTTTCTTCGATTCCTTGTTGCTTGAACTTATTTATATATTTATTCTTTATCATGGCCTTAACTAATGAAATAACATACTAACTATGAAATAAAAATGCATATCTTTTTGTATTTTTCGTTTTCGTGTTTTTCTTTTATTTATTTATTTATTTTGAACGGTAAAAAAGATAACAACTAGAAGAACGATGAAATTGATATTAACATGGCCATGGGAAAAGGATTTAAGCGCCTGATTCTTCACAACTTGATTGCCTTGGTATCATATAAACTTCAAAAACTTACATCTTTTTCGTTTCTTTCTTTTTCACTTTGTTTTGTCTTTACTTTTGATATATAATTTTTCTCCTATTTTTGTTGCTTGCAAACCTTGCATGTATGCAACTTTCTTCGCGATTTTGATGTTGCTCCACTTGTTGATGATGATATGTTTCTATTGTTGCGTTGTCGAAAGAATGGTGCCAACTGCAAACAAGACTACAAGATAAAGTTAGCAATTCTGATGACGCCCTGATGATTGACTAAATAACACTCAATAGATCAAAAAGTAGTGCTGAAATTGGTGCGAAGTTGGGTAGCTCATTATTCTACCCGGAACTAGCGTAAGATGACACACACTCTAAAGGATAATTTTTTAGATAGCTACAAAGAGTTGAAGGTCTGGTGCCTCGCTTGATGTAACAATAGGTGGTATCCACTAATGAGTGATCAACTTCTCTAATATTGTATTCTTTTTGTACCTATTTCGCCAACGGCGGTTTAAGTCCTTTTTTATCGGCTATTGCCTCTCAACAACTAAGAAACCCGAATGTCCCTTTTTGGAGGTTTTCATGCTAATATGTACAAAAAATTTAAAAATCCTACCTAAAAAAAGTGAATACTAAAAATTTATATGCTTAATCACTCCCTCACACTTAAACTTTACATTATCCTCAATGTAAATTGATTCCTCCAATGTAAAAAAGGTAAGGAATTCCTACTAATAATATGAAAAGATAAGAAAAATAAAACTAAAAAGATAAAGATAAAAAATACAAAACCAGTGGGTTGCCTCCCATTCAACACTTAGTTTAGCGTCCTCAGATTGGCCTTCTTGTTATCGTCCATAAACCAACAATCTGAAAATCTGGGGATCTATCCAGATAACAATCTGCAATTCTAATAACAACTTCACAAAAATGTAAGAATATGATAGTAGTGAAACCATTATTAGATTGAAGTTACCCCCACACTTAGTTCTTTATACACTTGGAAGTGCATATATAACATGGAATTCCGGAACCTTAATGGGTTCAACTTGGGTAACCTGCATATTGTTAGAATCAAACATTTCTAATGATGGAGATTTAAAAGAAAAATAATCCATTAAAACTTTGGAAGCACACAACTCCAATCCTAAGTAAGGCATTTTCCTAAATATTAGGTTAAGAACTTCTTGGGAAATTACTTTGGTTAGGAGAGGAAGATCAAAAGAAATAGACTCATGCAAAGGATTAGACAAACTTTCCACTATATTTTGTAGTACGGGATCCTCGTTGTTCTTAAAGAACTCCAATGAATTATTTACCTTTTGAGTATCGTGGTCCTCTATCAAACTTTTTAACCAATCTTCGTCAGGTTCGACATCACTTAAAATCTCGACATCAACGTTATCATTATATTCCTTGGCAAGCTCAATTGGGTCTTCTACAATATTACTCAATCTAACCTCATTCTCAAATATTTCATCGTCATTGATATCAAACTCTTCGTCAGAATTTCATCGACCTCATATTCTCTATTAGAAAAACGTCGTTTGAATTTCGTACGTATGGTACTACTAATTTCTTGGAGGATTTCTTCTGGTGCTCCGTTATCTTCCATTTGATATATTTTTTTCGATATTTTCTTATGTTTATACGTTTCCCATTATTACTTACAATAGTATCACTAAATCATGACTCTTCCCGTAGAATGAGCGAATAACCATAAATACGATCATGAGCCAGGTAAGCTATATTGTTGTAAAATTCGGTTGGTGCAACGTTCTATCTATTAAGTGTTGGATCAATCCGGTCCAATCTTTGTTGAATTTCCTTTAATTGATCTGAAATCTTCATGCAACTCGAGTGAAGCCAATTAGAAGTATAATTGTCCCACCTTCTTTGTGGTTGTTGACCCACATACCCACCATAAGGATGTCGGGATGTATGAGAATAACCAAAAGATTCCATAGGGTATTGACCAAAACCAAATGATTGATTATGATTGGATCCCATGGTCGGTTGGAAGTTATTAAAAGATTGACAATTATAACTAAACTGATTACCACCATAATATGTCTGATTTTGTGCATCATACATGTTATTTCCGTAAGAAACATGACGACTAAAAAAGAAAGTAGGTTAAAAAAATCTAACTAAGAATCTAAAAAGAAATTTAAAAATTATGTATACAACCTCTTTTCAGAACCTACCTCCTTTTTTTCTCGATGGCTTGACCCTCTGAGAAAATTGTCTTTCTCGATTGCTTGACCCTCCGAGAAAATTCTAAACTTGTTTTTCTCATCACTTTTTTATATGACGTCGGAATGACCTTATTCATTCGATGTTGGCTTCGTTTATTCGTTCTCTTCAAGATGATGACAAGAAATCCTGGATTTGAAAGAGTTCCACTTGGTTTTTGGCATTGCTCTATTTGTAGCACTCCATTTCCACTTCTTTTAGAGATATAACCTAATAAATATAAAATAAAAAAGTAATAATAATAAAAAATAATTCACACAAAATCTAGCAAATAAGTGTAAGAAAATGATAGTCAAAATATGTAAATGATGCACTTATCAAGTGACAATGAGGATTCCAGCGGAGGATTCCAGCGGTGATGAAGAAGTGGGTGCATCTACGTATCCCCAATCAGATTATAGTGAGTTTGATCCAACCAACTTGGATTATTTGTTGGATGAACAAGAACGTGTAAACCAGTGCATATTTGATGATTTTACTCAAACAAATGAAGAATCTAACCAGAAAAATGAAGATATTAATGCTTCCAATCATCAGGTATACGTTCATCGATCTTGAAACATGTTTTTGAACCTTATAATCGCCCCAAGTTGAATTTTTTTTCAAAATATTGAGGTGTTTTTTGTGCTATGTACTAAAAAGAATCGGTTGATACGATGACATCGTATCCGCCGATTCAACATCTTCTCGAAAATATGCCTCAGAATCGGCACATGTGGTCATGAACAACGACTGATTCTGGTAAATATTTTGCTGGGACTGGTAGGTCAAAAAATTGGCTTTTATGGACTCATATATCGACTGATTCCATCACTTGGAGATTTTCCCAAAATTCTCGAAGAATACAATCGGTCGATATATGTTGCGATATGTGCTGATTCCAATTGAAAAAGTGTCCAAAAAGCTCCACTTTGTTGAATAATAAAATCGACACACAAGTAAGTTCACGTGTACCAATTCAAGCATTTGGGGATATTTCTTCAAAAATCTAGACTAGGCAGAATCGGTCGATATGGGAAGACCTAAAGTACGATTCTTTATAATTGTTCACCACGATTTTTACATGTCCACCAATACTGTTAGCCTAATTTTTTTCGATATATATTGTAGATTCTTCAAGTGCTCGGCGATGATCAACCTGAACCTGTGTCTCTGATCGGGCATGATACTTCTGACCCCTACTACACTGATTTGGTGTGGGAAAACAGGGACGATGTAAAACAATGGTTTATGGACAAAGTTATGGAGATAAAATGCGCATTAGTCTTAGGCCGTCATTCGATGTATGTTCTTTTGGAAATTTTTTGTGAGAGAAGTGGAAAGATTGAAAGTCACGTTGCAAAGGACATACGGTATATGAAGAAGACGTAGAGGGTCTACATGACTAAATTAAAGAAGCATAAGTATCCATTTAGGATTATAGCGCATAGACCCGATGGTTTATATAAGCTCTATAAAGAGATGAATGGTTGTCATAATCATAATGATTCAGAATCTCGTATTAGACATTCAACCACATCAAAAGGAAACGAGAAAGTCAATAAAGGCAAGTAAAACAAGTAATATCCTCAGGAAGATCAAAGAGGATGGTCCTAAAAACTTGTCCACTTTGAAGCAAATCTACACGGCAATAACAAGCATCAGGAGGACGAAATGGGATGGTAGAGTGGTTATGGAACAATCTCAGTGGTTAGCCAAGCAACACAACTACACAATAAAGAAGCAGGTAGTGGACGGCAAAATGACTTGTAATTTTTGGCGCATTGGAAGATGATCCAATTGGATCAATGATTCTATTAGGTTTTGTTGATAGATTGCATTTACAAGACAAACAAGTACAACATGTCGTTGTTAAACATATGTAGCCACACTTCGAACAAGCAAACTTTCTCGGTGGCATGGGGTTTTATGAATCATAAGAATGAGATGAGTTTTATTTGGATGTTGGAAACCTTGAAAGAGATTTACCATAGCAATCAAATGCCTAAGATCATAGTAACGGATAAGGATAAAACACTAATGAATGCAATAAAGGTGGTTTTTCCAGATTTCAAACAATTTATTTGTATATGGCACATACAGTGCAACATCATAACATATTGTAGGGGTCATATCCAAATTCTGAAACCACCAAAAGGTACTGCTCGTGAGAAGACTGAAGATGAGTTTCTTAGTAAACTAACTCGGGAGGAACGAGGAAGAGAAGAAGAAAACCGCCAAAGAGTACGAAGATAATGAAGTGAAATGGAAAGCTTTTTAACATCATTGGGATTTGGTAGTTCATTCGATGTCCGAGGCAGAATATAAATCAAACATGGAGAGTTTCAATTTTGTTTGGACAAAAATTGCCGAGAAAACGGTGGCTTATTACGTGTTACAATATTCCATGAGTATCTTTCGAAACTCACTTTAATCGTTCATCCCTAGTATTATATACCGACGACGTGGATAGGGATGAAAACTTTGGTTTTCACGTTGCATCCAAAAAAATAGACCATTTAAGTTTGGTAGATGAGGAGAACCTAACCCAATGCAGTATTTCAGGAAGATGATTACCTTATGTTTGCAAGAAAAAAATGAATATTACATCTCGATGATGAAGGAAGGTACAATGAAACATAAAGAAGTTGAGTTCGACGAATTGGTTACTCGTGTTCAAGGTCCAGAGGGGGATGAACCAATTAACAATAAACACTGGATGATCATGCCCCAATGCGGCCATCTCTTGGCGGATACGTGGAGTTGCGTCGTTCATTATTTTGGCCAGGGAACATTTCCTACCTTAACACCAAAGATAACAAAGTGTGATGAATCGCTTAAGAATCAAAGAACTATTATAGACAACATTAAGAACATACATTTTATCGGTCTTAGGCTACATGAAGATTGTCCATTACCTCCACTGTGTAAGTTCACTTATTTTCCAGGTTTCACCAACAACACCTCTGAGGAATGGCTGAAAAATACGAGCCCAACATGAAACTTTTGGATGAATTGGTCGAGCCGGATAAACTCAAGGGTTCGATCGTGTTGAATTAAGTATTTGGATTTTGTTAACAAATGAACTATCGAATATCCATGATTTGTAGCTTTCATAAATTTAACAACCACTCTTAATGAATGAAACGAATTTGCTTTTTGGTTACTTTGAATTCTTGTTGGAATTTTTTTAAGCAAAAACAATTGCAGTTAAAATTGAAAATGAGTTAGTCAAAATCGATGGATATGACATATACGTATCAGCCGATTCTGAATCACACTTACCAGATAGTCAGTCAGAATCGGTGGATACTTATGTGTTGTATCCACCGATTCTGAATCTATTGTGAAAACCTAAAAAATTTCGCAGAAGGGTCTATGTATTATCCACCAATTCTGGATCACAATTGCAAAAAAATTGATATTGTTTACCACCAATCATATAACGTAAAAGGTGAAGCGAAATTCAAACCATTCATATAACATATTAAACCATAAGTTCGTCCATCCACAAACAAAATAAAAATAAGTGTTCGAATAAAATGACACAAATTGGTTAACGCAACAAGAAGTCTTAGTTTGTTTAGCCAACAAGTCTTAAAAACATGTATTAGATATCAGCTGCAGGAGGAGCAGCACCATCATCATCAGTAGGATCAGCAACATCGGATTCACCATCATCATCATCAGCTGCAACATCTTCAGCAGAAGCCTCTTCAAGGATTACAGCTTGGGCTCTCCAATTTCCAATATCCTTTCTTATATGGAATGCCACTGCAATCACCTCATGAAGATCCTCCAATGCCAGCTGACGCAGAATTTCCAGGACTTCATCCAATTTGGTCTGGATGGGGCAGCAGTTGTCGCGGCTAACCTTTTTCAGTGGCTTCCTGTCGATGTCATACTGTCGGGTTGGACGGTAACCTTTCTTGCGACCGTCCATAGTGACTATACAAATAAATAAATTGAATAACAAATATAAATATCATTAAATGAACACAACTACTAGTAGTTCAAGCAATCAATAATCTCTAGTTCAATTACCAACAAAATAAATTTATATATAATTAACAGAACAAAATCGTTGGATAAGTCCATCTTTATTCATCGATTCTAAATGTAAAAGATAACAGAAAAAGACCAAGTAAGAATTATTGGTTAGGTAGCAAGTTTAGATACTGATTCCTCTTACTTATAAAAAACAAGAAAAATTATCATATCCAGAATTGTTAGATTGGGTCTGTAGTAACCAATGATTCTAATCAGGTAGTAGTAAAAATATGAAAGCAAGGGAATCGGTGGATAATCAAGTGTCTTATTCAACGATTCCAATATAGAAAAAGAAAAAAAAAAAGAACAAAATCGGTGGATATAAGGTGTTTTATCCAACGATTTTTGTATAGAAAAAGCAAATTTTTTTTTGAAAAGGTAGAATCGTTGGATATGATCTGTCGTATCTAATGATTTTGGTAACGATAACTGTGTACGATGAATATGAAATGAGAATCGTTTGATATGGATGTATCCAACGATTCTGCTGCATGTTCTTCATGTTCATGTAGAACATAACCAGAATCGGTGGATACGATGGATCCACATCGAACGATTCTAGAAAAAAATCAAGAATCTGATTCACGGAAATGAAGATTTGTTAAAAATCTATCAAAAATATTATTATAAAAAAATATTTATAAATATTACTCTTGCAGTTCACTGCGGATAACCAGATTTTGTTTTTGGAAAAGTTAGGATTAGGGTTTTTAGAATTTGGAAAACGTTATGAAAATAAAAAGATTTTTTTTGTTTGTTTTTGATTTAAATTTTGTTAGATTTGGATGCAGTGAAATAAGAAAAGAATTTTCTATTTATATTTTGATTTTGATTTAAGTATTATGATTAATGAGTAAAGAATAGTTTAATATTTTTGATAATAATTAATTAAATATCTTTTATCCTCCTTTCTAGTTGGGAACGAAATTTGATAATTCCAAAATAATTTGGATAAGTGAAACTAGCTAGGTGGAGTAACGTCGAGAAAAGTGCAGGCTTTCTTGCAAATATTATTTGCACCCCACTTATTGTTATTGCAGAGGAGAGACATTAACTAGTATTAAATTTATTCCCCCAGAAACCCTGAAACTTCCAAAACCCTAAAGATTATATGGATTTCCACTCCACTTAAACAAGAAAATTAGCGACAGAAGATCAGAGTAAAAGAAATAAGCAGGAAAAATGCAAGGGCTAAGAACAAAATTATTACAGAAGTTCTCCCTCAATCAAGTACTGATTTTTATTTTATTGTCGGGTTTTCTTTCATCATTTGAAGCTTTTTGATCAGTTTGATGTTTTCGTTAGTTTCTGTTGTTTACTTTCTACTGTTGATTTAAGGAAATGGGTTTCTGTAAAAATAATTGAGTTGGGTACAAAATTCATGTTACTACTCAGGTGGGAACTTTTCTGAATGTTTTTTTTTTGTTTGTTTAGTTCATTGCTGAACTCATTAAACTAGAAAAAGGGAGAATTTTGATGTAACAATTTGTTAGTTGGATTTCAGTTGTAGTAACTTTGTGCTTGACATTTGTTTTGTAACTGAATCAAATGTGTGGTTGCTTTTGTGAGAAAGGAAATTTGAATTGATTGTTCTTGTTTGTTTGCATTGTTCTAATTGGTGCTTGCTTGGTTTTCTAGGCTATCCGTCGATGCACATACTGTACATCGAAGGTTTTTGATGCGGGACAACCAACTGCCAATTCTCATCCTGATGTAAGGGGTCTTTACTAGTTGAATTTGTATAAGTAACATATATAAGATGCTTATCCTATGTACTCATATTCTTTTGCTTGTTTGCAGTTATTATCAGAAGGAGAGATAACACCTGGAATTGCAGCCGACGAATACATAACAAGAAGGAAAAGATTGTTGGATCTGCTTCCAGAAAAGAGTTTAGCTATAATTGCTTCTGCCCCTGTAAAGATGATGACCGATGTTGTTCCGTACACGTTTAGACAGGATGCTGACTATTTATACTTAACTGGATGCCAGCAGCCTGGTGGAATTGCAGTCCTAAGTCATGAATCTGGTCTATGCATGTTTATGCCAGAATCGGATCCTCACGTAAGCTCAACTTGTGTTGTGTCAGAATTCAGTACAGAACTTTTATTTTAATTCACATTGGAGTGATTTTTTAGGGTCACAAGAGCTGGTAGTTAGGTATGTAATGTTGTTACAATTTGCTTATTTTTTAGGATGTTACGTGGCAAGGTCAAATTGCTGGAGTAGATGTAGCTTTGGACACATTCAAGGCTGATAAGGCGTTTCCTATGAGCAAGATGCGTGAGGTAAATTCTGTTACCTTTTTACTTAGTTTGTTATTAGATTCACCCTTTTGAAATCGAGTCTCACGACATTTAGGGTGGATCTGATGACGTGGATGGAGTCATAAGGTTGATTACTGTAATTGTCGGCTCGACACTAACTATCACTTTGTTGGCCAATTGGGATACAGAAAAAAAAGGCTTCAGGTAGCTAAATCAATCTGATTGATATGGTTCTTCATGTAAGAGCTATCTCTGGTGGCACCCGTTGCCACTTGTACCATCTGTGTAACCACAATTTTAGCCCCGGATAGAGTAATTTCAATGTTTAAGTACAACTAAATGTGGTGTGTATACTGGGCATTTCCTTGATGATGATATATGGATGTTTGTTGGTACCTTAATGGTCTGGCTGTTTTGTCTGTTACAGGTCCTTCAAGACATGATTCGACGATCATCTAAAGTATACCATAACCGGAAGACTGCTCTATCAGCCTACAAGGATTTGGAGCCCTACCGCAAAGCATCTATCAGTGGCAAAGTGAAAGATCTTTCAGCATTCACCCACGAGCTGCGGTGGATAAAGTCACCATCAGAACTTAAGTTGATGAGAGAATCTGCAGCAATTGCTTGTCAGGTACTTCCCCATTATTTGTAAAGATATCAACTACATATGTACTTAGATTGTCACTAGTAACAATTTATGGTGCTTTGTTCATCTGATAGGCTCTTTTACAAACAATGTTATTCTCGAAAACTTCACCCCATGAAGCTATGCTATCAGCCAAGGTCGAATTCGAATGCAGAATGAGAGGTGCTCAAAGGATGGCGTAAGCATCTATGCATTGTATTCTGTTGTGTTGCTACTAGCATACTCCTTTTTTATGTATAAAATATTTTTCAGTAGTTCGTCTGGAAATTATAATTGTATTTACTTGCTTCACCAGGTTCAACCCAGTGGTTGGTGGTGGGCCAAATGCTAGTGTTATACACTATTCCAGAAATGATAAAAAAGTACGAACAATACTTTTAAGCTAACTTCTCCTGTTTTCTATTTCTTTTTTATTCATTTTCTTTTATTGCACAGTGACATAGATTTTATGTTGTAGATCAAAGACGGGGACCTAGTTTTGATGGATATTGGATGCGAGTTGCATGGCTATCTCAGTGATCTTACTCGTACCTGGCCAACAAGTGGACACTTTTCCCCAGCTCAAGTATGTTTTCCTTTTAAAGTTTTCTTGTTTTCTTGTAATAAACAAGTTATCTTGTGACAAGACATTATTTAACATGTGTATAAAAACTCTTTCAGTGAAACTAACAACGACCATAATTCCTTTGTCACAGGAAGAGCTTTATGATCTTATCTTGGAGACAAACAAAGAATGTATAAAGCTTTGCAAACCTGGTATTAGCATCCGCGAAATACACCACTCTTCAGTATGACTTGCTAAACCAAATATTGCCGACTAATGATATTAAAATCAATACACTATTAAGTTAATTGTTATATTTTTTGGGGGAAGATACCAAAATTGCTAATGTGTAACTTGTAACCTTATGATCCACTCATGCAGGTCAAGATGCTCTGTGAAGGACTTGCGGAGATTGGGATTCTGCAACATAAATCTGATGTTCAGCATTACAATAAACTGAATCCCACTGCTATAGGTCTGTTCTTTCACTCTTGAGCTGTTCTGTATTTTCGGCCAAAAGAGGTTGATAGTAATTTTTTTCTTGTTTTGTCTCAACTACTAGGTCATTATCTAGGAATGGATGTGCATGACTCTTCAGCAATTAGCACTGAGTGTCTTCTGAAGCCCGGTGTTGTAAGTAGCAGCTAATCTTTAGGAAGAGCAAAAGAAATTTTCTTCTAATTTTTTAGCATAAAATCACTTTTTATTGATATGTGAACTTTGATGGTCAATAAGGTCATAACAATTGAACCAGGAATTTACCTTCCATCTTCCTTGGATGTGCCAGACAGGTATTTATTTCAGTTAGTATCAATTTCTCTGTCTTACCAATTGTTAAGAGATAGTTGTTGTGCAGAGTTCTATGGATTGATCAAATTTCATAGTGCCTGTTAAAAGCATTATAGCACAACCCTCCATCCATAGTCTCATTAGAAAACGGCCCTAACTTATCTGTATGATTGGTGTCAATCGCATTGTGGTATAGCTTTAGCTAGTGTTTCTAAGTCATGAACTGGTGGGATGGATGTACAGATACAAAGGCATTGGGATAAGAATCGAGGATGAAGTTCTTATCACAGAAACCGGATACGAGGTATAGTGCTTGCACAATGTCAATGCCTCAGTTTTGAAGTTTCAGTTGTGTTTCATTTTGTCATATCTTGAATCAGTTTATACTAAAGACATATTATGGTAAACAGGTTCTAACAGGGTCAATGCCCAAAGAGGTTCAGCACATCAAGTCATTGTTGAATGACTATTCACGTGTCGACACCAAGAGGGTAGCATCCTCTAGTTGACACTTACATGTGTCATTTTTTCCGAATGATTAGTGTTGTGAGTGTAAAAGAAGGTAACGTTTTGCTTTGAACTTGAGAAGAAAACACTCCATTCTTTATAGTACAATGAGCAATAATTAAAAGAAAATGATTTGTTACTTTATACTTAGCAATTTAGAAAATTTCCAGCTTTTTCGGTGAACTGAATATCTCCTGAATTCTCATATGGGAATGGGAGGCTAACCTGAAGTTAGGGTTTAGGCCCATTCATAAAGGTTTGTTGTTGTCGTCCTTAGATATCTGTTGCATTCCATTTATGATGGAACCATAAAGGTTTATCCTTGACCTAATATACTGTGGTACCAAAAATTAACTTAAATTTGCAACCCCCGTTTTAATTCCAATCTGTTCAACAACCTACCCAACCACATCTCATTTAACGCTTTGCAGGGAGCCTTCAATAATGTCCTTGTTTTTCTTGCGTAACTACTGCATTGCCACCACTAATCTGTACATAACTCAGTTTAGAGCTTAAATCAGAGCAATAAATTGCATTATTGGCCTACCCATAACTCCTTTGTGACCCCTGCTACATTTCAATCACCATAACACCATAGCTTTATGTACATCACGTATCATCAATGAGGAGCAAGAGAGTCAATGGGCAATCAAGACCTTTAGAGCACATTATAAGTAACATGATGGCAGATTTGCCACTCTCATTGAAAACAGGGGGACAATCAGTTAGCTTCTTCTCTATATAATGAGCCCCATGACCACTACTTCAACCTACTTGATTTGAGATTAGAGAGAGAGAGCGAGAGAGAAAGACAGAGAGAGAGAGAGATGTCTCAAATAATAGAAGAGGTGAGGTCCAAGGCAGTGGTTTACATTGGAGATGAAATTGGACAAGAGAAATGTAAGTTTGTTTTAACAGAAGTTGGTTTACCAAATGGGTTGTTACCATTGAGAGATATAATAGAATGTGGGCATGTAGAGGAAACTGGATTCGTATGGTTTAAACAAAAGAAGAACATCGAACACAGGTTTGAAAAGGTTGGGAGCTTAGTCTCTTATGCATCTGAAGATGTTGAGAAAAATAGAATCAGAAAACTGACCGGTGTTAAAGCAAGAGAGCTCTTGCTTTAGGTCACTTTAACTGAAATATACGTCGATGATCCTCCTACCGGCAAGATTACATTCAAAAGCTCTCTTGGTCTTTCAAAGCAACAGCCTGTATCTGCCTTTCAGATTGAAGATATGAAAGAAGATGCCAAGGGAGTGAAGGAAATGAAGGAAGTGAAGGAAGTTAAGGAAATGAAGGAAGTGAAGGCTTGAGAAGTGATCTGTATTTGGCTTTGTTGGTTTTACTGAATTGATGGTTAACTTTATGTTGTATGTTGTCGTTTAATCGTTGTTTCATGTTTTCAGTTTTTATGTATTCCTCTGGCTGATGCTAGTTAGTAGTATTTGATGCTAAGTATTAACGTTTATGGAGTTGAAATACTACGCGTTTCCTTATCTTTTGTTTTTCTTTTCCTTTTTCGTTCTCACACTGGCTTATCAGCTCTTAGAGGCTCACAGCACATGCCGTAGCGCAACCATCGAAATCTAGTCACGAGCATGGGCTTTTTGCCGTGCCTTTCTAAGGTTCAATTCATCCTAGTCCTACTAACATTGCAGTATTCATTGCCATGGGAATGCACAAGTGGGACACCAATACAGTGAAACCAAAATAGGCTAGAAGTTAAAAGGAAAATTCAGTATCTCCCGATAGTCTAGTTACACAGAAATTGCGATCATACGGTAGTATGTAGTTGGCTAATTGTGCTGAAAAAGACTTCAGATAATTTAGGCATATCATTACTCAAATTCAATTCGGCCAACCACCGCAAAATCAAGATCATAACGGTAAATTAGGAAACTCAAACAAAGATCACCTAATTTACTGCATGAATGAGATGAAACGAATTTTCCATGACCCAAACTATTCTTTGTGACTCGGAACATGTCATGTGACCAATATGTTCTAAGTTACAACCAACTCAAAATCTATTTTGTGACGTATATTTGCTATGCGATAACAAATCTATCATGTAACTAAGTATCTATACTCTATTTAGCAATTAGGGGTACGTGGAAAGTTTGGAACGACATATGTACGAGTATTAATCGTTTTGGCGGTATATTATTCTGTCAACGATTCGTGATTCAAAGATAATTCGGAACGACAGATGTACATGTGTAACTCGCTTTGAAAATACGAATTCGGCATACATTAACTTGTAAAAAAATTATTTTTAACATAATATCGTCTTAAGTACTATGATTTCATAATTTAAACGAATTATACATATGATATATGTAATATACCAACAAATAATATGTACATTGGTAGTATAGGGTTTAGATTGGTGTATGTAAGATTTTAAAAATAATAAAAATGATAAAAAATGGTAATTTGGTGATAACGTGGCAAAATATTTTACGGGTCGTTTTGTTTGGTAATTTATAAATACGTATATAATTTGTTTTAGGCTGGAAATTCACAAAACTATCAAGTTCCTAACAGATGGATGATACAAACGGATATACAAATTTACTAATTAGGATCTATATAGTAACTTTTTTATTCTATTTTAACCATTCTCAAAAGATAAAAAATCTATACAGTGACCCAAAATCTAGTTCATGATATGGAATTTACACTGTAATTCAAAATTTATTGTTATAACATAAGATTTGTCTCATAATTTAAACATACGCAACTAACCCAAATCTCACACTATGACCATAGATTTTCCAATTGATTTTCCATGTGACCTTAAATATGTCTTGTGATCCAAGTTTTGTTTATCGATTCAAAATCTGCCTTATAACCTTAAATTGTGCAATAACCCAACATCAGTGTTACTTCCACCGTGTCCCAACATCATACGATCCAAATTTGTTTAGTGATCCAAAATGCATGTTGCAACTAAAATGTATCTCTCTAACCTTAACCTGCACATTAATTGAAAATTTACTTTGTGAAATTTAGGATTCAAAATTTGATTTATGATCACAATTTAACCCTAATCCAAAATCTACCATGTTACTTGAAATAACGGAAAAATCTTGCCCAATGCCCCAAGATTTACTATATGAACCGAAAATTTCCACGTGATTCAAAAATTCCCATGTGACCTTATCACAACCAAAATTTGTTGTTCATCAGTAAGAATATTCCTAAAAGATTTCAACTCACGAAACATAGACGACATCACTTAAAATGTTCAGTCATTGTATGCTTAGGATCTTTTGATTCAGTACTATAAGATGCGAAGTCTAGTAGCGGATGTACCACCAAAGTTAATTTCAACTGGTCCCACATTTGCTTGGCAGTAGAAAAATTCTCATATTTTCTAATAAGATTATCATGCATGCTACTCAACATAGTATAACACACATTTCGATCTTTCTTAAACCAAGCATCGTACGCTTCAAGGTCACAACGGGCTTGTGCATAATTTCCTTTTTGAGGTCGGATCATTTCATTAGTCAAGAGTTTCAATTGTTCTTATGAATTCAATAAGTATTGAATTTTCCTACTCCACATATCATAGTTATTCTTATCAAGTTTGTTACCCTTAGTGAGATCAACAATCACATTTTTGGTAGCTATTTCTACAAATTTATTCCATAAAAATTGAGATTATCATCATGTGTACATAACACTACTGTTTCAAAATCCAATCGATAACAATTATATCACATACAGACTTAGGATCAAAATTTTGTTATGATAATACTCATCACCCAAATGTGTATTTTAACATGACGGCTATCAACTAATTTGGACTAGTTAAAAAAATTGGTAAACACAAAACTTAGACCAATATAACCACATCATATAAAATACATCACAAACAACAAGTGATTGATCATGATTCATGCAAATATTTACCTAAGTAAATTAACCCAAGCATCTTAAACAACACAGTAAGATATATCATATGAAATATTAATGCAAAGTAATCGTATATGAATATTATGGCTTACATACAATAATATATACACACCAGATATATATACACAAAGCCGACATAAAACTATGAATTAATATAACAATAGTATAGGAAACCCAAATATTAGTTTTAAGGTGTTGGACACTAAGTCCATTTCGGCCACTAAGCTCACCCACCATTTATCGTTTTGCTTAGGTTAAGGAATAAAACCCATAAAAGTTCCAGTAAACATATGAAAACATATGATTCATGCAGATACATAACATGATGACTTTTTAGTCATGGAAACATACCTTATAGAAACATAAATCATTATGGAGTTGAAAGAGCAGCTTGTACTTAACATATTATATATCATGTTATCATACAAAAAAAAAAGATATATTTTAAAAAGGAAATATGTTATTGCATATACACAGTATGATTGATCTAACAAGATATATACATAGATATGGTTTACTGTTTTGCTAGGTAACCCACTCACAAAAAAAAAAATAACTAACGAAAATTACTCTATCAGAATTCCGTAAAGATGCTGAACTCATGAGTAGTGTCTAAAATACACAAAATACTTTCTTTTTCTCACAAGCATACATCGAGTATACTCGAAAAAGATAATATGACTCACACATAATCGTGAAAGCGTACTGCATATGGGATACAAATGATTAAGGAATCAGAAACAACAAGGATTTAACATATGAATCATGTTTGAAAGCATCAATATCACAAAAAACAAAAGGAAATATCTGTAAATTATACTATTGATAACACAACATAAGGTAGGTACAAAATCACATATTCACTGCAATTACAATCAAAAAATTTAATCAGTCAACATGTGAAAAATAAATAATGATTATCACAAAAGAATAAAAGGAATCCTCGATTCAGCGAACCAAGCATTACTAGATACCAATGTAGATTATACATGATTCAAAGAATAGATTGGTATAGGAAGGGACAGAGCCAATAGTGGGATGGGTGGGTCCTTGGACCCACCTTTCATTTTTTAATTAGAAATGAATTTGTAATCGATATAAGTGTTACACTAATGTTTTTTCACGTACATTTTTGTTACAAATGACTTTAACAATTTTAATATTTTTTAAATCGACGATAGCACGTTTATAAATATTATTGCGTTTAAAGCCACCATTATATTTGTAGTAAAATATTTTATGAACCAATTATACTCTGATTCCCCACCCAATTAAAATTTCTAGCTCCGTCACTTTGTGTAGGTAATTACTTATGTACCTGAGGAAAACCTGAAATCCTGATCAGGTATGATTGATTGTTGTTACATGCTTCTTTTAAAATCTTTATTCGTTCCCTTGGATATTATCTACTAAAGACTAAACTAGTTTTTCACACCTTAGCCTCCCTAGAGAAATAATGGAATAAAGAAAATATTGTTTTCCATAAACTATAAGTTTTGTAGCAAGTTTGCGCAACAGAATAAGAATAACAAGTATTCTTATATAGGGATTATGGACTTGGAAGTAGTCACCCGCAAAACTTATCAGAAACTTATCCTAACAGTTTCAACTATTCTTCCACAATATATGCAGGTATATTTATAGTGGAGTTAGTCTTGGGTCCATAGATGATCGACCAATCACATTACCACAAGCCATCAAAGCAACATATCAAAATGACCCTGCAGTAGATTTGGTCGAATTTGGCTAATAAAAGTTCATTTATCTATAACCAAGTCCGACATTTACATATAATCTGGCTTTAGTTCCTGGGAATACTTTAATTTTCGTTAATGAAAGCCCCCAAAAATGCACCCTAGCTTCTCCATTATGACTATTGATTTTTCTGGATGCGCTCAATCATCATAACTCAGTTTAGAGCATAATTAGGAACAATTATCTTAACCTACTAGGATGTTATTCCTTAGGGGAACCCGTCTACAACATCAATCACCATAGGAAAAAAAACTTTATATGAATCAAGTATCATCGCTGGGAAGAAAGTGAATTGTTAATAAAAGATAATTTTGTAGACAAATGTGTCATTACTAAATGCTATTTTAGTTGAAAATTGTTGCGCTAAAACCCAGAAGCGATTTGCATATCGACACAATAGTATTCTAATAATTGAAAAGAATACAAACAAGAACAAGAATTTAACGAGGTTGAATCCTCAAGAAGAAATAAGAGATTTTATATATTACCGTAAAGAGAAAAAAAAAAAAAAAAACCAAGAGGAGAAGAAGAATTTTTGGTGTGTTTCTGGGTTCTCTACTTGGATATTTATATACACATAGGTAAGGAATATTACTTATCCTACAAGAACTCCACTAGTGTTGTACCAAAGCTTGTTCTTGTTTTCTTTCCCTTCACACAATGTTCACAAAATGCTAATTTGCAAGCAATATCACCTTTCAACAAATCTTGTCGAATTAAAATGTAACGACTTATCACCTGGGTGTACAAGCCGCATATGCCATAACTTCGTGGTCTCCATAGATGTAGTCTCAATGTGCTCGGAAATAGACACAACTCCAGTTATCGTACTCCTAATTAAGTAGTACAAGTTATGATGTCGTGTCCCCTTCATGATTACCATAAATCCAAAGATTACCTTTAGAACATTATTTTATGCTACTAGCTTGTAACCTTTAGCTTCCAAAGTTCCGAGTAAAATCAGGTTTTTCTTCACAGCAGGTACACACCTTACTTCCTTCAGCTCTCTGACCATACCATCATGCATCTTGATTCGAGCACTACCAATCCCAACTACTGTACATCTATGATTATTCCCCATACATATTTCTCCATCAAACTTCTCGAAGTTTTGAGAACCAGTCCCTATGAGAACATATATGATAAGTAGCACCAGAATCTAGTCCCCATGTGTTGTGATACAAGTTGATGGTGTCACAGTCAGTGTGACACCCAAGCTTCATATGAATCTTCACTTTCCTTCGCAATGTTCACCCCGGTTTTGTTGTAATTTATTTTTTTTTTCTTACGCTTGGTATACAATCCTTAGCCCAGTGGCCAATGTCATGACACCATGCACACTCATCTTTCTCCTGACGCACTCTTGACTTTGAACGCCCTATACCTATACCACGATTACCATATTTTTTCTTATTTTCAGTCGAACGACCTCTTACAAAAAGCGCATCTCCTTTAGTTTCGTTTGTAAGGCTTTCACGATACATCTTCTTGAACTCTTAGATACGCAACATTGTAGTGACTTCTTCGTACTTAAGCTTCGCATTGTCATGCATTAGTGCTTTGATCACGGGTTCATACATATCAGGAACAAAAATCACCAGACACAACGCATGTTCCTCGTCTTCAACAATCTCGTCATAGTCAATCAAGTCACTAAGAAGTTTATTAAACAAATCTATGCTCCGTCAGAGTTGCACCCTTCTTCATGTTATAGTGATACAAATTTCTCTTTAGATGTATCTTATTTCCCACGCTCTTCACCAAATATTCGTTTTATACCTTTTCCTAAAACTTTTTAGATAAAGTCTCATGCTAATAAATAACTCTTACTTCCTTTGGTAACCACCCACGAATAAAACCAAAACATAATTCATTCTTCTTGTTCCACTGTTTTTCAGTCATCTCGTCTGTCCGACCATATAGAGCTTCATTTAAATCAAGATGAATAAGCGCATCCATTACATCTGTTCTGTATAAAACAATAATATTGGTTCCGATGAACTTTTCAACCTTGTTGTGAGCTGTGAGAGTGAAGTATTTTTTCTTGTGTTTCTTTATCTTTAGATGTCGATTTTGTTGTTTCCAACGAATCCTCTAGTCAATCCGTATTAATTATTGTCCACAAATAGTAAAATAAAGATAAAAAAAAACTAAACTTTGAGATTAGAATTACCTCAAACAACTTCTGAAAATACCTTCACTGTAATATTACAAATACCCAAAATTCCAAGAACGTAATCTGAGCTCTAAGAAGTTTTAATAATATTGTAACAATTGCAAAGAACACAAACGAAAAAAAGAATTTAACGAGGTTGAATCCTTGTGAAGAAATAAGAGATTTTATATATTACCGTAAAGAGAGAAAATATATAAGACCCAAGAAGTAAAGAAGAATTTTTCGTGTGTTTCTAAGTTTTCTACTTGGCTAGTTATATACACATAGGTATAGGGTTGTCAACGGATGCTATCGAAACGGATACTGGCTCAGCCGGTTCCGTTTCCGATAAGCCTTATCGGATATCCGATATCCGATAAGTTCCGACGGAATCTTAAACTTCAAATGCGATTCCGTTTCGATAATCATATCGGATATCGGATATTATCCGATAAATATCCGATAGATGATATAAATCTTAAAACCTGTTTTTTCACTTCAAATTTTTCAGTTCATTTAAGCGTTTCCAGTTCATAATTCAGTTCAAACACATATAAAACACACACAAATGATCACAGTTTATAAATTATATGTTCTATTGTTCTTGCAGCAAAAGAAAACACAAAGAAACTGAAATTTATACTAGCATTGTCATTGACTCATTGAGATACATCATGCAATGCATCTTTCAAAGTACACCTGCATTTCAAAGAAACTAAAATTTGTTAGTTGGCAGTGCAAGAAATATGAAAGTAAAGGAACTGATGAAGTTGAGGTACCCAATTGATTTGATGTTCTTTGAATTTGTGACATCACCCTGAATTGAACGAAATCACACATGTTAGTTCAATACATGCTTACATTTCTAACACAGACATAGTATCACAGACAGACAGTGAGACAGACTTGGCACAGACAGCATATGAAACAATCTAAAAGAGAAACACCCTAGTTATACCAATTCCAGATGGAGACAATATGATAAAATCCTCAAAATCAACAAGAAAGAACTAAAATCATGCCAAAAGGAAAACATATACCCTCTTCTAAACATCATACAAGCAAGACAAATTTTTAAATAAACATGGAACCTATCGCAAACATAAAGAAGAGACTAATTTTACCATCAAAGCAATAATGCTTCTCATCTGTCACTACTTTAGATGAGTTCAAACCCTTAATATTTATCCTTCTCTACTACTTTCCTAGAACCTAAGTTAGAGAACAATACTCTTGTGATTCTCTAGATAGACAACATATTCATAGAATACACTTTACTCAATATTTTTACTTGTGTACAAATTATTATAGTATTTCGTATCTCTCAAATGACAATTTTCTTTTCACTATGACGGTTATGTATCCAAAATTCTCAACACTCAATGCTTGTACCAGCCTACTATGTACTAACAATATACCTGTCTAGTTATCTAACACATATATAAGGGCTATTAGTATGTTACCTGGTAAAGCCACAACTCCTGAAATCTCCCAGTATTTTAGCCTACTGCTGTCCTTATCAACAAAAACATGAGTTGCTGCATCAACCTTACTTTCCATTACTTGACTATCACCATTAATGGTAGGTTTCCTCAAGCTGGAATTACCGAAATACTAGATGTCTAGATCCTACTTGCACAGAGTAGTGCATAAAATGGATAGAAAATAAATAGGGGTTCAACCCAATTCATCAAATCATAACACTAAAACAAATGACAAGTAACAATTCTAAACTTTAACCAAAAAGAACCCAATTACAAAAAAGGTACAGGACAAACTAAGAACCCTAATTACAAAAAAAAACTAAATATTTTTTATTAACCCTAATTTCCAAAAGAAAAAACCCAAATATTTTTGATTTCATAAAACCCTAGTTTCAATTTTGTATCATTCTAACACATAACATCACAATCAAAGAAGAATATGTGAGAATATCATACAACATACCAATTCAGTGGTTTATTTTACTGGTGTGATGGTAAGGATTCGACTGTTCTGCTTATGTACTTTTGTTGTGGCGATAGAGGAAGAAGAAGGTGATGGTGATGGAGTGGCGGCGTTGAGAAAGATGGTGGTGAAGAGAAATCCGAGACCGAGAAAGATGATGGTGGTGAATCTCCTATTCTGTTCACTGAAGAAGAGGGGGAGAAGGATGAGAACTACTGAACTAGAGAAGTGACGAAGAAGAGGGGGTAGGTTTAGTATTTACTCTTTACTTACGACTCTTATCGGTATCAGAGGATACTGGCTAAGAAGGTTTCGTTACGATAACACGAAAATATCCAATAAAATATCCGTTTCGACATCCGATATCTGCTATATTGGATAATATCCTATAGGATCCCGGATTTTCGGAAACGGCTAACGGATTTCGGATTGGGATTGACAGCCCTACATAGGTATGACACATTACTAATCTACGGAATTAGAATTTCCTTAACTTAGCTCTTAAAAACCTAACCTTTAGGATCAAGTAAACCATCAAGAGTTGTGAAAAACTCCTAATCTTAATCTTTATTAATGACCGACTAAAAATTGGGTTTATGATCCCAACTTTCTTCCACTGACTAATTATGGTTGGTTTAAGTTATCTAAAACTCAGGCCTACTGATCTATATGTCCAACAAAAACATGGGGAAAATGGTAGCTTCTTCTTTATATGATGATCCTCATGATTACATGATCACTACTCCAACCTATTTGAGAAAAGTAAGAAAGAGGGCGCTAGAGAAAGAGAGATGTCTCAAATTATAGAAGAGGTAAGGTCTATGTGGCTGCCAATTTTCAAGCACCACAACAACCTCATGAATCAGATGGGTGGAATACAGTAGAAAAAAAGAAAACATATTGGAAGATTTTTTTTTGAAATCAACAAACAAGTTTAACGTGGTTCGGCAGAGATCTGCCTACGTCCACGGGTAATGAAAGTTGGATGGGTTTATTGATAGTTTAGTGTTACAGGGAGATAGAACTCCATTACAGAATCTCTTGATTCTTTGTGAAAGAAAAGTAATCTTCATTGTCCAGCCAAAAGTCCCCCTCCTCTCTCTCTTAGGTCTTTTTCTTATCAATGAAAGAAAACTCTTGGCCTATGGACACTGCTGCCCCTATTAATAAGTTGTCTGCTTCTATATCCAATTCAGCTGCGTGTTGAAGTAGATTTTTAGTGCTCACAAGTCTGTCATGTGTTGTAGTAGTCTCACAAGTCTGCCACGTGTTGTAGTAGTTTTTTGGTAATCACAATTTGCCCCTTTTCTTAAGGTTTGTTCAAAGAACAATTCTTAAGAAAACGTCTTCATGTCTTGCTCGTACCGTAATTTCATGGTTGATGTTGCTAATGCTCTACGGTGCGTCTTGGATAGGTATTATGTTGCTATCTTCTTGTTGTTGTTTCTTGGCAGTGGTATGAAGCGTCTGCGCTTGGATTGTATGCTGATGATAAGAAAATGAACCTGATTCATTTAAGAACAGAGTTTTGCTGCCAAACTTTACACATAAGTGCACATTAATATAATAATATCATTTCATGTGCTATAAATAGATTAATAGACTGTCACTCATTCAATCTTTATGAAAATATGTACTATTGAATCTAGTGTAAATGTATAAGTCAATCATGAGTTCAAATTCAAGGTGATAATCAAAATGGGTCACATGTCAGGTGTCATTAGACGCAGATTTGTTCATACGTGCCAATGCCTGTGTGAGAGCCCGTCATTCCGATAATCGAGATGGGTCATATGTCAGCTGTCATTAGATGCAGATTTGTTCATACGTGCCAATGCCTGTGTGAGCCTGTCACCTCAATTGTAAAATAATTATGAATAAAAGACCTTTTCATGACTTATACAAAAAAAAAGGATAAAGCAAGAGAATTTCAGATCCAGGAGATACATGGTACTTATCTCTTTTGTGAGAGTCTGTGAGGGTTCCATGTGAAATGGTAAGTGGCATGTTTGTCTTGACCGGTACCCTTGACATCTGCAAATCTACGCACTTGCTACTAGTTATTGGTTAGACCATTTCCCAGCGAAGTGTACTCGCCATATTGATTGGATGTCTGCCTTTCTTTGCGCATGTATGTTCAAATGTAGTGACGCTGGTCCGGAGTGTTCTGTCCATGGACATTGGGTAAGACTGGATGTATCATTCTAGGCTTATATCACCTGCCAGATAAAAGAAATTTAAAACTCATCAGTCACCATTTGCAAGGAGCATACACATGTGAGTTAAATGGAGCTGATTATATCCTTTCGTCACTGTTGCACAAGCCAAAGGTTGATTGTATCATATTCCTGAGTAAGGATTCCAACAAATCTTGCCAATTGATACCACTTTTATGAGTGTAGAAGTATATGAAGTAAGAAGAATGAATAATTAATTATAAGAAGTACTAATTCTTGAATATTTGTATCCGCATAAAATATATGAAATATGAAGTATGAAGTACCGACCCTCGAAGGAGTTTTTTTCGCATAAGAAATCCGATGTATACGCAGATTGTATATGAGAAGTATCTTTGAGAAGTATATGAGAAGTATCCTAAATAAGAAATGAAAAGTATCCATAAGAATTAAGAAGTATCAATCTCTTACGAAGTAGCCGTTGCATAAGAAATCAGAAGTATAAGAAAATAGAAGTACTCGTCTTGAAGAAGTACTTAATAATGAGAAGTATGAAGTACCCATTCTCGAATAATAATTCCCGGAGAAGCATTTAGATCCCCACACAAAATATAAGAAAATATCCAATGATTATTCTTCTCATAATACATATGAAGTATAAGTAGTAAGAAGTATCGATCCTCGACTGATGGGAAGTAATTTTTAGGACTGCTGCTTGGTATATTGAACCCAAATGATTCTTATTTATGTGTTAGTAGGGTCTTATCATCACTCTCATCGACTTCGAGGCCATGTTCTTCTCCATAATCAAGTTCAATTACAGTTTCCTTTCCATAAAGCTGAACTTGAGAATATTCTCCTGCTATTGGAAGATTTTCCGACTTTAACTGCCATTTCCGATTCAATCAACGCGTTCATCTTTGATCCGTCTCTATCTTTTGGGTAAGTATGATAGAGGAAGGTGTAAATAAAGCAATAAAGAGCCATAGGAATTGCTATTGATGTGTAGAGTTCCATGGCTAGTGATGCAACATTTTCTCTCTGTTTCTACCTCAACTGACAGGCTTGATCCTTAAGGAATGGGTTTATAACCAAAAGCATGCTGTGATAGAAGTCCGACTACTGGAGGTGCAAAAGATGCTAACACATCTTCAAAAGATTGATCCAGAGCATACATGCTCGTTTTATATTTCTCGGGTATTATCTCTGCAAATATCGGATTGTTTGCAGCCGCAGCATTCCTTGTTATGAACAAACCCATGATAAACAGGACCAGGCCGTGTTTGAATCCAGTGGAAGGATCATCAGGCAAGCCTAGCAACAGAATCCATGCAAGTGGGGTAGATGAACCTGAACTTATCTGAGATAAAATGATCCTCCCTGCATTTGGAAAAAGGAAAGAAAACACGTCTCCCATCTTTCCTCTGAAAAGTGCCCCAATAGAAGTAGCAACCGTAAACATACCCATGAGAAGTGTTGTTTCTTTGTAAGTGAAGCCAATAAGTTCTAACCACATTGGTGCAAACGACAAAGCAGGCCATGTAAATGATCCACTAACACCCTGTGCTACGATAATATGGAAGGGTGGAATTTTTATCACCGATTATGCTTCTTGATACAGTTCTTTTACCTCTAACAATAATGATTTTCCTAAACTTGAACCATCTGTAATACTTTTATTTACAAACCGAGGATCTTTGGAAAACAATCCAACTATAATTCCAAAAATAATACTAATAATTGCAATGACATGGAACGAAATTCTCCAACCAGCAATACCCATGAATGACGTGAAAGCTAGAAGAACTGAGAACAGACCACCAAGAATTGACCTTACATTTCCTGTTACCTGAAGCCATCCAAAAGCTACACTGCGGTTATGGTTATCAGTTGAGTCAACAACAAAGGATTGAATAGCTGGTGTAACTATAACAATTCCAATCCCATTCATACCATGGAAAATAACCACCTCGAAGAAAGTAGAAGGGAATCCAACCAAGGAAGTAGGAACAACCCAAAGAAAAGCACCGATGGCGATAACATGAGCACGACTATGACGAACAACAAGATAAGTAGCTAATGGGTAACACAGATACTGTACAATTAAAGGGAAGAGAGTTAATGAACCTAAACCATTTGGATCAGTATGTAGAGCTGCTCCTACTTCTTTATAAACACCTGGTAATAACGATTCATCTGCTGTTTCCATTATTCCTGCTAGGTTCACTAACACTAGTGTTAATGTTTCTGATTTCATCTTCTCTGGTTTCAGAAATTCAGAGAGGAAAGAAAGAGGAAAATATTTTTCTTCAAAAGTTTATCTCCTTTTGGTGTGTTATCCATGGTCCTGCAAGCAAGTGAAGCTGGTGTATTCAAACGACGCAGACGAGGCTTATGTTAGTTGCTGCTCGCCTTTAGCTTTTTTGAGGACAGTGACAATGTAGTTGGAGCTAAAACTTTCTTCCTCAAGTGACAATTCACGGCTACTCTTGGTTTTTCATGAATCAAGTAGCAAACTATCGATAGCTTGGATAGGAGGTTATGGATTGTAGGAGTATAAAACAACATCACCAGTTTGATGTTGACTTTCTTCTCTCTAAGCTGGGATGGAAGTTTTGCAAAGATGAGGAACGATGGTGGCGCCATCCCTGTGACATATTCATAGGGCCACCGGGAAGTTGTCGGCCGTTGCGAGGCAACGTCTATACCAAGCAGATAAATTTTTAATCGAACATGACCAACAAGGTGAGGAGAGTTAGTGGATAATGAGAATACAAATAATTATGTGACTTGCCTCATGCTAAATGTATGAGACATACCAAAGGGAATTCAAACCAAATAGATAAAGAAAAGCAATAAAGATGATTAAGGGTACTAATTTTAAGTTTTGTTAATGCAATTATTTGCTTAATGGAAACAAGATAGTAAGTTAAGACTCAGAATTGCAAGATAAATGTAGGTAGAGATATGGAGCTATTTAGCTTTGTGTCTTAACTGTGGAGCTGAAATTATTCACAACGCTTAGCATTTCTGCAGATTGTGGCCTTGTGATGATATGGGTTGTTCATAGTTACACATTCTTAGCTGTAGAGTTTAGCTTTAAAATTACATATAAACAGTTCTAGAAATAGTCATCTAAAGCAAGATATGTATGGTAAATACTAGTTGAGAAAATTTAATTATTTAGCTCATTATGCAAATGTTTTATTCATAGCGGAGTTATACCTTGTCAAGCAAGCTTATGCTTTTAGATATCTGAGATAACTCAAGTTGAGACTCAACATGTTTTTGAATAAAATGAGACATTCAGTTCATGCTCATCACTATAAAGCAGTTTAGTTTTTCCTTAATATTTTAGCAGGATTTCGTTGCAAATAAGCTCATACTTTTAGTAGTAAAGACGGATCATGATTCAATCATTCAAAGATGACAGTTAAGAATTAGGTTTCAGTGGCTATTTAAGATGTGCAACATATATAACAATCAAAAGTTGAAGAAGATAGTGAAATCTTATTTTTCTTGAGTTTGATTCTTTCACATATGTTGACGAGAGTTGTTGCTTCTCTTAGAAATATCAATCCATGGAAGCATTAGCTCATATCTCTCTTTTTTTGTAGCATTTGTTCCTAAGAAGTTGTGACTATGCTGCATAATTGTACTCGTGTTGTAAGATTTGAAGCTTGCGGGAACATAATTGCAGAATTAAAGCTAGGGGACTGAAACTTGCAGAACATAATTGTACTGCGAGACTGAAGCTTATGGAGCTATGAAACTGATGCTTGCAGAGCAGAATTGAAACTTGAGGAGCCACAAGATTGGTGCTTGCAGAGGCTGGAATTATGCTGCGGGAACTAAGCTTGCGGAATTAAGAATTGTGTTGCGGGAACTGAAGCTTGCGGAATTAAGAATTGTGTTGCGGGAACTGAAGCTTTCTCTCCGACTATTTACTGAAAAACCTTTGCCATTTGCTTTGTGAAATCCTCTGTTGATTTACTTTGCTGGGATGATCATTTACAAGGAACTTGATTGCGAAGCTTTGCCCTATGAAGTTACTTGAGAATACTGGTGGCTTAACTTCGCAGGAAGTTGATTCATAAATCCTTGACAAGAATACTTTGCTGATTATGTTGTTTGCGAACTAAACTCTGTCGCAGACCCAAAACCAGCGAGATTGTGGTGAACTTCACGAGATTAATTCCTTGTGAGCTAAACTCTATTCTTTTTGTCCCTAATTTGGATAAGTTACAAGGAGATATGTTTGAAAAGATCGATTTCTTCATATTAAAGATTCTTCCCATGAGTTTAACTCTTCAGTAAACAAATCAGTAATTAAACCCTATCAACAACTTCAATTTCGCAGCAATACTTAATTTGAAACTTCGCTGAAAAATGCATCTTCTGCCTCACCCGAACCCATTGCGAAGAAACCAATCGTTGAAGCTATATTAACGAGATGGTTCTACTGTTGGCGAAGCTTTCTTAATCAATTGTGATTCTGACCACAAACTCGATCCATTCCTCAAATCTCAACTCGATCCATTGTGATTCTGCTATTTCTTCTTGGCTTTATCACAGGAACAACTGAAATTTTGTTCAATTTTGTTTTCAGGGTACAGATCCCCAAATCAACCAGAAATTCCAATGCTTAATATTTCTAAAATTTTATTAGATGAGTTTTGTAAAGCAAGGTTTAGCTTTTGTAAATCTATAAACAAAACTTACTTTAAATCAAGATCTCAGAAGAACAAACAAATTTTGTTGAAGAATAGAACATAATTTTTATAAAATATTTTGTAATATTTTTGTTTTAAAACTTCCAGATCCAAATGACTAAACACAAAATCAGAGGGGAAAGGAAAAGATTTGTCATTTCGGACTAACTGTTGATGAAGATTCGTTTGATTTCATTCACTGCGTTTTTCTCTTGAGTGTTTCTCTTATTTTCCCTTGCCAATGACTCTTTTTTGCAGCTTTAGTGAGCTTGATTGCTCCATGGATTTACTGATCTTGATTTGCGATGGATACTCCCGATGATCGATGATCGGAAAGAACTTGTTATACACAGATTGATGTCAATTTAAGCTTTACTGAGTTTGATCTTCTTCTGAAGCTGGATTATGGTTCATACGAATTCATTCGATCTTTGCTACACCATTTGTTGATGGAAAGAACTGCTCCAACCGAGTAATATTTAAGATAAATAGAGTAAAGGGTAAGATAAATCCTTTAAACTTTCCCTGTTTCTAGCGCCAAATTGTGGCTGCCGATTTTCAAGCGCCACAACAACCTCATGAATCAGATGGGTGGAATACAATAGAAGAAAAAAAAACAGATTGGAAGATTTTTTTTTTGAAATCAACAAACAAGTTTAACGTGGTTCGGCAGAGATCTACCTACGTCCACGGATAATGAAAGTTGAATGGGTTTATTGATAGTTGAGGGTTACAGGGAGAGAGAGCTCCATTACAGAATCTCTTGATTCTCTATGAAAGAAAAGTAATCTTCATTGTCCATCCAAAAGTCCCCCTCCTCTCTCTCTTAGGTCTTTTTCTTATCAATGAAAGAAAACTCTTGGCCTATGTACACTGTTGTCCCTATTAATAAGCTGTCTACTTCTATATCCAATTCAGCTGCGTGTCGAAGTAGATTTTTATTTTAATACTCACAAATCTGTCATGTGTTGTAGTAGTCTCACAAGTCAGCCACGTGTTGTAGTAGTTTTTTTGGTAATCATAGGCAGTGATTTAGATGAGATTGGACAAGAGAAATGTAAGTTCTTGTTAACAGAAGTTGGTCTGCCAAATGTAGAGGAAACTGGGTTCGTATGGTTAATAAAAAAAGGAGAAGATCGAACATAAGTTTGAAGCTATACCTGGGACCTTGGTTTCTTATGCAACTGAAGTCACAGCTGTTGTTGAGAATAAAAAAAATCAAAAACCTTACTGGTGTCAAGGTAAGAGAGCTGATCGAATACATGTTGTTTTTTCATCATTTGGGTATTATGTTTTTTCAGTGTTTATGTTCCTCAATAATAATGATCTGAATGTGCATGAAGTTCAAATACTACGTACTCCATCACTTGATCTTTTGTCTTGCTTTATTTATTCTTACACCTGCTAAATTATTATTAGCCCTGAGCGGCTGAACCAACACAGTGACGGAACCAGCCAGGGCAGTTGCTCTACTGCTTTCTCCAAGGTTGAGATCACTCTATTAACATCATTGAAGTTAGATTGCACAAGTGGGATATGAATACAGTGTAGGCAAAATAGGCATAGTTGGATATTTTGTCATCTCAATTTTCAGGGACATTCCAGTTCACCGCATAATAGTCCTAGCAAATTAAATAGCATTACATTTTCAAGTTACTAACCACTCAAACAAGCAAGGTTAATTGTGAATCCCCTCCTCCTAGTCCTGTTTGTATAAGGTTCGCATATTAATTTATTTTTTTCATCCTGTTTTGGTTTGAAAATGAGAAACTCGATCTGCAGGTAAATTTGTAGCGGCTAAAGCCTTCTTCCCCACCCCAGGACTGGCATGTGAACTAAGCCAATGATGCAACGGTCCTACTCAAGGCTGCTGAATGGATGTGGAAGCTACAGCTCTCTGAAATAATTGTAGGTGCCAATCAAAGTTGTCATCAATGCTAGTGTTAGTAAACCACTTTCTGTTTAGCTCTAACTTAGCAGACAGTGGTCAATTTCTGATGAGGCGCTCTATTTAGTGTTTGTACAACCACTTCAGTTAACTTCTAATTCAACCATAATGCCACCATCTTGTTTTGTTCATCATAACAAGCTGTGCACTAAACATCATCAATGGGAGATAAGAGAGTAAATGTTAATCAAGTCCCTTAAAGTGATACTCCTTCGATTTTAGGAAAAATGATACTTTCAACATGAAAAAGTGATACTTTCACTTCGATCTTAGGAAAAATGATACTTTCAACATGAAAACGTGATACTTTGAGGTAGTACTATATTAGAGTGACGATATGGCAAATTACTCCTCGTTGATAACATGGGTAAATATTAGTATTTTTCTTCTCTATATAAAGAATCCCAAGACTAATACTCCAACTAACTTGAGAGGGACAGAGACAGATGTCTCAAGTGATACAAGAGACGAGGTATAAGGCAGTGATTTACACCTATATGCCTATTCCTAAGGTTAAGACCCCTATATGCCTATTGAAATTGCCCCAACTTTTTTACGTTAGAGCAAGCACTGGGAAAGGAAAACACTGTGATGGAGTTCTTCCATACATAGGCAAAATATCCATGGCAAAGCAAGTGGTATGGTTCCATGGAAAACTTCCACTTTATACCGTCTAATTTGGCGCAAATCTGTAATTATAACGATCCCACAAATGCATCACTGTGAGCCATTTATAATATCATAGCATTTTATTTTGGTAATAATGAAAATTTCACAAAGCAACGAAGCTAATATCTACTAAAGTAACTGCTCTATCACTTGTTTGCCGTATAATCCACATCGCAGGAGTCTAATAACCCCCAACTTACCGAGCAAGTAATATACTAATATTAACAAGAGAAGTTATTTACTACTATAGCAGTCTTCCTTCCAAAGATTGTAACAGTTAGGAAAATCTACCAAAAGGGTACACCGAAAATCCTTCACCCACAACAGAACTGCGCATAGCTTGAAGAAAACTTGGGCATGAATTCAGTATTTTAGATACAGTGGAAACACATCAATAACTGATGCAAAACTCTGGGTTGACTTCATACGCTTCGTCTAGTGAACAGACAGCTAAGGTGCCTGTAGGTTGATATAAAATAGCTAAATCAAACACAAAATTTAAGTGATTTTGTTTTCTGGTAACTTTTTCCTTTCAGATAAATGAAAACGGTTTCCAAGACATGAAATCTTATGCACCACCTTAGAATTCGTTAGATCTAGCACTAAGAATTTCAAAATGTAGAGCATTGTCAGATAACATACCATGGAAGCTCTGACCCATTTCCCATCAACCCAATCCTGATGGGGCCTTAACTGAGAATAATCATACTCTAACTCTTCTGAGCTTTCCCTGAAGAAGACAATATACTTTGAGTTACTAAGAACTTTGGATATCACACCGCACCACCAACCATTCGAGATTTCAGCATCAACTTCTTGGAGCAAGCTGTAACTTTCAACCTTTGGATTGCTAGGAGGAATAGGCCTGATATACTTGACCTCTGCTTCTTTTCTCAAGAGCTTTGTCTCATCTTCTGACTTCAAATTTAGGTACTCTATAAGGTACTTGTTTTCATTAATCTTTTTCACAACAGTCGCAGTGAACCAAGAACCAGAAAAGCCAGTCACTTCTACAGTATCTCCCACCTTAATCCAAGATGACTGCGCAATCTGCAACCCAAAGATTATAGATAAGGTAGAACAATGTCACAAACGAAAGCTAATAAAAAACAAATATAATATGCTAGCTTACGCTGCATACCCAATCCCCCAAGAATTTGAAGCTACAAAAAAGAATAAGTTCCATTTATATCAAACTGAAACAAATGGTACGAATTAAAAAAACACAGGACTTTGAAACTCCTAAAATAGGAATTCCAGTATTTCATATATCATAGAGATAAGAGTTGGACAAAAAGATGTTCATATATAAAAACCTTTTTTTGGACACAATCTAAAAAAGTTATTTTTTTCTGCTGATACCTCCAGAATTATGAATCTTCTTTTTGAGAATTGGATGATAAAAAGTAAGGAATTCAAAATTTCCAATTTGGGGAAGAGGCAATGAAAAAGGATCAAAAAAGGAAGAATAACACATTGATACCAAGCGCGACTCCTAATGGTTTTTGATTAATGGAAATTCAACAATTACAAGTTGATGTTTCATACACTCGGATTTTGGTAAGAGGGGGAGGGGATGCTTCAAACAAGTAACTAAAATTTTCAAAATACATAAGCAATAAACAAAGTTGATAATCCAAATTTCATGAACAAAACAGAACCCCCTTTGAACAGAGTTCAATAGACTAAACCAAACCCTAAACCCTAAATCTCTCAAATTCATAGCAGTGAAAACAACAACAAAAAAAATAATTCAAGAAACCCTAAGAAAGAGAAGTTCAAGAAGGAGCATTATACCTCCTCCTCCTGTTGTTGAGGTTGTTGTTCCTGAACTTGTGGTTGAGGTTTTTGTTCCTCCTCCTGATGTTTAGGGTGTTCCTTTTCCTGTTGTTGAGATTGTTCCTCCCCCAAGGGTGGTGCAATCCAAGAACCATGAACCCATTCTCTATGAAGTCTAAGTTGATTTTTACCGAACTCCAATTCTTCTTTAGAATCTCTAAAATACAAAACAAATCTATTCCCATTTTCAAGAATTTTAGTGACAACACCTTCCCACCAAGCATCTTCATGAAATGCATCAACAAAATCACTAACTTTATAATTCTTCTTCTCATCATCAGGATGTTGAGGTGGAATAGGTCTAACATTAAAAACATCAATGAATTCTTTCAAGGGTTTCAAAGTTTTTTCATCTTCAACTAGATTATCATACTGAATGTAAATCTTTTTGTTCTTGTTTACTGTTCTTAATACTTTTCCACTAAACCATGCTCCTCTGAAACCTTCTTCATTAGAGCACACCTCAACTTCATCTCCTTTCTGAAAATGGGTTTCTGCCATTTTTGTTAAAACCCTAGAAAGTAATTTGGCGGGAGGAGAAGAATGAAGAAAGAGTAAAGTGAATAACTCCTCAGCTACTCGGGTATTTGTAGTAATTATAGTTCGGTAAGAGTATTATTATCCGTGAGGTGAGGATATTTTATGCTTCTTTGCTATTTCGTGTCCTCTTTATCTCTATGTACTGTCATAATATTAAGTAATATTGGCGTTCCCCTGTACTTTTCTACTCTCAATGAATTCTGCGATTCCAAAATTTTCTTCCGCTATTAAGTCAACCTTCAATTTAAGTTCTTCACTAAAACAAACTGTAACTCTATCAATTTTAGAAGACCATCTGGAAAAATGTAAGAATTGGATAGAATTCAATCAAATCCATTCCCAGATGGTAGTTTCAGGGTTCATCAAAGATGCATACACAGCAAGTAGATTCATACATTTTTCATCAACTTCTCCATTCATTCATTTAAACCATCTGTATTGCATTTTAAATCAGATTGAAAACTCAAATGGGTTTACTTGGAATGTTGTTATGAAATCATATTTACAAAGAAAATCACCTCAAACGTTGATTCCACTATACAAATTGATGTTACAGAAAAATGTCAAGCCTGATAATTATACATTTCCACTTTTATTACAATCTTGTGGTATTAGATTGTCTGAATATCATGGAAAAATGATTCATGATCATGTTATAAAAATGGGTTTTGAATATGATGTTTATGTTTTTAATACTTCAATTAATATGTATGTTGTTTGTGGGAATTTGAGGGATGCAAGACAATTGTTTGATAGAAGTCTCGTGTTAGATTCTGTTTCGTGGAATTCGATGTTGGCTGGGTACGTTAAAGTTGGAGATGTAGAAGAAGCTAAATCAATCTTTGATCAAATGCCGGAAAGGAATATAATTGCTTCGAGTTCGATGATTGATTTGTTTGGCAAAACAAGACGGATGAGTGAAGCTCGGTGTTTATTTGATGAAATGATTGAAAAGGATATGGTTTCATGGAGTGCTATGATATCTTGTTATGAGCAAAATGGGATGTTTGAAGAAGCTTTGGTGCTGTTCGTAGAGATGAACTGCAAGGGAGTAATGGTAGATGAAGTTGTGATTGTTACTGTTATTTCGGCTTGTGCAAACTTGTTGGCGTTTACTGAAGGAAAGTTGACTCATGGCCTTGCAGTAAGAAGTGGGATTGAATCATATGTTAATATTCAAAATGCGTTGATTCATATGTATTCAAAGTGCGATGACATAAAATCTTCTCAGAGGCTGTTTGAAGAAAGCCCACTATTGGATGAAATATCCTGGAACTCTATGATTTCTGGATACTCAAAAGCTGGGTTAATAAGACAGGCTCGAAAATTGTTTGATTTGATGCCCAAAAAGGATGTCGTTTCATGGGGTGCGATGATATCTGGTTACACTCAACATGAATATTATGAAGAGACCTTGGAATTGTTCCATGATATGCAGCTTGGAGAAGTTAAGCCAGATGAGTCGACATTTGTCAGTGTGGTTTCAGCCTGTGCTCACTTGAATAATGTAGATCAAGGTAGATCGTTTCATTCATATATTAGGAATAATGACATAAAGATCAATCCAATTCTTGGTACAACCCTTATTGACATGTACTTGAAATTTGGCTGTGTTCAAGATGCATTGGAAGTGTTTAATGGGATGGAAGAAAAGGGAGTTTCCACTTGGAATGCCCTAATTATGGGATTAGCCATGAATGGTTCTGTTGAAGTATCATTCGAGAAATTCTCAGAGATGAAGACGTGTGGAGTAGAACCTAACGAGATTACATTTTTAGGAATTTTGAGTGCTTGTACACACGCAGGCTTAGTAGATGAGGGTCGTCGTTATTTTGAATCAATGATCAACATTCACGATATAGTACCAAACATTAAGCATTACGGATGCATGGTAGATCTTCTTGGTCGTGCTGGTTTGCTTGAAGAAGCAGAAGAAATCATTGAAACTATGCCAATGGAACCAGATGTGGCAACCTGGGGTGCTCTTCTTGGAGCTTGTGAGAAGCATGGGAATACTAAAATGGGTGAAAGAATAGCAATGAAGCTCATTGAGAGGTATCCTGATCATGATGGGTTTCATGTACTATTATCCCATTTTTATACTTCTATAGGTAAGTGGGAAAAGGGTGCAGAAATCAGAGGGAAAATGAAGAAACAAGGAGTGGTGAAAATTCCTGGTTGGAGTTTGATTGAAGCCGATGGTGAAGTTCATAAATATCTTGAGGGTGGCGTTAGAATGCACTCTTGACATATTGTTAGATGAGACTGAAGATTGAAGGCAATGCTCTCAACACCAAGAAACAACTTTGTTTTACTTGGAAGGGCTTAATCAAGAAACAACTTTTGACTTATTGTAAGCCTACACTGGCTTATTGCCACCACTCAACTCTACATTTCCATTCAACTCCCTACCGAATTTTGTAAATGACCCATGTACCCTTTGTTCCAATTTTGAACAAAAAGATTAAACTGGAATTATGAGAAGAACACTCAAAGAAGGAAACCAAAAATGGCATCTCTGACTACAATTGGATTGAACAGAAATCCATCCTTCTTCTCTATACAAAACCCAAAACCCAATTCATATCCTTCTTCCTTTGCTTTTCTAAACAGACAAAATAAACCTGTTTTAAAAAGATGGGTATCCTTGAATAAGAAAATCAAAGCTGTGGAAAATTCAGAAGAAACTGCAACTGGTTCTCCCCCTGGATTATATTCAGCTCAAACATTTGAGCTAACTGTTAAAAATGTTGACTTGGTTCTCGAAGATGTTAGACCTTACTTGATTGCTGATGGAGGAAATGTTGATGTGGTTTCTGTTGAAGATGGAATCATCTCTCTTAAACTTCAAGGTTAGCTTCTTCTTCTTTACTACTTTAATCATCTTGCAACTCATTGTTTTTGTGTGGCTTGATAGAAATTTTGATTCATTAATGAATATTGCGTCAATCAGTTTAGTTTTCTTTTTTTTAATTTATTTGGAGAATGGGTTTTTTCAAGGAACTATAACACCCACTAACTTGTGCTAATTTGTTCTAGTATACCCTGCTTCTCTTACGAAGGAATTCGGCAGTAAATTGATCTGTTAATCCGTTGTGGGTCTAGTATTCCCTACTTCAGCTATGAAAGTATTAGAAGTAAATTGATCCAATTATAGATTAAAAAAAATTCAGCTATGTGATGTGATTTCGGTTGAAGATGGGAACTAGATTAGGAGATTTAATAGCGTGGGTCCTTGATTTCTTAGAAGAAGAATTACAATAAAGTATTTTTAGGGAGCCTCAATGTGTCAGACTGCAACAGGTAGAAGGTCGTAGCTTGCTGCTCAACAAGGCTGTAGTATCATGCTAGAGGTTCAGCCTTCCCTCAGAACCAAACGTGAGGGTTTCAACTTATCCAGCTCCATGGAGTTATTGAATTGTTAATCTGCCCGGGTTAGTCCAATCCTGTTATTGAGTTATTTATTTCAGTGATGTGAAAACATAAATAATGTAGGATCACTTTCTTCTAGATATTGTAGGATTAATTAGGTCTTCCCTCCATTGGAAGGGAAATAGACAGTATCCCCTGCTTCTTTGTTGATATACATCGGCTACTGTTGTTTGAGTTGCTTGGTTATTCATCTTCAATTGGGTGATTCATTTGTCTGGAAAAAGCACTGCTTAATGCATTTCATTTGAACCAAAAATGCTGCAGGACTAAACATGAAATGGATTGTCTAGTTTCAACTTTGCAGAAACTAATTCTAGTTCTCATACGGGTGTTGCAGGAGCATGTGGAAGCTGCCCTAGCTCAACAACCACCATGAAAATGGGGATTGAACGTGTTTTGAAGGAAAAATTTGGAGATGCAATCAAGGATATCTGTCAAGTCTCTGATGAACAACAAAATGATACCACTGTTGAGGTAAGTCTTCCACTCATTTAGATGTATAGAGAGGATTAATAGATAGTTCTAGTTTACTAGATATAAGTAGTCGATAACAGTTACATTCTAATACAGGCAGTCAATGGTCATCTTGATATACTTCGACCAGCAATTAAGAATTATGGTGGAAGCGTGGAAGTAATATCTGTTGATGGAGGTGATTGCCATGTTAAATACATGGGACCAGAGTCAATTGGATCAGGAGTTAAAGCAGCTATCAAGGAGAAGTTCCCTGACATTGTGAATGTCATATTGACTAGTTAGTTTTCTATGAAATCTCAGGCAGTCAGCAGATAAAGATTTTTACCTTAAATCCATGAGCAAAATGCTTTGGATACATGTTAACCACTTGCAAATTATCAGCAAAAAGAATAGTTCATTTTTGTTTTAAACTATTGATTCTCGGCCTCTTTTGGATTAGTAAAGAATTTGAATCAGACTGGCAGTAAGTTATTTCAGCTTCACAAGATAGAAAAGTTTCCCTAGGTACCGGCGCTTTCAAGTATTTTGGTATACTTGCTACCTCTGTATCTGTATTTCTAAATTGGTATTTGGTAGTTTAAGTATTTTGGTATACTTGCTACCTCTGTATCTGTATTTCTAAATTGGTATTTGGTAGTTTAGTACTGTAATTTTAGGATAGGTGTTCTATGGGTCTTTACCCTGTCGATGCATGATAGGTTTGTACATGCTCTTAATCGGTCTGTGCAGTCCCTCTGCATATTTTTTGGGTTTTCGATACATATCAGCAAGTTATAGCTTATTTGGAGACTAAAGAGTTTCGTTATTTAGCTCATCTATTTCGATGAGAAACAGGTCAACAATCAAAACATGCTACTTCGTCGTATGGTTTTCAGAATTTAACCAGATTTTATTTTATTTTTTTGTTATTTTAGAAATGATTTTATTTTTTTAATAACTTGAATCCGTTTATGGCAAATAATTTTATTTCATTAGTATTTTTAAAATTTTAGATAAACTCTAATATGCCATTATGAGTTGGTTTTGGGTTGTTTTTTCATCCATTTTTGTTTCACAAGTGAGAGTTCTTTCTCAAATCTTAACATTATTAGCTGGCTTTGTCCATCAACACCATGGTTAGCTAACGCTAGGCCGATTGACCATACGGTCCAACATGTATTCCCCTTTAAATTGTGTACCAGAAATTCTTATGCTAGTGCCTTCTTTACCAATGAAAACTATGTAGATACTTGAATGAGTATTTGCAATAAAGAACTTACATAACCTCCTTTATATGTACATGAATTCAGATCAATCTAGCTAGTTACATAGTTGCTGTTCCAACAGATAAATCTACTCCGTTTCGTCAGGCTCATCGGTAACAACCATAATTGATTTTAGCCAACGTGACAAGTTGATTAAGAATGGTGTATAAACAAAGTAACATATTCTTGTCCAACTAATCAACCCCTGCATTTTCCAAAAAAAATCGGTAAAGATAAATTTTAAGGGCAACTCCAACGGTACGAGTAAACCAAATACCAAAAAGTAAAAAAATTTGCTCGTTTTTCATTTTTTACACAACGGTTTTGTGAGTAAATATGATCGCACGTCGTTTTAATTAGACGTCTGTTATAAAACGCTATTTTAAAAGAACGTTAGGTGATACGGACGTTTCTGTAGTGGGACGTATGTCGTTGGACGCACATTTGGGAGAGCGTTTCATATTCTGGAACCAGACGCACTTATAAATGAGCGTTTGCATTCTCGTACGCTTCCTTAATCAAACGTATGTTTAACGTCCACACTAATGGACGTTTAGTGATATACGCTGTGCCTAAAAGACGCCTGAATGTCAGAAGCCTTTTTATAATAGCGCTTAGTATTGAAACGTCTACCAACAGAAGCGTGAGTTGAGTTTCACGTTCACCTAAAGAAGCGTTAATAAGATTGGTGCTCCGCGCTCTCCTAGGAGAGCTTCTGGTGCTCCGGCGCTCTCCTAAGAGAGCGCCTGTTATCAGACGTCTTTTTAATAGAACGTATTATATACGGACGTTATTTCAGTAGAACGTTTTAACCAGACGCTCATTTGGCTTGCGTTTCTTCTGCCAGCGTTCTCCTAGTGAAGCGTTACTTCATACGCATTCTTTTGTAAGCGTCTCATCAAACGCTTTTCAGGCACTGCGTCCGTGTTTTAAAACGCTTTCTCAACGAAGCGTTTTTTGTTAACGCATATTTACAAGAGCGTGCGACTATATATATGTGTGAGAGTAAAAGTACTCTGGTACTGTACAGATAGTCGTCGAAATCCCAAATTTAATCGCCCGTTGCGCTTCAATTTAGACGACCAAAGAGTAAATATAATCTTTACTCTTTGGTATGGTCGTCCGTTGGAGATGCCCTAAGGCCAAACAAAAAGCTTTAACCTATTTATAACTTACCTGACCGAAGACTTCAATGTTTGCTTGGGGATAATACCACAGATGAAAAATTCTGAAGTAAAAACCGTCCGAAAAATCAGTAATGTTATGAATTCTTCCTGATTCCTCAGAAGATTAGTGATTAATGCAGTTGAGAATAAGAAAGGGGCATATGTTATTACTTGATTATGGGAACCTCGGCTAACGGACATCCAAAACCGACAACGCAAGCTAGGGTGAAACCGAGCCATGTCCGATCAAATTTGAGCCAAATTAACTCCGCCAATGCAAACAAAATGTAAGTTTCAATGTTGTCTGCAACACCAGCTTTATACATTTCAGCACTCAGTGCAATGAAAACCACCAATGCTCTAGACAATGAAACAACAAAGATGTTAAGAAGCTAATTAGTGAATTGCGATGGATGAATGTGAAAGAAGTAGAGAGAAACTCACCCTAATGAAAATGCTGTTCTTTCCAAGCTTTCCTGTGGAACTAAATTAGACTCAGAAAAAACTCTTTCATCCAAGAAAAGTTGCAACAAGCCAACAGTACAGTAAAACAGTCCAAGCAAAGGTGGGACCTAATGAAAAATGGATCAAAATAAGCAACTAAAACTACATTATCTGTAACAAGTTGAGAGAACTTATCAAAAGACAATGGTAGCTATACATAAGAGAAGAATACCCATATGTTTGTATGAAGCGGTCCGATATCGATAGAACCATTTTGATATATCTGAAGATTAACATTTGAATGAATTCCATCAATCAGAGGACCTAAGGTGAAACCACAACCAAAAAGCGGCAGAGAAATGGATGGCAAATTGGCTCTAAAACTTGTTTTGCTCTTCTTATTTTTTCTCAAACTACAAATAGGTTTTGAAACAAATCGACGGGATTTTGGATGATTAAGACAATTGAATAAAGGGAAAGAATAACAAGAGTTTGAAGTAAGAATGTGGGTTTGCATAGCTTCCAACTGGAAATTCAGCCAAGAATTTTGTTTATAGTTTAAAGAATAAACTGCTCTTACAAAAGCGATGGACCTGTTAAACTTAAGACAATGAAAAACTAAAGGATGGATAATTGTAGCGGAATTCGTTGTGTATCTTGCTTTTTTCCTTGTTGAGTTACTGGGTGAGCGAGCCCAACGAGTCGCACTTTACAAGAGAATAAAGAGGACAAATATTCTCTAAAAGTTAATGAGATTATATCCCCACTCTCCAGTCTCCACTACATTGGATCGGGTCTTTGTACACTTTGGCATATATATATGACGATTTAACTGCTTACTGAGTAGTGTCATTTTCCTGCTGGAAAGGCACATTTGACAGCTCTAATCTTGATTTCGCATGGTAACTCTTTAGATTGAAAGCTTTATTCTTCGGAGAACAGGGAAGGAATTTCGCCAGAGAAGATTAAACAGGGGCATTACAACTTTATTGTCAATGAAAACTTTAAGTACACAGGATAATGATGCCTTTAGGATTAAGAAGAATATATCCAGTACATGCATTTTTAGTTCTGCTGCGTATGATCAACGCTGGCTGGCGGTATTTTACATCCTTTTAACACAAAGGTTTGTTATATATAGACAAAACAATAAGGGTCATTTTTCACTACCATATAGTTACTACTTTATCTCTATATTAGATACTAGGATGTCAGCACACCATGTACAGCCAGTTCGGTCTAATTATAGTGAAAAGCTAATCACCATACTTAGCATTGATGGAGGTGGAGTCCGTGGAATTATACCTGCAACAACACTTGCGTTCCTCGAATCCGAACTTCAGGTACGCAAAAGAAAAAAACCTCACATATTCAAGGTTTCCTTGCCTACTAAAAATGATCCTAGAACTGAATTTCAGTGTAAATGCACGTGTTTGCTGAAAATTGATTATTAAGATTGTTCTTGTTGCTACGCTACTCTAATATCCACTTTCTTCCGAAATGCAATTGTATCTACGAGTTCAGAAGTATGGTTAATTTTCATTGAAGCGAAATTCAGAATATTTGTAACATGAAATGCATCTTACATTTGTTTTAACAACACAGAAACTCGATGGAAAAGAAGCAAGAATTGCTGATTACTTCGACTTGATAGCCGGCACAAGTACAGGAAGCCTTGTAACAGCAATGCTCTCCACTCCCAATGAAAACAATCGCCCACTATATGCTGCAAAAGATATCTTCCCTTTCTACTTCAGCGAGTGCCCAAAGATATTTTGTGAAGAATCAAAGGTGCATAGGCAAGCTACTAAAAGGTACAAATTCCCTTGGTCTGATGATCCAAATTGGCTATCAGAAGTGACATGGAAAAAGATTGCCAGTACGGCATATGTATCGGTTAAATATTTCATGGCGTGGTTACTCACAGTGGTGTTTCATCCTAAATATGATGGAAAATATTTACGGATGAAAATTAGTGACATTCTTGGAGCGAGAAAATTGAACGAAACATTAACGAATATTCTAATTACTAGTTTTGATATTAAACTCCTCCATCCGATCATTTTCTCCTCTTTTCAGGTCCGTTAGTCCATTAATCATTTTTGATTTTTCATTCTTTCTTCATTTTACTCCCCCCTAAAGTTGTTTACAAATATGCAGGCAAAAAGAGATATCACCAAGGTTGTATTACTCTCTGATGTAGTAACTAGCTCATCAGCAGCACCTTTTTATCTCCCCCCACATTTTTTCCGTACCAACACGGCCATATACAACCTCGTCGATGGCGGGGTTGCAGCTAATAATCCTGTAAGTTTTATCGAATTTTATCTAATAGAGCGAGACTCTGTGAGATGCTAGTTTAGTGGTAAATTAATTATCCTAATTAAATTTGTTGCAACATTTGCACAGACATTGCTTGCAATACGTGAAGCGACAAAGATAAATGGTAATCAGCAAAACTCATATTATACTTCTCAAGATTATAGCAGGTACCTAGTTTTGTCTTTAGGCACCGGGTCTGCCAAAAGACAAGGATATGAAGTTCAGAAGAGCCAGTGGGGTTTACTTGATTGGTTTGCTAGTGATAAAGGCACTCCTCCATTACTTGATGTCTTCTGTAATGCCATGGATGATATGGTTGATATTTACTTGTCCTTGATCTTCCCAACCCATCATAACTGTGGTCGAAACTATCTCCGAATCCAGGTACAGTAAGTCAGTATTTTACACATGTACCATGTAGGATTCATTCAATTCCCATATTTGGTTGAAACAAACAAAAATTTCCAGTCATGGGAAGAATCTAGTGTTGATCAGCTAAGTGAAGTATTGATCAAAATGTTTAGGAACAAAATTTGACAGCATTAAGATAAAATGACAGTATATGCGAATCAATGCAGGAGGACAACATGAAGGCTAATGAAACCTCAACGGATGACTCAAGTAAGACAAATATGTTGAGGTTAGAGAGGATTGGAAAAGCTCTCTTGGAGAAACGAGTTTCAATGACAAACTTGGACACTGGTTTACAAGAACCTGTCCAAGGGGCACACTCTAATAAAGATGCCTTAATCGAGTAATTTGCTCATCCTTTCCTTCCTTTCTCAGCAAGTAATTCATTATAGAACGATTGACAACATTATCTGCTAGATTATGATCAATGATCTAGCAACAGTACATTTAAGTCTTTTTTCTTTATCAATGTAATTTACTTTTGTCTGTTTTGTTATGCAGATTTGCTCGAAGATTATCAGTAGAAAGGCGACGACGAATGGCCACTGTTTATAATTGATATGTTCGATAGTAACATTAACAAACTCCAAAAATGAGCAACATCACGAGGCAAATTTTGGAGAGTCTTGGATATTATTATGTCATTATCGGAACCGTATACGTCGCTCATTCTACCCTAGCTAGCTAGCTGCTAGCAGTCACCTTACAAATAGAAATGCCGTCAAAATTGCATTATGTTGTAGTGGAGGAATTTTGTCACACCCCTTGAATAGAGATGGAAACTGTTGGATGGTTCAACATCTGAACAAACTTGTGTAAATGAATAGTTCGAATCAGTCTGAAATTCAGCTTAATTAGGTTTCTTCTTCAGTTATATCCTCATTTTCAAAAAAAGATACTTTCTTCTGCTGTAGGTGTGGTTGATTAAGTTTTAATAAGGTTTCTTCTTCTCCGATCTCTTGCAAGAACAAGCACACAACTGTCGTGTCATCCACTTTTGAAGTAGGGTATTCACGTTTCCATGCTACAGCTGCTGCTTCCACAATTGTTTGTGCCGCTTCTTCCTTGTTCTCCACTGACCATATAATTGACGAAACTTCCTCGTTACTAAGGACATCCCACACCTGCAAAGAAAATTTTCACAAACACACAGTAAAAAAAAAATAGAAAACGAATGAACGCCAAGTTGAGAAAGTTAAAGGAATGCAGTTATCAATGTAATGGGGTGTAGCCAGCTTACTCCATCAGTTGCAAGAACAAGAAACTGATCTTCTATGGTTAAACGCCGGTGTGTTATCTGAGGGATAGCAACTACACCGTAATCCTTGAGATAGAAGTCTCCAAAAGCTCGTGTCATGGCAAGGCTCATGTACTCCGCCGAGGCTGACCAAACACGAGGAACATCTGGTTCATCCTTATTTGGGATAGTCCTTCCCCCGGATTTTCTTATTCTTTCTGCTTCTTCTGTTCAAGCATAACAGACATAAACCAATCATAAACACTAGAGTACCTAATAGTATAATTCGAAATCATGATGAGTTATGAAAAAGAGATGTGAACAGGGCTATGGAGATGACTTACGTGGCAAGTCAGGTTTCAGATCAACAGTTAATTGTACAGCTTTCAGCTGACCATTCTCTGAGAGGGTTCCCATAATTGCCCTGGAATCTCCAAGATTAGCTATTAAAAGATCTTGATCCTGCTCATTTAGTCAAATTGATTAGAACTCCATAATCTTAATTAATCAGCTTTGCTAAGCGCACACTTATGCCCAGACTGCAGTATTTATCTTCTAAATGTAAATTTTTGTTTCCGTCAATACAACCTTGTTATACTCTTGAAATCAGAGGGTTGAGTTACATACAAATTTGTGAAAATGACAAAAAAAATGTTTCTTATATACAGTATAAATTACCTGCTTTAATATGGTAACTGCAGTAGTCCCACTGCAAGAACAATCGTGATGCAGTTCGGACCTAGTTTCGCACGGGGCTTGCGAAACGTCAATTTACTGTTTTAATATTTATTATGTAGTTTCCTAATTTTGCTTTTACGATCGTTTAGGGTTTCTGTTTTTGGAATGTTATAAATACTAGGAAAGCCGTTTTTTGCTGTAGTTTTTGGTTTTGACAATAAATTGAGTTTTGAGAAACTAGGGTTTCTACGAACTTTCGTTCCGTTTGGGGGACGAGGAGAGGATCCCCTGAACGAAGAAGGTCTGCGACAACGAGATCTGCGTGATGTTGAGAACAATGATCTGAGACGACAGGTTCGAGCACTCCAACGGCGCCTCGCGCGTTTGGAGACCTCCACCGACGCAGATTCTGAATCTGCTTTACAAACTAATGAGGAAGTCGTTGTTGATTGGGACTTACCACCGGTCTACGATAGTTACCCAGAAGTTGAAGAAGTTATGTTTACTTCTGCTGGTATTGATCCTTTTATCCAGGAAGACAGCTACCCAGAAGTTGAAGAATTTATGCTTACGTCTGCTGATATTGCTTCTTTTATCAAGGAAGACTCAAGCATCATAGGTAATCCCGTAAACCTAATTCGTTCGGTTTGTGAGAATCAAGCAGCATATCTAGTAGAAAAGCTTAGTTTGAGATCTCAAGCTTTATATAAGTACAATCTTTATGTATTGTTGACAATCTTAATTTGAGAACAGATTCTTATACGCCAAGAGAAAACGCTTGTCGTAAAGTAACTAGTGGAGACAATTATATAAGCAAAATTCATGGGCAAATTTTCTCCAACAAGGGGAGTATTATGATGGAAGATTTATCAAACATAATAAGTATTCTAGTACTATTTTATGATAATTCTATTCATGAAACTCAAGCTTCACGACTGTGGCACCGCATTCTTGTTCTAGAAGTCTTAAGGGGATTTTGCGTGGAGATTCTAGACACAAGCGAAGAAAGCCTTGCGGCAGTGGCAGGAATGTTTAGTAGCAAAGCCAAAGGAATCGAGTGGAGCCTGGAAAATGATGCTTCCAATGTTGCAGTCATGGTTGCTAGTGAATCTCATGCAATTACTTTAGCAGTTGAAGGTCTTTTGGGTGTCATATTTATTGTGGCCACTTTGACAGATGAAACTGTGGATGTTGGTGAGCTTGAATCCCCTAAATGTGATAGTGAACCTCCATTCAAGTGTACTGGGGAAACTGCAGTTCTCTGCACGGCTATGGTTGATTCCATGAGGTTGACCATCCTTGATGCTCTTTCCCTTATTTTGACTAGGTCACAAGGAGAAGCTATCATATTGGAAATATTGGAAGGATATCAGGCATTCACTCAGGCATGTGGGGTGCTCCATGCTGTTGAACCTTTGAACTTTTTCTTAGCGTCCCTATGCAAATTCACGATCAGTCTGCCAATTGAAGCTGAAAAGCGAAGTGTTTTACAATCTCCAAGGTCAAAGCGGGCTGAACATTCAATTGATCAGAGAGATAGCGTTGTCCTTACTTCAAAGAATGTGCAGGTGTTGAGTTTGGCTCCACATACTGTACAGGCCTTGAGGACCCTTTTCAACATATCTCATTGATTACATAATATGTTGGCCCATCATGGATTTTGGTGCTGGAAACTCTAGCTTCCTTAGATCGGGAAATCCATTCTCCACATGCGACAACAGAGGAGGTCTCTTCTTCGGTTCCAAGGCTCACAAGAGAATCATCTGGACAGTATAGTGACTTCAGCATCCTTTCTTCACTGAATTCTCAACTGTTTGAGAGCTCAGCAATGATGCACATATCTGCAGTTAAGTCACTACTTTTTGCCCTTCGCCAGCTGTCAAATAAAAGCATGCCAGGAAACTCAAGTAATCCTGCACAAACTTCAAGTCAGCACATTGGAAGCATAACTTTTTTCGTTGAAAAAATGATATCGATACTAACAAGTAATATGCACAGAGTGGAACCTCTGTGGGATCAAGTTGTTGGACATCTTCTCGAGCTTGCGGATAATTCTAGTCACCGCTTACGAAATATGGCACCGGAGGCATTAGAAGTCATAGGAGCATACAGTGCACAATTAACAGAACTTAATATAAGCTCGACTGTGATAGGCCTTCTCTGGACTACAATGTGTCGGCATCATTCAATGTTGTTGATTTATATCCGTACCATGGTAACAGTGCAGATGAAGCAAGTGATGCAGACGAACTAGACTCGAGGTCGAGTCTTTTTCAAGAAGGGGAGTATGATGCAGTTCGGACCTAATTTCGCACGGGACTTGCGGAACGTCAATTTACTGTTTTAACATTTATTACGTAGTTTCCTAATTTTTCTTTTACGGTCGTTTAGGGTTTCTGGAATGTTATAAATACTGGGATAGCCGTTTTTGGCTGTAGTTTTTGGTTTTGATAATAAATTGAGTTTCGAGAAACTAGGGTTTCTACGAACTTTCGTTCCATTTGTTCTTTGATTCAGCCATTCTCACAAGGCGTCGGCATCAAATCGAAGTCCTTCTGAAGCGTAAGTTCTCTATCCATAATCTTGAAAGCACTCACACATTCTCTTCTCCATTCGTTATGCATGTAAGTAGTACTTACTAATTCACCTGCACCTTCAAATATTCTATAATCCTCTTGCTCTAACAACAGTTTTGGTAATCTATTTATTATTAATCTACTCACTTTATGACCATTTTCTCCATGTCCATCAAATACTCCAAAGAATTGCCCTCCTCCCTTACCAAATTTCAATAAAAAAAAGGAAAAAACCAATATCTGTTAACACATTATTTAAGTTCTTCGGAATTCAGATAAAGAGAGGGTGGTATCGAAAGAGATACCTTATAAAAGATTGCAGAATCTTGGTTAACTTCATTGCTACCTTATTGAGAAAAAACAGAAACCAATGTATTTGATACTTTATTAAATGTATTAAAATTATTGTCTTCAATGATTAATATGTTTTTTTCATTTTCATTTATCTTTTGGATCTTTGGAGATGGAGCAGATATACACATACCCATTAACTTAACAATTATGCGACTTCTAATAAGTACTTTCTTCCCTCTCTTTCACTCCAAAAGAAGTGGAAATTATGGTAACTTGCAAGAAGTTGAGGCTTGCATCAGCAATTAAGAGGATATTCGATTGTATTGGAGAAAAATGACTTAAAATGTATTTTGGTCTTGGTAGAAATGGACCTTAGGACAAAGAAGTCACTAAGGGACACTAGATCATTTTTCACTATTGGGAATGAAGAACCTTTAGTCCCACATTGGTGAGACTAGAGATGAGTTCTCTCTTTATTACCACAAAAAATGCAACTAAGGGAGGGCCCTTAGGGTTTAGAAGCTTTTGTGGTTGGGGGAGGACTAAGGCAATGGGCTAGTTGAAGTAAGCATACTTTTCACAAATGTGCGGTGCTTCGCATCGAAGCACGCACGCTTGCGAGCTTGTGGTGCTTGTATGCTGCCGGATTGAGTATGCTTGCGGGTGCGGGCGTAGCTAAGGCTGCGGGTCAACCAAGACTTACGTTTTTTAAAATAAAGTATTTCATTAAATTTTGTTTTAAATGTAGGGGCATCTGACCCGGCTAAAATTAAGCTGTTTTAATGAGAAAATATTTTTTGACCGTTTTATATCCGTTTTAAAAATAATAACCGTGATTAATGCACAAAATTAATTTTAATCAATGCGCAATAATTCTCTTCTCATGTTTTGGCTATAAAAGAAAAATTATCTCTCCATTTCAACTTACTCCAGAGCATGCTACTATCCCTAGCTCTTTTCCCCTCTTCTTGCTTTGTTTTGCGCAAATTGTGTGTTTATTTCCCTTCCACTATCAATTGTTGTTAAGTTCTAGAGGGTGACTAGTATTGTGCTTATACTAGTCATAACGGGCAGTTCTATCCTGGACACATCTTCTATTTTGGGGTATAGCATCTCTCATTATTGAGGAGTACCCGAGAACTATTGTGTTAAGGACAATTTGCTGAGAAGGTGGCTCTGTCCTTGTGTGTGTGCATCAACATCAGAGTGTTTATCAATACAGAAATTTCTCTAACATTAACAGTTTTCTTCTGTTTAGTTTTTCCATTGTTGCAGATCCAACAATCTTAATACAATACTTATTTCTTCTGTTTCAATGGCTAAAAGTGATTTGACAGACCACAAAAGTTCAGTGGCAAAGACTTCAAAAGATGGAAATCCAAGATGTTGTTCTTTCTGAGTTTTCATATGTTGGATGAATTAGTTCTGAAACCTTTTGATGAAACTTTGAATGATCCGGGAAATGAAAGAGAATTACAAAGTTGGGGCAGACAGAACTATATGGCTAAAAACCATATTCTCAACTGTTTAGAAGATGCTCTTTATGATTTCTATAACGCAAAAGAAAACTTTTCTGCATTTGACTTATGGCCTGCATTAGAAGCAAAATATGAAGCGGAAACTGCTGGTAGTAAGAAGTTTTTGGTAGCCAGGTTCCTAGAATACAAAATGAAAAATGAAAAATCTGTGGTAGACCAATTTCTTGAACTTCAGCGAATTATTAATGAAATTATTGCTGAAGGTATGGTGATTGATGAAACGTTTCAAGTGTCTGCGGTGATTGAGAAATTACCTTCTTCTTGGTCTGAATACAAAAGAAGATTGAGACATGAGAAGTCAGTATGGTTGAATTGGGTAAGAAGATTCAAGTGGAAGAATTGTTGTGTTCAAAAGAAAAAAATGTATCTTCCGCAAGGGACATGTCCAACAAGGCCCATGTGATGGAACACAAGTCTTCCGCAAGCCTGGACCGCAAGCTTGGTCCGCACAAAAAAGGTACTTTCCCGAAACCCAAATCTGGCATTGGTAAAATTAAAGGTGCGTGTTATGTTTGCGGTATTCCTGGCCATATGGCAATGCATTGTAGGAAACGTAAAGACTTTAATAATAAGAAGCCCAATGTTAATTTAGTTGAAAGCAACAAGATCGAGTTTTCTGGCACGGTGTCTGAAGTCAATTTGGTAACCAATGTGAGAGACTTGTGGGTAGACTCTGGTGCTACCAAGCATGTATGCGGAAATAATGATATGTTCACCTCCTATCAGAAGGTAGGGGAAGGAGAAAAACTCTACATGGGTAACTCGTCTGCAGCACAGGTTGCGGGAAAAGGCAAAGTTGGGCTGAAGCTCACTTATGGCAAAACTCTCACATTGAATAAAGTTCTTCATGTTCCGGACATTTGCAAAAATCTTGTATCTTGTGGTGTGTTAGATGGTAAGGGATTTAAACTTGTATTTGAATCTGGGAAAGTTATTGTCACTAAGGGTAAGGATTATGTAGGAAAGGGTTATAAGACTGAGGGTCTCTACAAACTGAATGTAACCTCTATTGAAATGAATAAAATTGATTCTTCTTATGTTTGTGTGTCATTAAATGTTTGGCATGGTAGACTTGGTCATGTAAACTATAAGTCAATGATCAAACTGGCTAGCATAGGCTGTATACCCAAATTTATTTTGGATAATGAACATAAATGTGAAATTTACGTAGAATCAAAATATGCTAAAAAGTCTTATAAGAAAATATTCATAGAAATTAAACCCTTAGAATTAATTCATTCAGATCTTGTTGACATGAAATTTGTTCAAACTAGAGGTGGTAAAAAGTGGTTTGTCACATTTATAGATGACTGTACGAGGTATTGTCACATATATTTACTTAAAGGTAAGGATGATGCCTTAGAAGCCGTTAAGATTTATAAACTAGAAGTTGAAAACCAAATGACTACTACCATTAAAACTCTTAGGTCTGACCGTGGTGGTGAGTATGTAATCCTATAGGAGATTTTTGCATAGAGCATGGCATTATACATGAAGTAACCCCTCCTTATTCACCACAATCTAATGGTATGGCTGAACGGAAAAACTGAACCCTTAAGGAGATGATGAATGCCATGTTAATTAGTTCAGGACTACCTGCAAACTTGTGGGGGGAGGTCGTCCTCTCATATTGCTATGTTTTGAACAGAGTACCTTTTAAAGGATCAGATAAAACTCCATATGAGTTAAGGAAAGGTAGACAACCTTCTTATGCATACTTTAAAGTGTGGGGTGTTTGGCTAAGGTGTCTATCCCTCCACCTAAGAGGACCAAGATAGGACCCAAAACTGTTGACTGCGTCTTCATAGGGTATCCTGAACATACTACTGCATATAGATTTATGGTTGTGAGTTCTGAAATATCTGAAATTGGTGTGAATACAATTACGGAATCTAGGGATGCTGTGTTCTTTGGAAAAAAATTCCTTTGAAATCTGAATCTCGCATGATATGTGTTGATCCCCTAGATGTCCCTTCTACTAGTCAGACATTACCTGTAGAGGAAGATGAATTTGAGCCTAAAAGAGGTAAAAGACTTAGAATTGAAAAATATTTTGGGCCAGACTTCATAACATGCTTAGCTGAGACTGATCCACAGACTTATAGAGAATCCATGACTTCTTCTGAAGCTCCATGGTGGAAAAAAGCTACCATTAGTGGAATGGATTCCATTATATAGAATGATACTTGGGAGATTATAAATTTACCTCTAGGGTGCAAACCCATAGGTTATAAATGGGTATTCAAAAGGAAACGTAAGGTAGATGGAACTGTGAAAAAATACAAAGCTAGATTAGTAGCTAAAGGCTATAAAAAAATACAAGGTGTAGATTTCTTTGACACTTATTCACCTGTTATGAGAATTACTTCCATTAAGATGTTAATTGCTATTGCTGCCATTCATAACTTAGAGATACATCAAATGGATGTAAAAACAGCTTTTCTAAATGGTGAATTAGATGAAGAAATTTATATGGACCAACCTGAGGGCTTTGTAGTGAAAGGTTGTGAAAACAAAGTTTGTAAACTGAAAAAATCTTTGTATGGTTTGAAACAAGCACCTAAACAATGGCATGAAAAATTTGATCATGTAATGGTTTCTAGTGGCTTTAAATTCATTGAATCTGACAAGTGTGTTTATACTAAACCTGTGAATGGTGCATGTGTGATTGTATGCTTGTATGTTGATGATATGCTTATACTTGGTACAAACATGGATGTAATTAATTCCACTAAGAACATGCTAAATGAGAACTTTGACATGAAAGACTTAGGCCCCGCTGATATAATCTTAGGGATGAAGATTAGAAGAGATTCTAATGGATATAGTCTTAGTCAATCTCATTATGTTGAATCTGTGCTTAGAAAATATAACCAGTTTGATTGTAAACCTGCTTGTACTCCTTATGATCCTTGTTGTAGACTCAAAAAGAACAAGGGTAATGGAGTTTCGCAACTTGAGTATTCACGTGCCATAGGAAGTCTGATGTATTTAATGAACTGTACGAGACCATACATTGCTTATGATGTGAGTAGGTTCAATAGCTATACATGTAATCTGGGACAAGAGCATTGTGATGCACTTATTAGAGTATTAAGGTACTTAAAGTATACTTTAAACTTTTGTTTAAGTTATGAGAGATACCCTGCGGTCCTTAAAGGATATTGTGACGCAAACTGGATAGCAGACTCAGAGGAATCTAAGTCTACGAGTGGATTTGTTTTCACTCTAGCTTGCTGATGTAATTTTAGAAGTGGTAAATAAAGATTCGATTCTCGAACTTGTGAAGGTGATGATTTTAGAAAATAATGATTTAACTAACTCTAGAAAATTCCAGGAGTAAGAAAAAGACTAAATAACCTAAAGATGATTTTTGAATAATTTTAACAATACCAGGAATCAGGAATCAGGTAATTCTAACAACCTATGTGATTA
>JAJJMC010013841.1:6127264-6228545 GCA_023531435.1 Papaver californicum
AAAATTACCTTATCCATCATCCCAGTAAATAGACTTAGCTCATGGTGGAAAAAGATTGCTCAAAAGTTGATTTCATTGCTCAAAATATTGATTACAAGGTGAAATAATAGTGCAACAGCCAAACAGCAACGGGTATAAACGTCACAGGAACAGGGTTCAACTGTTACAGCACGGTTTTAAGCAACAAAAGAGAGAAGAAATGGTAACAGACAGATTTAAAACAGCAACAGTTAAAATTGTTGCACTGTCTTCTTCTTCAGCGGCGATGGTGAAGAACACCGATCACCGGGAGCAGCAGCAGTGACCGGCCGATGTCGGAACTTGAACGGAAAATAGCAAAAGTGGTTCTGGAGCTTCGTACCTTGATTCTGAAGATTGTAAACTCTTTATATAGGCCCTGTGAGTCTTCTAGGATGTTCTAATCCCATTATAACTCGGTGATTTGACGAGAAATCGATAGTTATCCAAAACCGAAACATGTTCTTGTTTCCGTCCAAATTCATGATTCTCCAGCCCTTATCTTCGGCTTCTAGAGCTTCTAATCGATTATACGAACCTTCAATTAGATTGGGTACTTATCAATTTGCTGAAATCCCATCAAATTTGCGATTTGATTTGAGTCCTGTTTGCCGATGAAGCTTTGACCTGGTCAACTGGGTTTGACTCGGTCAACTGACTTTGACCGAGTTGACTGGGCCGAGTTGACCCGCTGAGTTGGTCCGATCCAGCCCATCCCGATCCAAGGGTGCCCCAATCCAAAGTGTGGGTGCCTTGATCCATTTTCCCGGGTGCTTTGAATACTTTTTGAGCCAATTTTTCCACAAATCTTTATTCTTCTAATGTCCCTACAAAAGCAATAAAACACGTAATAGACACAAAATCGAATACTAACTCACTAGAAATTAAGGTGCAAATTAGACACTAAAATGTGTCTATCACTTGCGGGTCTGTATCATGGAAGAGTTCCAAACAGACATGTATAGCTCGATCCACTATGGAATCAGAGTTATTGCGTTAGATAAAGCAGGAGAGGAAGCCGCTTGGCTAAGATGCTTTTTAGAAGACATTCCTCTTTGGCATAGGCCTGTGCCAGCTATATCTATATATTGTGATAGTCAAGATGCAATAGCTAATGCTAAAAACAACAACTATAATGGTAAGTCTATACATATTCGTAGAAGACACAATTCCTTAAAACAACTAATCTCAACTGGCATTATTTCTGTTGACTTTGTGAGGTCTAAGGAGAATATTGCGGACCCTTTGACGAAACGTTTGTCCAAGGAGATAGTTAGTAATGCATCGAAGGGGATGGGGCTTAAGCTCATCAATTAAACTTGCCATGAAGGATATTCAACCTTGCTGAATGGAGATCCCAAGATCAAGGTTTCGAATGAGACAACTAATTTGTGGTGGGTTAAAGGAAACACTATCAAAAAATTTCATTCTCTGTCCCTTCCCTATGGTGTAGACGTGATAGTGTGACTGCATGTGAGGATGACTTTTTATTAAGTCTTAATAAGTTCTATAGTTTCAATTTAAGATTGAAGTGGGGTGTAGCAGTAAACACTCTTGATAGAACTCACCTATCTGAATGAGGAAGTGGGCCGCTTCCTATGAGAATTGAGCTGATTATCTAGAGCATTCTGAGAAACGGGATACGTCCAGTGCCAAAATGGACACAACGGTACGAACTTAATAGCACCTAGAGAGATATCACGCGTGGAAATTATTGATGAACTACACCAAACGATAGCAATTCAAGACATCACATTCACTGTCCATCAAGTAGTTCCGGTAATTTCTTACTAAGCAAAGGTTCAAGACCTTAAGGACACCTATTGCCTAAGAGGTATTTCTCGCTTTCTGATTTCTGATTTTTATCGGGTTTTCATTCATGTGGGGGATTGTTGGAGAAAAAATGACTTAAAATGTATTTTGGTCTTAGTAGGAATGGACCTTAGGACATATAAGTCACTAAGGTACACTAGCTCATTTTTCACTATTGTGAATGAAGAACCTTTCGTCCCACATTGGTGAGACTAGAGATGAGTTCTCTCTTTATTACCACAAAAAGATGCAACTAAGGAAGGGCCCTTAGGTTTTAGAAGCTTTTATGGTTGAGGGAGGACTAAGGCAATGGGCTAGTTGAAGTAAGCATACTTTTCACACATGTGCGGTGCTTCACACCGAAGCACGCACGCTTGCAGCTTGCGTGCTTGCGTGCTTGCATTGCTTGAGTTGTTTGCGGTGCTTGCATAGCTTGTGGTGCTTGTGGAGCTTGCGTTGCTTGTATGCTGCAGGATTGAGTATGCTTGCGGGTGCGGGCGTAAACAAGGCTGCGGGCCAACCAAGACTTACGTTTTTGAAAATAAAGTATTTCATTAAATTTTGTTTTAAATGTAGGGGCGTCTGACCCGGCTAAAATTAAGCTGTTTTAATGAGAAAATATTTTTTGACCGTTTTGTATCCGTTTTAAAAATAATAACCGTGATTAATGCACAAAATTAATTTTAATCAATGCGCAATAATTCTCTTATCATGTTTTGGCTATAAAAGAAAAATTATTTCTTCATTTCAACTTACTCCAGAGTAGGCTACTATCCCTAGCTCTTTTCCCCTCTTCTTGCTTTGTTTTGCGCAAATTGTGTGTTTATTTCCCTTCCACTATCAATTATTGTTAAGTTCTAGAGGGTGACTAGTACTGTGCTTATACTAGTCATAACGGGCAGTTCTATCCTGGACACATCTTCTATGTTGGGGTATAGCATCTCTCATTATTGAGGAGTACCCGAGAACTATTGTGTTAAGACAATTTGCTGAGCAAGTGGTTTTGTCCTTGTGTGTGTGCATCAACATCAGAGTGTTTATCAATAAAGAAATTTCTCTAACGTTAACAGTTTTCTTTTGTTTAGTTTTTCCATTGTTGCAGATCCAACAGATGTGGAAGCAGTAACTTACTCAGGGTCGCCTATGAAAGTTGAAACAACCCATGTGTATAAACTTCCAAACTGTTGTTTTTTATCTTTTTAGTAGCCCAAGAATCATCAAACAGGCAATAACTTAAATAGTCAACTTTCTTTTGAATAAGAGCTTCGATCAAAGAAAGCTGTTGATAAGACCTTATCAGATACATAAACCTTACTACGTAGGAACCGTCACTTGCACGCCACTTGCTCGTCATGTGAAGCCTATCGTGTTTGAAATCTGAACTCTAGAGTCTAGAGACATGGAACCTGTTCTGGGTGAATCGAAGATTAAACGAACCAGAAATCGCCATGTCCAAACTGACGAGTAACACAATTAACTCGCATGAGTTCCAGCATTTTTAGCTCTTATTCAATATATATGTGTAACTTTTTTATATGTACACAAAAAATTAAGGCTTCACCTTAGTTTGAGTTTTACTGTACATGTAAAACTTGAACTAAAAAAGATATTATTTTAATAAAATAATTAATTTATTGAGTTAAAATTTAGTATACGTAATTTGATCGAATATTTTATAATTTTAGGGAAGTTGCATGAGTGCAGTTCGCAGAGGTCCAAATTCGACGTTGGACGATGATGTTGATACAATTTATTTATTTTTATTTTTATTTTTATTTTTATTTTTTCGAAACATAACAATTGAGTAAATTGCGAGAGTGTCCGTATTTTAGGTGTCCCACATGTCCCGCACCCATTATATATATCAACAAAAATTGTACCTTGTGATTATAATGTTGTCACGAATGAATCTGAATTAAGCATATACGCCGTTTGCTTATTATAATTAGACAACTTGAAATTAAACGTATTTTAAGCTATTATTATCCTAACTGGAGATCATTAACAAAAGACATATGCTTATGTCTCAGAAGACAACTTGAGATTAAAACTTAAGCACATAAGAAATGCAAAGTTGAAGAGAAAGAAACAAACTTTTCAAATATCTCTTTGATTATCGGGGTGGTACCAAAGAAGGAAATATTTGTTTATAAAACCTTTGGTTTCTTTCTAATGTCTTTCGAATATTTGGTTCAAGTGGATTATTTTTAGAATGGATTGTTGAAATTTCAATTTCGATATGTGGTCTGAAGGATCATAAAATGTCAACAGCACGTTAAGAAATTCATATCATATAATTGTTAGAATTAAAAAGTGATTTATTACCAAAAATTGTTTTGTTACCTAATTTATCTTGATGGGATCAAAGGGTCACTAGCCCATATTGGGGGTGGAAATAACAAATCCACTTTTCACTTCTATGTGAATGAGAAACATTTGGTTTGTCCCACATTGGACAAACCAAGGATGAAGTCTATCCATATTACCACAAAGGTTGCACCTAAGGGAAAGAACTTGTGTATTGGATATGGACTAAGGGAATGGGCTAGTGGGCAAACTCACACATGTGCGGTGCTTCGCACCGAAGCACGCGGGTCGCTGACTTGCGGAGCTTGCGTATGCTTGAGTGTGTTTTTGCGTGAGCTGACGTGTGTGCGACGAGTGCTCGACGTGTGTGCAGCGTGTGCCTATCAAGGCTTAATGGTTTTTTATTTTAAATTCCTATAATAAATATTAAAAAACGTTTTATTATTATGGAAATTTATGGGAATTAAATAAAAAGATTTTTCATAAATACAATTTAATTCTCTTCTCTCAAATTTACCTATAAAAGAAAAAACAAAATTCATTTTTCAATTACCCCAGTCACAGCTACTATCCTGATGACTTTTCCCCTCTTCTCGCTTTGATTGCGCACGTAGTTTTACTTTTAAATAATTCTTATTCTGCTGTTAAGTTCGCAACGGGCCCAACAAGTTTTTGCTAGCTAGGTTGGTATCAGGTGGTTTTTTATCCTGGATTCGATTTGTCCACACAGGGGTATAGCAACACTCTTTCTAGAGGTATACCTGACAAATATCGAGTTAAGGGCAGTCTGTTGAACAGGCGACTCCATCTTTCTGTGTACTTGTGTGTTTGTCTGAAATGAGTGCTTCTATTTTCTAATCAATAACCAATTTCAAGTTTTTTGTTCAGTTTGTTCATTGTTACAGGAACATTATTTCCAACAATCTTAACTCGATATTTTATTTTTCTGTAACAATGAAAACGAGAAATAATTCTTGGGCGTGCAAAGCTGAATGTCACGGGGTCGGTCCTTCGCCTCGACTTTACTCCGTGCGGCACTTGTCTAGAATTCCGTTACTAGATAAGTAAGCTTCCCAAACAAAGTTTAATACAACTTTGTGTAACTACTCAAGATCATAACTCACAAGAAACTCAAGAACGCTCAAGAACACTCAGGAACAAGAGAGAATGATTGAATGAGAGAATTAAGTGTGTATTGCTCTCTTACTTGGATTGTTGGATTGTTGGATTATTGGATGATTACAAATGAGAATGGCATCCCTATTTATACTAGTTGGGAGCCAAGAATGTTCTAGAAAATCATCTAAGATCTATACAAGTGTATGGCTAGGATCTACTTCTAGATTATTCCACTTTTATCCACAAAAATATCTACACTATTCTAGAATGTTCTAAGAAAATGACAAATGAGAGAAGATTCTAGAATGGGAGGCTAGCCATTTATCCAAAGGGGCTAGCCAAGGTGGTGCACAAGGGTGAGTTAGCCATGTGTTGAGCCATTTGGTGCACCCTTGTGACATTCTCCCCCACCCGAATTCGCAAACGTCCTCGTCGCGTTGTACTTGTCGATGAGATCTTTGTGTTGCCAAAGTAAGTCTTCATGTTCCCAACTGGCTTCACTGTCTGGTTGATCCTTCCATCGGAAAAGATATTCCTTATAAATTCGCCCTCCTCTTGAGACACGTCTGTGTGATTCTATGTTTGAAGCCTGCTTGTGTAGAGAGGTGATCATATTGAATGGAGCTCTCTTGGTAACTCCTCTAGACTCGTCATCTTGATCCGCATAATATGGCTTCAAGCAGCTAACATGAAAGACGGGATGGATCTTCATGTGGCTAGGTAGCTCCAATCTTTAGGATGCCTTCCCGACTTTCTTGACGATGCGAAATGGTCCCTCGTACCGTCGAATGAGTCCCTTATGTACCTTCCGAAAAGCTTTGAACTGTTGCGGGTTCAACTTCAGCATGACTAAGTCGCCTTCTTCTAAAGATACGGGTCTCCTTTTCTTGTCTGCCCATTTCTTCATACGCTGAGAGGCTTTCTCCAAGAATGCCAACTCCTTAGTGAACTGAAAAGCGGCATATCACTTTCCTATATATCCTCCAGCGAATGTGTGTGGCATTAGAGGTTGTTGGCCTGTGGCCAACTCCAATGGAGTATGGCCAGATGGGGCCATGGTGGGCGGCTTTGCTCCAGGTTCCAACTCGATCTGATGATCCACCTCCCTCTTAGGTGGTAGTTGCTTGGGCAACTCGGTTAGCATCACGTCCTGGTACTCTTGCAAAACCTTTTGCAGCTCCAACGGAACAACCTCGTCCCGTTCTTTGCTTTCCCCCATGATGGCTGCTACAACGGTTGGTTCTCCCTTCTGAACTCCTTTCTTCAGTTGTAGAGTCGATAATGTGCTTGAGCAAGTCTCCTTGGTCCGGGTGGCTGGGATCACGCAGGGGACTTCTCGTCACTGATGCTAACTACTCCGAGGCAAGGCACCACGGCAACTTTGGCACGATCCAAGAAATCCATTCCGAGAATAACTTTGAAATCGTCCATCTTTACCAACATAAAGTCGGTAGTTCCCTTCCACGCGCCAACCTTCATTTCGACCCCCTTGGCCGCTCCGTGAACAGGTATGGCTTCTGAATTTACCGCCTTTATGGTGCTTGAATCAGCTTCAACCTTCAACTTCAATCTATCGGCTTCTCCTGAGATGAAGTTGTGTGTTGCGCCAGAATCGACCATTGCCTTGGTCTTCTGCTCGTTTAGACTTATGTCCACATACATAAGTCCTTTTTTCTCCTTCGGTGCTGGACGCTTTTCCTTGGGCTGGCTCTTGATTGCGCTCAACCGAACGGCTCCCAGGTGCGAGTCTTCGGTTTTCTCTTCATGCTCCGCAATCAAAGAGTTGAGCAAGTTCTTTTTGGGACAACTGTGAGCAAGATGGTCACCTTGGCAAATGAAGCATTTCTTCACACGGTTATCTTGCCTTCCTTTCCACCCGTTGTTTGGCTTGGACCCTTCGCGGCTAGTTTGTGGCTTATCGCGGTAGTACCTGTCTCCCCCACCCGTTCCTTGTGATAATGGCTTGGATGGCTTGTTCTTGGCAAGTTGATCAAGTTTGCTAGAAAAGTCATCAAGTTTCTCGACAGTGCTTAATGCGGTGGACAAGTCGGTAATACCTCTTCGTTGAAGTTCTATAGAAGCCCAACGAGGTAGGCCACGATTGAAGTGGTAGAAGCGGTCTTCGTCTGACATTGTTAATATGTCTAACATGAGGGAATTAAATTGCTTGACATATTCGGAAATGGTACCTGAATACTTCAAGTTTTGAAGTTTGTCCCGAGATTTATGCTCAACGTTCTCCGGATAGAACATGGCTTTGATCTCCCTTTTGAACTCCGCCCAAGTAGTGATGGTGCAGACTCCTCTCTCGATTTCTGCATATTTTCTTCTCCACCACAATAATCCATCTTCTATCAAGTACATGGTCGCCGTGTCGACCCGTTCCTGCTCGTCATCAAGGCCCGTGGCCCTGAAATATCTTTCCATGTTCCATAGAAATTTTTCCAGCTCCTTAGCATCCCTTGCGCCGGAGTATTCCTTAGGTTCTGGCACCCTCACTCTAGATGGTCCACGAACCGCATTTCCTCGAATCAGGGTCTTTAGCTCATCTATTTGAGCTTGCAGCATCCTCACATGAGCATTTACCTCGTGCTTATGTGCACCCATCTCGTTCCGATACGTCTCAAAAGAGACCTCCATCGATTTCTCCAAATCGTCTTGTTGCTCCATGGATTCTCCTAAATCCAGGTTCAACTTTTCTACCTTTTCTTCCAGTGATCCAACACGAGATTCTAAACGGGGGCCCACTGACTTATCCCGTTGTTGTTTCTTTGTCTTCTCAACCTTTTCATTATTGTTAGTGATAACAACATTTGCATCATTTGAAGACATGGTGAGAGATCTTACCGAGAGTAGTATGACCATCGCTCTGATACCGGTTGTCACGGGGTCGGTCCTTCGCTCGACTTTACTCCGTGCGGCACTTGTCTAGAATTCCGTTACTAGATAAGTAAGCCTCCCAAACAAAATTTAACACAACTTTGTGTAACTACTCAAGATCAAAACTCACAAGAAACTCAAGAACACTCAGGAACAAGAGAGAATGATTGAATGAGAGAATTAAGTGTGTATTGCTCTCTTACTTGGATTGTTGGATTATTGGATGATTACAAATGAGAATGGCATCCCTATTTATACTAGTTAGGAGCCAAGAATGTTCTAGAAAATTATCTAAGATCTATACAAGTGTATGGCTAGGATCTACTTCTAGATTATTCCACTTTTATCCACAAATATCTACACTATTCTAGAATGTTCTAAGAAAAGGATAAATGAGAGAAGATTCTAGAATGGGAGGCTAGCCATTTAGCCAAAGGGGCTAGCCAAGGTGGTGCACAAGGGTGAGTTAGCCATGTGTTGAGCCATTTGGTGCACCCTTGTGACATGAAGCAATTAAAATAGAATTTGAAAAAGAAAGAATCATACAAGAAATTATTGAAGAAGAAATTATTAACTGGAATGACATTTCACTTGTAAAATCTAAAGTTGTGAGGACTCTGAAGTGGGGAATATACTTTGATGCTTGAGCTGAGCAGCACACAAAAAATTAAGTTATTTTCTTTCTTATTTATCCGAATCAAAAATCTTCTCTTTAACTTAATCTCCATGGGTTTATTAGACCAACTCTGGGATGATACAGTTGCCGGACCAACACCTGATACTGGTCTCGAAAACTAAGAAACTGCTCTTCATTTTCTTTCCGATGAAATTCCGACAATAAGGAAGTGGAATCAGTTGCGAGATCTAACAGTGAAGATTTGACAGAGGAAGTGCATAGGAATGTAACACGCAGTATAATGATTGAGAGAGCCATGGATGTTGCTTCTTCGTTCGTTAGATCAGCTCTTCAATCAAACAGGTCACCTGTTGAGATGAGTTGCTGTGTGGAATCGCTGATGCCATATCATACTACTACTCTCATCAGGATTACATTCATAAGAGAAGATAGGATTTATATAGGGATTCTTCTTATGTTTATCAGGAATGGACTTCAAAAGATGTATTGGGTAAATTCCAATTTGACATTTCAACCTTCGCAGTAGTAGCGGAAATGGTGGTTCACCGCCGCGTTGGTGTTCATCGGAAGGGAAGGTGGAGAATAATCTCGAGGTGCAACCATTGGGTGAAAATGGTGGTGATTTTGATGGCAGAGAATTGATCATTTTCTTCTTTCCCAAGGGGAAGATGAATTGATTGTAGGTTGGTGTTTGCTGCCAATCGATGATGATGATTCTGGTCTGCTTGAGACCGAGTAAACTGGGAAGGAGAAGGATGCTGCTGGTGAAAAGAGGCAGAGATTTTGAGTGGAAGAAATTCGGGTTCTGCTGACGGGTCTTGTTAGATTAAGGAATTTAAACGTAAAAATGAAGACGGAAGTGATGAGTGGAAAGAACGGGTGGAGAACAAGGTTAATTGCTAGGGTTAAAAGAAAAATCTGCGAAAGACCTTTTTGCCCCTCCTTCACTTGTCACACATGTGACTCACATGCTTATCTAGAGTTTCTTTCATCTCTACTAATTGTGCTCAACAAAATTATAAGGGATGACTAAATGGACTTGGACACTCAATTTGGGTTGGGATCGGGTTTAAAGTCATGGAATGGTGGTCATCCGGGGCTTGTTTATTTTACGTTTTCGTCAGAGGAAGGTGTTCAATTCATGGTTAATTGTGAATCTGGGTTATCTGCTTCTGGTGGTTTTGGGTGCATTCTAACTGATGATATGGTTCTGGGCCAATTGCATTCTTCGGCAGGGATTTGATGGAGAGTCCATGGCTAAAAGGGAAACTTTTATCGCTCAAATGATGGTAGCAACGATAATCAGGTATGATTTATTAATTATAATCATAATATATTTTTTAATATGTGAATCGTATGCATGTTGTCTTGAAATTATTAAAACGGTTAATACACTTAATTTAACAATCGTAGGTCACGTTAGATGAAACGTACACTAAAATTTATTCACTAAATTTAATGCAAGACAATTATTATACGCATAATAAAATGTAGTTATCATGCACTAAAATAATTTAACGTGAAGCATGCGTGGGTGTTGATTATTTGATTTTAAATAAATCATGTTCATAATATAATTAGGCAATAGTTTATAGAAATCGTAAGGATTTTATTTATAGAGAAATAAAATAAAATAATGCTAAATTATTATGAAAAATCAAAAGAACAAGTTTTTTGGTACGGTGTCTGAAGTCAAATTGGTAACCAATGTGAGAGACTGGTGGGTAAACTCTGATGCTACCGAACATGTCCGCGGAAACAAAAATGTATTCACCTCCTATCAGAAGATAGGGGAAGGAGAAAAGCTCTATATGGGTAACTCGTCAGCAGCACAGGTTGCGGAAAAAGGCAAAGTTGGGATGAAGCTCACTTTTTGGCAAAATTCTCACATTGAAGAAATTGTTCATGTTCCGGACATCTGTAAAATTCTTGTATCTTGTGGTATATTAGATGATAAGGGTTTTTATGAATCTGGAAAAATTTTGTAACTCAGTGGATAGAGCTATAAGACAGAGGGTTTTTACAAATTAGATGTAATCTCAATTTAAATAAATAAAAATGATTCCTTTTATGTTTGTATGTCAGTGAATGTTTGACATGGCAGACTTGGTCATGTTATTCAATGAACAATCTGGCCAACATAGGCTGCATTCCCAAATTTTAATTTGGAAAGTAAACTTAAAATGTTAAATTTGCATAGAATCAAAATATGCTAAAAAGTCTTATAAGAAAAGTGTTCAGAAATTTCTAAAACCCTTAGAATTAATTCACTCATACCTAGTTGACATGACTCATTTCAAACTAGAGGTGAAAATATAATCCATTAAGGAGATGACGAATGCCATGTTAATTAGCTCAGGACTACCGCGAACTTGTGGGGGGAGGCCGTCCTCTCAGTTTGCTATATCCTGAACAAAGTACTTATTAGTGGATCAGATATATCTCCAAATGAATTATAGAAAAGTAGACAACCCTATTTTGCATACTTCAAAAAATGTGGGGGGTGCTTGGATAAGATTTTCATCCCTTCACATAAGAGGACAAAGATAGGACCCAAATCTGTTAATTGTTTCTTAATAAGATATCCTGAACGTCTTACAGATTATAGGTTTAGGGTTGTAAATTCTGATATTTCAGAAATTGGTCTGAATACCATTATGGTATCTAGGGATGTTGTGTTCCTTGGAAAAAGTATTTTCCTTTGAAATCTGAATCTCGCATGATATGTGTTGATCTCCTAGATGTCCTTTATACTTGTCAGACAATACTTCTAGAGGAAAATGAAGTTGAGCCTTGAAGAGGCAAGAGATTTAGAAAAGAGAAATCTTTTAGAGCATGAAAATTTTGATCATGTAATGATTTCTAGTGGGTTTAAAATAAATGAATCTGACAAGTAAGTTTACATTAAACTTGTGAATGATACTTGTGTGATTGTATGCTTGTATGTTGATAATCAGATTATACTCGATACAACATATATGTAATTTATTCCACTAAGAACATGTTGAATGAGACCTTGACATGAAATACTTAGGTCCCTCAGATGTAATCTTAGGGATGAAAATTAGAAGAGAGTCTAATTGATATAGTCTTAGTCAATCTCAATACATTGAATCTGTACTTAGAAAATAAAACCAGTTTGATAGGAGCATTGGGATGCACTTTTTAGAGTGTTAAGGTATCGAAAATACACTTTAAACTTTGTTTGAGTTATAAGAGATACTCTGCAGTCCTTGAAGGACATTGTAATGCAAACTGGATAGCAGACTCAGAGGAGTCTAAATCTACGAATGGATACGTTTTCACTCTAAGATGTGGATCAGTGTCTTGGAAGAGTTCCAATCAGACCTGTATCGCTCGTTCCACTATGGAATCCGAGTTTATCGCGTTAGATAAAGCAGGAGAAGAAGCCCGCTTGGCTAAGATGCTTTTTAGAAGACATTCCTCTCTGGCATAGGCCTGTGCCAGCTATATCTATACACTGCGATTGTCAAGCTGCAATAGCTAATGCTAAAAATAACAATTATAATGGAAAATCCATTCATATTCGGAGAAGACACAATTCTCTAAAACAACTAATCTCGAATGGCGTTATTTCTGTTGACTTTGTGAGGTCTAAGGAGAATATCGCAGACCCTTTGACGAAAGGCTTGTCCAAGGAGATAGTTAGTAATGCATCGAAGGGGATGGGACTTAAGCTCATCAATTAAAACTTGCCATAAAGGATGCTCAACCTTGCTGACTGGAGATCCCAAGATCAAGGTTTTGAATGAGACAACTAATTTGTGGCAGGTAAAAATTAAACACTATCAGAGAACTATTTTCTTTGTCCCTTCCCTATGGTGTAGACGTGATAGTGTGACTGCATGTGAGGATGACTTATAGTAAAGTCTTAATGAGTTCTATAGTTTCAATTTAAGATTGAAATGGGGTGTAGCACATAACACTCTTGATATAACTCACCTATCTGAATGAGGAAGTGGGTCGCTTCCTATGAGAACTGAGCTGATTCTCTAGAGCATTCTGAGAAACGGGATATGTCCAGGGCCAAAACGGACACAACGGCGTGAACTTAACAGCACTCTTGGGAGATATCTCGCGTAAGGAGCTATTGATGAATACACCAAATGATGGCAGTTCAAGACATCGCGTTCACTGTCCATCAAGTAATTCCGGCACTTCTAACTAAGCAAAGGTTCAATTCCATATGGACACTTATTGCTTAAGAGGTATTTCTCGTTTTCCGATTTTCTGATTTATCGCTTTCTTCATTCATGTGGGGGATTGTTAGAATTAAAAAGTGATTTATTACCAAAAATTGTTTTGTTATCTAATTTATCTTGATGGGACCAAAGGGTCACTAGCCTATATTGGGGGTGGAAATAACAAATCCACTTTTCACTTCTATGTGAATGAGAAACATTTGGTTTGTCCCACATTGGACAAACCAAGGATGAAGTCTATCCATATTACCACAAAGGTTGCACCTAAGGGAAAGAACTTGTGTATTGGATATGGACTAAGGGAATGGGCTAGTGGGCAAACTCACACATGTGCGGTGCTTCGCACCGAAGCACGCGGGCCGCTGACTTGCGGAGCTTGCGTGTGTTTTTGCGTAAGCTGGCGTGTGCGCGACGAGTGCTCGACGTGTGCGCAGCGTGTGTCAGCTTGTGCCTATCAAGACTTAATGGTTTTTTATTTTAAATTCCTATAATAAATATTAAAAACCGTTTTATTATTTATGGGAATTAAATAAAAAGATTTTTCATAAATACAATTTAATTCTCTTCTCTCAAATTTTCCTATAAAAGAAAAAACAAAATTCATTTTTCAATTACCCCTAGTCACAGCTACTATCCTGATGACTTTTCCCCTCTTCTCGCATTTATTGCGCACGTAGTTTTACTTTTAAGTAATTCTTATTCCGTTGTTAAGTTCGTAACGGGCCAACGAGTTTTTGCTAGCTAGGTTGGTATCAGGTGGTTTTATGTGAAGCTAGTCATCTTGATAAGAACCAACCCATATATTCAAAAAAAAAAAATGTAACCATGACAACATCTTTTTGGTACAATAATTGAGAAATAGGTATGTTCTCTTTATAATTGGGAATATGATTCAGATCAAGTACAGAATTGGACTTGTACTTTTTTGTAAGGAATGTACGTATACAAACATCATCATCTTCGACACATCCCTGTTATGTGTGACTAGGGGTGATAATAACGCACACATCAGACATAATAGTAAACATGAGCCTCCCCAACAACTCTATTTTTAAAAGAAAAAACCACTCAGAATTAGGAAACAAGCACATCACCAGTCACAAAACGGAAGCCAGACTATTCAATAAGAGGAAGCAAAAATTATCAGACTTAGAAGCTTGCCCAAGCTTCTTTTTAATTTTTTCAAAAAATATTTTATAACTAAATAAGACTGAGTACCTCTAAGCGAGGTAACCCTGTTTCTATCTTCGTTTAGAGTATCAAATATGAAGCTAGGGGGTTCTGTTTCCTCCTAAAAGGGGTAAGCTGCATGGATATATTAACCAAACCCACAACTGCTTTGTTGACTATTATCTAAACTAAATTAAAAAAAAGGATGTTTTTACTAAATAATAGGGATAGCAAGAAATATCTTCCTCTGTTTTCCCAAACAGATGTGGCCTGCCATTTAGAGACGTAGCCAAACCTCGAGTAAAAACCTTTACCTTAGGCGGTTATTTTAAATTTCTATCTGAAGCTAAAACTTGACAAAATCTGATCTGCCTTATACCGTTCGGATAACTCTTTACATAAATAGTAGTAACAAACTTTGAATTTTACTTCTTCTGTTTCTAGAAAAAAAAACTACTATTATTTTCTCTAGAAAAAAAAACTACTATTATTTTCTCTAGAAAAATACTACTATTATTTTTTCAATCTAATCTATTTTTAAATAAAAATAAAAAAATATTTTTGTAGAAACAAATAGAGTATTATTTTGGTAGAACAAGTGACTCCTTTTTACAAAGGTTAAGGGAAATAAGGGAATTGTTCAACCCTTCTTGGATTACAAAATGGACGAGTCTGTTCTCCGTTAAGAAGGTTGAACCCTTGGATGTGGTCGATTATGTGTAAAGTGAGAAACAAGAGAACGACAGCATTGCTCATTGGTCCCCAATCAGCTCGTAGTGCATCTCATTCAGAGGAATACATGCCATGCTTTTGCTACACTTCCCTTAATACCACAGTGTTACAACTTCTGAAAATAAAGGATTCATACTACAGTGTAGAGATTGATTGTTAATTGATAAAGTAAACATTTTTCCAAGTCAAGTCCCTAGAAAGTTCTACATTTCCAGATGCTAGGAAATTTTACACAGGGTTAGGAAGAGCTAATGTCTCTTTCACTGATACATTAATCAGTCTGTAGCTTTCAACTTTCTAGCCCTCTTAGATTGAGTGGGTGATGGTGGAGCATCTGACGGTCTTCCAGGACCCTTTAAAACAAAATTGAAAAGAAATAAAAAGGCCCGTGTAAGAAGAAGAGGCATATACAAAACAATACCACAAAAAAAAATTAGGCACGCACCTTGCGCTTATGATCTCGTTTGCCGACTCTATCCCCTGAAATTCCGAAAGCAAAAATGAGTCTTTAAGACTGCAAAATGATATAAACTTGGACATGCAAAACCTAATGAAAATGAGTGTTACCTCCAAAGCTAGCGGATTCAGTAAGAAATTGTCGGTCATAATCTCCAGGTCGATAAGAACGCTGTTTCACAATTTTCAGATACCCAAATATCAGGCGAGATATATATATACACGGATACATCAAAACAATTCAAAGTTGCAGATTTTAGCAAATCCTTTAGGGTTTTATGTATGTTGACAAAGCATTGGTGTATATAGAGACCAACCAACTTCGTCTTACTCAAGCTAAAAAAATATCAACTTTCAAAATTTGATTATAAATATAGAAGAAGGCCTCAGAATCTTTGCCTTAGGTGTGCCTGGTGTCTCGGAATATGAACCTTCACGGTGAGACGAAGCTTCAGCCTCTTTGTATTGCAACTGAATATCAATGCATGCAGGCGACAAAAATACTCAATAAGAAAATAACAATACCAAGAGAAGCAGGAAAACATATAGACTGGATCCTTATTACTATTGAAAACACAATGGAGAATTTCTCTTGGTAATGTGAGAATTTCTCATAAAAAATTAATATGAATCTCATAAAAAAGAACCTGTTTTTGAAGGTTAAGTAATGTGAGAATTTCTCTTCGCAATTCAAGATGCTCAGCACAGACGGCTTTTGTAAGGACCTTTGGCTTTAGATTAACCTGACAAGCAAAACCAATATCTGTCAAGTTATGCAAATTTGACTTCACAGTTATTCTTGAGCTGGTTATACTTAAACCTAAACCCAGTGAGGTTTGACAAGCTTGTCAAAATAATTAAATAATTCTACATATCATGAGAAGTTATAGTTAACAGAAGAAAACAAACCCCAAGTTCCTCTAAAGTTTGTTCAACTCGCTTGCTAGTTCTGAGTCCAGCAGATGAGTTTGCAGCTTGCACCATTTGGTCAAAAGCATTTGTTCTCAAGAATACGCGTAGCTGCATTTTCACAAATCAGTCATATAGAGTGGAAAGATGGGGATTGCCAAAACGAGGTAATGATTGGAAAACTGAAGTAATTATGAGCCATAACTGAAAAAGGAACTCTACACTTACCATTCGGAGTGAAGCTGGAGTAGACGTAATATCTGCAAAAGTCGTTGACGCTACAACAGCTGAGCCTGGTATGTGAGTGTCTGAAGATGGTGATAAATCAATAGCAGTAATACCCCTTTCATTGCTGTCTGCACTAGCATAAGTGGCCTTGGCCAACTCAGCAGCTTCAGCTTCCTGGAACAACAACAACAAGGAAAAAAAATGATTACTAGTGCATACTTTAACCTCAAATATTACTATATTAGCAAATACTTGAAATCATAAAGACTATTTGAAGCTGTGAACCCTCAAATATTAGCAAATACTAGCTTTCAACCTTAACCAAGTAAAAAAAAAAAGAGTGAGATCACAATGAAAAACTTGTACCTTTGCAATTATTCGAGATTCGGTTATTCGCTTTGCCTCAGCAAGAACCTGAGTAATGCAGATAATAAGTATTAAAGTAAAATGAAAGTCAAAGAAATCAAAAGTAGCCAGAAATGATCTTAATACAACCTATCCTAAGATAAGAATAAAATATACAATTATATTTGCACCTCAGCATCCTTGCGCTCTTGATGTTTTGTCTGGGAGAGAACCATAGACAATGCACGCTTGCGATCAATCTCGTGTTGAATATTGTAGGGGTCCTACAAGATTAAATAAGAATTAGAGCCGATACCAACACACAGACAGTAACACTAGACCACTTTTGCCGACTTCCCCTTTTTTCTGACTACCAATTTAAATTCATGATGAGTTTAAGTTTAATTTCACCCTATATTGATGCAGGTGCCTCATGCCTACATGTTCTATGATGCTTTTCTAACTGATAAAGTGAGTACAAAATGATAAAGAGATTTAGTTGAACAGCTAACGGTATTATCTGTCTGACGACTGCACATTTTAAGACCTTACAACTTAGAGGACGAACATGTTTAGAGTACACAACTGGACTGAGCTATATGCATATTGAGGTTTTAGACACTGTTCACTTGATTCACAATTCTAGTCCTGAAGAACTAAACATGTTGGCAATTTTTTTGTCATGCTAATACATAACTGAGTAATGTTACGAAACAAGATTATACCTAATATTAAGAATATGGCATGGGATGCAAGAATATAAAAAACGTCCATCTAGAATATTTAACCACCTTGACAAGATGATGACCAGAAACTTCACCAGGAGACGCAGCTCTGGCAACCACAATAGCACGAGAAACTGTAGAAAACAATGACAAGTGAAATTAGGTCCATAAACAATTTATGCTTGGTAAAGAGTACTATAGTCACCACTCGCCATTAAATAATTGAATAAAGTCCTTTTTTGCCAAAAACATGTAGACCGACGAGGCTATATGGTAGTATGGGCCTTTGGGGATTAGCCATGTGCTAAAAGAACCAGGAGAAAATCTGCTAGAAGAAATCTAATTCTCAACTCATAAACCTATGATTGTTTACGAAGACAGGTATCGGCAATTTAAGCTTCCAGCAAAAAACTGAAGTGCAATACTAGTATGATACACTTTAACAATTATAAATTTATAATATGATAACCTCGATAGAGAAAAACATACCAGCATAATAACGATTCTTCAATTCCTCCACCGACCGGTCTGATGGAAACCTGTCAGCTATTACAATAAAGCGCAGATCGAACCGGTCACACAGGTCAAATAGTTGATCGGTCTCTTCCTTGGTCCACACCTGAAATAGCACAAACAGACAGAAAATGGTAGTATGTTATCAGGAAATGCAATCACAGAACCCATTAACAGTCAAAAAGGCTTACTTAGAATTTAAATTTTGATCAAACTAATGTCCCAAAATAGCTGTGCTAACGAATAGGAAGATGGAAATTTAAATTTGTACCTACAGGATCATTTAAGTACTTTTCATATTCCTCGTCTGTGTACTTAACAACTCCAACAGACTACAACCATATCAAGACAAAAGGCATATGATGTTAGATTATTAGATTAAGAAATGAAACAAGACCAACTAGACAAGTAAAGCAAACTCATTGTATATTACAGACCGAATAAAACTAGGGTAGCATAGCATCGTAAGTTAAGTCACACACCTTGTTATACTTAGCAAACGGATAATCATCTGTTGGCGGAATACCATTCACAACTTTAACCTACAATGCAAAGAACCAATTAGCCATCACATAAATTCCGTCAAACCACTCAACAAATCAAGCATTTCTTTCGCTTCCATTTAATTGAGAAACACACAGAACATACCCAATGATAAAGTTGCAAATTATCTTCTCTAGCCGAAGATGTAAATGCAAGCCATTGCCAAGTAATCTACACGAGAAAGACCAAGAATATTGTCAGAAAACTCCACCACAACTTAAAAAATATAACTGTAAACACTGAAAGACACAATTTCTAACTACCAAATTCTAACCTTTTCTTTCTCTGCTTGAGATTTTCTCTTCAAATGCGATGGATCAAAAGAGGGCATTAATGGTGCCAAACCACCTGTGAGAGCATAAACCTGGAAAAATCCAAACACAACACAAATTTACAGTTAAAGACTCTAAATTTACAAAAATAAATGGGGGAGGGGGAGGGAGAAATTCGACCTCTCTCGAAACGCCATCAGGTTTCCTTTGAGAATCTTTTGGAGGTCTAGTTTTCTTCTCTTGGTTAGTACCGAATGGAATCTTAGGTAACCCTAGAATGTCCTTCGCATCCATTCCTTTGGGACAAAATTAGGGTTTTTTTCGAACTTCAGTAAAAACAAAAACTAAGGTTTCTATTCATTCGACCCGTAATGGGATGATGAATTTTGGAAAAAGAAGATGTAGCTAAAATCAGTTAGGGTTTTGTTTCTCGCGTAAGATTCTTCACAATTTGGGGATTGAGATTTTAAGGGTTTTCTTGTTCTTTTTCTAAAAGCGGGAACGAATCAGAGCTCTGACTAGTCTGTTTATTTTGAAGCTACTACTATTAGATGATGAAAAAAATAGAACCTTTATTTTACCCAGGCGACTCAAAAAGAATTTAGGCGACTTATTTATATGTCTAATAGATATGGCTATGGGATATCCTAATGGTGAGTAAAATACCCTATATACCCTTTCACTAATACAAGTATAAAAACTAAGCTTAAACTCATTTCTTTCCTAATAACTATCGATTATTTTCATTTTATGTACCGATTGTGCGAGGAAATTTTTAAAACTAATTCATCGTATCGTTGTTAATTACGTACCAATTCATCGACGATAATTCAATCTAAAGATGGCTCGACAGAAACAAACTACCCATCAAGCCGATAATACTAATTGGTCAAATTTTGTCGAGAGAATTAGAAACTGAGAGATTGTTGAAGAACATAGTGAAGAAAATAAAGAACACGAAGATGATGATCTAGATACGAAGACTGATTCTGACAATAATCCTCTCTAGAACTATCTAATGGCTCCAATAAGGTAAGGGTTTACCATTATTTGTGTTTATTTTGCTTCAATTGAATGAAATCGTCAATAGAATTTCAAGGGTTTTCGGTGATTTCACATAATCGATAGTTTCATGTTTGTATTTATCTACCGATTATGGTCGTGTTCTTCATTCCTCGAGCTTGCTTAGCTCGAGGAATGAGTCCTTAACTACCGATTGTGTTCCTGAACCAAAATTTAGGCTTAATCGGTAGTCAAATTTTTTATTTAACTACCGATTATGTTAGATTATTCCATGCAGAGGATTATAGTTTTGAATCAATCGGTAGTTTCGTATAGGTTTAAACTCTCGATTATGAAAGTTCGGAATTCATCAAGCATATCCATATAATCGGTAGTTAGAATTTGTCATTATCTACTGATTGCCTCTTTATACTCAAATTTAGGCTTAATCGGTAGTTAATTTGCTACAGAACTACCGATTATATTACATGGTTTCAATCAGTAGATAATCTATATCCAATCGGTTGTTAGTTTGTTTATTTGACTACCGATTATGTGTGTCCATAGCTTAGAGTTTTCTGTTCCAATTTTTATGCATAATCGGTAGATAATCTAGGTCCTGAGCTACCGATTACGGACAATCGGTTGTTAGTTTGTTTATTTGGCTACCGATTATGTACAATCGGTTGATGTTTATGTTCTTTATCGACCGATTATATAGTGAAAATGGTGTCTTAGTAGAAATAATTTTCTTTATTTTGTATTTTTAGGGAAAGGCGAGCTAAGCAAGCCAAAGATACAATTGTTTTGGGGCCTCGTTGTGAAGGGGGTAAGAAATTAACAGCTAGTGCAAGAAGAGAAAAGAGTGCTCGCGGAATCTCTATCACCGAAGGAACTCAACCAAGTTTTCCAAAAGTTGGAAACCAAAAAGAAGGAGAACAAAGTGCTCCACAAGTTAGAAACCAAGAAGAATGAGAACCAAGTGCTACACAAGGACAAGGACAAGGAAGGTAATTAAGAAGAAAGGAGGACACCAGGTCCCCGCCTCTTTTGAAGATGAAGGGTATTGAAGCAGGCCAAATCTCTGGGTTACCAAGAGATGGAGGAGATCTGTTATTTGGATACAAAGACTCTTGGGCCAAAAAAATTTATTCAACTGAGGTAATAATTATAAAAGACCATTCTTAAGCTATTGTCTTTTTATTAGTAGAAGTGTTAACCGTTATTCTAATTATTTTATAATTCGTCGTGTATATTAGGATCATTCTCATGCGGTTCGTCTACTTAAACCTACAGCTGCACCAAGAAAACGAAAGACTTTCCGTTAGATGGTGAGTGTGAAAGGTTCAAGCAAATTATTTATGACTCGGGGTTATCTACTGCTGCCGAGAATTCAATTTTAGAGTATGACCGGGTGTCGATATCAGCCTTCATGGAGAGAATATATCCTGAGACTGATACCTTCCACATGCCGTTTGGAGAGATGACGATCACCCCAGATGATGTGGTGCATATTCTCAGTCTCGCTGACCATGGTACAACCGTCAAGTTTAATTACGTAAAGCAGTTAAGCTGGGAACAACTTTATTTTTACACTCATAAGTGCGTTGGTTGGGATCGAGCGGCATCCATCGATGAGTTCAACTGGTGCTTTCGTTATAAAACTAGACAGTTCAGCATGGTCCACTTGATGAATATATTCAAAGGCACCAAGGATAAAGAAAAAATGAATCCATAGTTTAGCAACGACGAAGTGAATGCTGCAGCCACTGCATATCTCCTATGTGTTTTGGGATGTGTCATTTTCCCCAATTGTAGTGGCAACCGGGTCGACGCCAACCTTCTACAACTATTGCATCCTCTCAATAAAGGTTGTGATTACTCATGGGGCACCGCATGCCATGCGTTCTTGATGGAAGAGTTAAGAAAGGCATCGAGGGAATCAACTAGCCAAATTGTCGGGAACGTGAGCCTACTACAGGTATTTTGGTAACTCTATTGATGCTTTGATTTTTATTAATTTTTTTCTCTTTTAAGAATCAATTTTCTCATACTTGGTTTGATATGTACACTAGACATGGATTTATGACCACTTCCCGTCCCTCGAGTTGGCCAAAGAGAATATGATATGGGAGAAAGGAACACCCAGAAGAACAAAATACATCTTCGACAACAACCGTTCAAGGTATAAGGAGCAGCAGTTAATTTCTTTGAGGACATTAGACTTGATGACGTCCAAAGATGTATGCTTTTATCCATACAAGGAAGACCAAGCTAGTGGATATATAGCGGGAAGGTCTGAGTTGTCGTTTTATTATGGACCCTTGTGGCATCCCACAGGATATGTTATATACAACGCCTCTAGGGTGATGCGTCAACTCGGTTTTGTACAAGAAGAACCTTGGAGTCACATGCGTGGCAAGTTCAAATTGGACGTGGAGAATTTTGTATGTGGTAAGGACTCTATCAAAGTAGTTTACTATGGTAACCCATCCGTTGAAGATTGGAATAACAAGATGCAATATCTGATCAACAAGGGGAGACCTGTCAACCGAGGTTATGAAGTATATCCAGGCTATATGGAATGGTACCGGGAGCATTCTCATCTTCATGTGATCCATTAAGATAAAGGAAAGACCATCAAGGTTTCCGATTATACTTGTATCATCAAAGACAAACCTTCGGGTTATGAGAGGCTGGTACGTAATGTTCTTTCCGTTTGATTTTAATATTACGACATAATATTTTAGATAATAATCGTTTGATTGTTATTGCAAGTAAGTTTGGGGAGAAAGCTTCGTACAAGGCTAAGAGGCCAGCAGCAAAGCCCAGTAAAAGATTTTGTGTTTCATCGAGCGCTGATGGTGAAGCCAATGTCCCTGGTGCTCGTCGTCCTCGTACTAAAACCAAGAAATCTATAATTGTCTTTTTAGAGAACATCATTTTCGGTTGATTTGCAAGAAATTGTTTAATGTTCTAACATTATGTTTACTTTATGGATGATGAATGAATTACTTTACAAATGATGAATGAATTTTATGTTCTTTCTGTGAATTATCGATTGATTTGCTAGAGACTCATTTTTAATAAATAACTTTGTCGAAATTTTTACATTACAATAGGTAGATACTTGGTTTACATCAACTACCAATTAAGCATGTTGATCCAAAATCGGTAAATAACTATCTACCATTACACATACTGATGGAACTGCTTGGTTTCTGGACACAATTTACATTATAATCGGTAGTAGAAAAAATTTCTTAGACTACCGATTATGGAGTATGAATATTTTTAAAATTTGATAATTCAATTTTGAATTTGGGGCAACATTTATAATCGGTAGTTTAAAAAATTTCTTAGACTACCGATTATGGAGTTTGAATATTTTCGAAATTGGAAAAAGAAAAAATCAATTTTGAATTTGGGGCAACATTTATAATCGGTAGTTAAAAAAAATTCTTAGACTACCAATTATGGAGTTTGAATATTTTCGAAATTGGAAAAAAAAATAATTTTGAATTTGGGGCAACATTTATAATCGGTAGTTAAAAAGATTTCTTAGACTACCGATTATGGATAATGAATATTTTCGAAATTTGAAAATTCTTTCAATTTTGAATTTGGGGCAACATTTATAATCGGTAGTTAAAAAAAATTCTTGGACTAACGATTATGGATAATGTAAATTTTTGAAATTTGATAATTTTTTCAATTTTGAATTTTGGGCAACATATACAATCGGTAGTAAAGGAAATTTCTTATACTACTGATTGTCATAATCGAAAGGTAATGGTGATCCCGATACTTCGACTGTTTATATTCGTACGAACTTAGTATACATATTTCCTGTACACTCTTGTTACACCAGACCTCAACGACTCTTTTTTTTTGAAAAAAAGAGCCGTTAGGACTCTAATCTATATAAGGAGGGTGACTTCTTCTCATTTATGCACCTCCAATACATTTTAACTCTCCAACATCGAAGTAATCATCGTATAGATTAATGACTCAACCGTTCTCGGTAGAAAAAGATTTATCGCTATGTAGGCGCTATGTGCAATTTTATCCGAGGCGAGGAGAAGAACGTGGGAAAAATGGTGTAATGAGTATGAGTTATTTGAAGAGTATCCACGAACATTTTTGCGTTGACATCGGGAACCTCAATAACCGTAATAGAGCTGATCTTTTTTGTCGATTTAATTGCATAAGTAGAGAAGTTGATTCATTTGTGAATTTAACTTATCTTGTCAATCGATATCGTTTGAGGGGTTAAACTAATGATGAAGTTATAATGAGATCTCTCGAGTAATGACGACGATGGAAACGATCAAATTACCGTTACGAAGCTCATTTCAATATCCTCAAGGTGATGGACAGATTCAACCCGTTGAAGGTTCGTCCACGCCGCTTAAGGTGAAGGGCATTCTCCAAGACAAAATATGAAAATAAACATTAATATAATAATAGTGTAAGAAACCATTTATAGTCTTTTCTTAACATAAAACCTAATTAGTCTCTTTTTCTCTTCATTTACTTATCTACCCATTCTTCTATTCCCTTTCCATTTCTTCTCCTCTACCGATTCTTGTACTCCCTTTCCTCCTCCATTTCTTCTCATTCTCCATCGAAAATGGCTCCAAAAACTTTTGCTACACAATCAAAGAAGGGAAAGGAAAAAATGGTGATCGAAGAATCCAAAATCATTCAACTCGATTCGTCAACTGATTCCGACGATATGACCCTCCATCAATTTCAAAAACCCCAGAAAAAGTAAGTTACATCAAACTTTTGTGTTTTTAGTGATTACTTTAAAGAAATCATGATAAATTTTTTTTATAATTTTCTGAAACGACGCATAATCGGTAGAAATCTGGTAGACTTTATCTACTGATTATGCCTCGAGTTCATCATTCCTGAAGAACATCATGAATAATCAGTAGATATAAAATAAACTTCGTCACCGATTATATATTGTGTTTTAGATAAACCAGTTTTAGGGCTAACACTCTACCGATTGGATATAATTAGACATATATTCAGACCACGACCTACCGATTGTGTGTAATCGATTGATATTGCATAATTTTATCTACCGATTATATATTGTGCTTTAGATAAACCAGTTTTAGGGATACACTCAACCAATTGCATATAATCGGATATATACTGAGAACACGACCTACTGATTGTGTGTAATCGGTTGATATTGCATAATTTTAACTACCGATTGTGTGTTCATTAATATTTCATGTTTGGGTATGTTCATTAATGTATTTCCATTAAAATTTTGATTAAGGGTCTTGTCTCTGAATTATTTCTTTGATTAAGGGTTATGGGGAAAGTATCAAGAAGTGGAAAGGTGAAGGCAATGAAAATGGATGAAGATAAAGTTTTTTCTCCGGATGAAAAGGCTGAAATTCTTTCTCGTCTTCTTTTCAATTACCAAAAGGAGTTAGTGATGTACAAATAGGTTAAATGATTCTGGATGATCCAGATTTTTCACTAATGATGAACGATCATGATTCTTGGTGGAACAGTGCTGACAATCCCCTCTGCTACGTTGAAGTTCCATATTCGGATGAAGGATCAAAAGGAGAAATGATTCTAACGATGGAGGTTGATCCGGATTTTGATCCTCGACTCTTTTTCAGGGAAAAAGACTTTTCAGGCGTAAACACATACTACAACGAAGCTGGTGAGTACATAGGTCCAATTGAGAAAGATGAAGTTGTTGATGAGCCTAAGAAGAAGAAGAAGAAGCGAGTTACAAGGAGTGGAAGAATTTAATGAGATCAATGAGATTGATCCTTTGAATATCTATGATGTGTTTTGTTTCGTTTTTTTCGGATGTTTTAAGTTATTTTGAACAAGTTCTCTGAACAATATGTAGTAAGTGATGAACATGGTATGTTGAAATAATATTATGAAGTTAGATGTTAAGTGAATTTTCGGTTAGACAGCAATAATCGGTAGATAACTATGTTTCCATACTACCGATTAAATATAATCGGTAGTTATTAATTTTCCGTACTACCGATTAACAACAATCGGTAGTTATTTATGTTCACGTACTACCGATTATGGCAAGACAAGTTCTGTACACAAAAACAAGTATAATCGAAGGTTTAATTTGTTAAACAACAACCGATTACATAGGAATCGGTAGATAAATTTGATCTTTAAACTACCGATTACAAAGTGCATAAATTTTAAGTTTAATTCAATTCTGGCTACAATCTGTAGATATAAATTTTCACCCACTACCGATTGTGAAAGATGAAGAGTTAGAAATTTTGTAAGTTTTGAGAAATTCATTTTTGGGGCGACAACTATAATCGGTAGATATGGTACTCCATTAAACTACCGATTATGAAATCAAAACCCGAACAAAATTCAATTTGGGAATTTTGTTTAATCGGTAGTAATCAAAATCACGAGACTACCGATTATACCATTATTTTGGCACAGGAGCGTATAATCGGTAGATATGGTACTCCATTATCTACCGATTCTGGGACGTCCGTGGCATTAAATGCATACAAAAATGATTTTTTTTTTTGTTAACGATCATATCCAAACGCATATAAAGTGGGTTTTTGAGCTTCTTAACACAATACATGATTGTTTGATGCATTATTATCTTCATTTTGATGTGATTCATCGTTTTCTCTGGTTAAATCGTCATCTGGGTTTTCTTCCACATCAAAATTTGAATCTTCCAACAAATATCTCAAATCGTCATCTCTAAACGTCTTTGAACCTTCAATATTATGTTCTCCATGATGTTTCTCACCTTCTTCCTCATACTCATCCATGTTTGTTACTGATTTTAGGTAAAACCTAGTTTTCCCAAACTTCTTCTTCTTCTTCTTCTTCTTCTTTTTTTTCTCCTTCTTCTTTTCCTTCTTCTTCTCTAACGCACTCTCTATTTCTATTCTAAAACTATAACTCAAATAATTTTCTAACACTAACTATAACTGAATTTAATAAACTAAGTAATCAACAATAATATTAATTAAGTAAGGATAGATTAACCATTAAAAAAATATATGGATAAGAGATATGCTGATATTACTTTTTAGTGATCTTATTTTGTTTTATTAGTCGCACCAAATTTTTTAAAATCACCAAGTTATTTTAAGATATGCTCCTTATCTCTCTTATTTTCTTTTACAAAACGCCCACAGTTTTGCTTAATTTTAATATACCTCCTAGACTTTGGTCAATATTGTTGACTGCTTTGGAACTTGAATTCAATAAAGTTTCTGCATAAATCATCCTTGGATGGCTGGTAATCGTCAGAGACAAAATGATCAATCAGTCTTCTAGTTTTTCTCGAACTCAGTTGAGCTTTCTTATAGGGGCTCCTTGTATGCTGGTAAAAGTCAGGGGCAAAATGACAGAAACATCTTCTAGATTATCTTCAAATAAGTCGAGCTTTCTTATGGTGGCTTTTATTCAAGTTCCGTCTTCCATATCGTACAGTAGGTGATCTTGTATAGAAACTTCACATAATCCGTTCATATGATGAGCAAGAATTTCTAACTCTGCATAAACCAATCCAATGTTATCGCAGCTCATTTTATCACCAACAAAGAAACTAAAAACTTGATTTCTCACTTCTATCCAACTCCTAGCTGCTTCTTTTTTGTTCATTCCCATTCCTCTCATAAATTTCCTCATATTCGCAAATTCATCCCAATTTCCATCAGCAGCGTAGATATTTGACAGTAATACATATGTTTCGGCCCCATTTGGCCTCAACTCCAATATTTTCTTACCAGCTAATCCTCCCAAATATGAGGTTCCATGAGCTTTACAAGCTCCAAGAAGTGCACCCCAAACTGACTCATTGGGTTTGAAAGGCATTTCTCGAATCAGTTTGTAGGCATCTTTAACTCTCCCTGCACGTCCAAGAAGATCCACGACACACCCGTAAATCTCCTGATTTGCTTCAATGGAATAATCAGTAATCATTGACTTGAAATATTTCAAACCTTCGTCCACAAGTCCTGAGTGGCTACAAGCACTCAAAACCCCCAGAAACACAACTTGGTCTGGTTTTACACCTAACTTCACCATTTTATTAAACAGCGCAATAGCTTCTTTTGCATAACCATGAGACCCATATCCATTCGTCATTGAAGTCCAGGAAATGAGATTTCTTCTGGGCATCTCATTGAAAACCCTACAAGAGTCTTTCACATTTCCACATTTTGCGTACATATCTATAAGCGCATTAGCAAGAGCTATATCGGTTTCTAGGCCTCTACGAAGAATTCCACCATGAATTTGTAGCCCGCAACTCCAAGATGCTAAATTAGCACAAGCAGCTGCAGCAGTTGTAAATGTAAAGCAATTTGGGTTCAGACCTTCTGAAACCATTTGAGAAAACAAATGAAGAGACCAGAAAGATCCACATCTTTCATATCCGGCAATCAATGTGTTCCATGTTATCAAATCTTGTTCCCACATATCAAGAAAGTGTTTGTATGCTTCAGATATGCAATTGCATTTACAGTACATGTCTACTAAAGAATTACCGACAGGGAGACTTGAACTGAATCCGTGTTTGACAACCGCTGCATGAATCTGCTTGCCGATTTTTTTTAACTTAACTGAAGCACAAGCTCTGATTGCTATTGAACAACTATATGTGCTCAGTTCTACTTCCTCCTGTTGCAAAGAGGAAACAAGACAAGAGTAAATACAGAAGAATTAGCATTCACTCTCGTGTTAAAACTTAAAAAGACAGAGAGTTTACAAAGTAAGGCTGGGATGGAGACTCGCGAGGAGCCAGACCTATAGATATAACATATTCACGATCCCCATCCACCCTGACAACATCCCTATCTAGTAAACATTAACAAACACCACGGCAACAAGATAATCAAAACTTAACAGGTAAACATTAAAATTCAAGACATTGTATTTATCTGACTCGAGCTTTTCGCTTTGAAATAGGCTGACTAAAAAGGCCCCGACCATCAATAAACAAGTATCCCTTGAAAATTACCTTCAACATTTGTTGAAAAACTCTAAGGCCAGTCAACCCATCTCCTCTATCAGTAAACCTAGCAATCATAGTAGTCCATCCAACAACATTTTTCACTTTAATCCCTTGAAACACCGTGCATGCATAATTCATGTTATGACTACATGTAGCATACATATCCAAGAGTACATTTTCAACATACATACATCCATCAATACCACACTTAATAGCTAAACCATGAACCATTCTCCCACAATAACAACATTCTAATTCTCTGCAAACTTTCAAAATGCTTGAAACTGTATAACCATTTGGGTTAATTCCTTCTTTAATCATCTCGATAAAAACTAACCATGCTTGATTATATTCATAACACGATGCATATGCATTAATCATAGCCGTCCGTGAAACTACATCTCTTTCAGGCATTTCATCAAACACTTTACGTGCTTTTTTAAGTAAACCTTTTTTAGAGTAAGATATGATAAGGTTTGTTGATAAAACTTGTTGTTTCATTTGTAAAGTATGTGGGTTCATCATTGATTTGGTTGTAAATTTGTGGATACTTTGAAATGGGCCTTTGATCATCATCATCACTGGAGGTATGATATGATGGTATTGATGAGATGCAGGTAGTAGTTTTCTGATACGCATGCTTTCTATGAAATCAAAATCCGACCAGGTGCGGAAAAAAGAAGAGAAACTCGGGCTGAGAATATTGCCTTTTGAGTTTCATTACGTATGTTTGGGCCTAATTAGAATTTGAAAGTCATGCCTCACGCTAAGTCTTCTTGAAGATGCCTTCATTTGTTATCATCTTCACGGAGTCAGAGATTATTGTTAGAAATGCAGAAAGTAAAGATGAACACAAGATTTATACGATGACCTACGCCCATGGATGGGTGAATTTCTCTACTTACGAGATAGAAAATGAATCTAAGAATAGGTGGAGAAGAAAGAAGAAGATCCCTCACTTATCCTTGTAAGTAGATATTAAAAGGCGGTTATCTAGAACTATAATTTTATTTTTTAGTTTTCATCTTTGGACTTCAGCTATCGGGTTCCGGGTCTATACCTGATCTATTTTGGTGAGCTCTCTGCTTGTTAATAACATGCATATATCAGTGGATGCATATTTTTATCGTCTATATATTAGCCCTTATTTTTATATAAACTACTGAGTGTTGATCCTTATTTATACGAAGCCTTCATAGTTCAGTTTTTTTTTTAACATCTCGTGCTTTTATGGCATTTTGCCAATTTTTAGCTTATTTTAACGAGGTCGTGGTTTCTCCGCTCCCATTAAGTAAAAAAGTTTCTTTATTTAAAACATTTTATTTTTATGTTTTAAGGTGGATCCTTAGGTTCGCTACTTAAAATACAATTGTGCTTTTTATAAGCCATGGCTGCATAGTCAAGGGAGTGCTAACATACCCCTTGACGGATCGAGTCAATGTAATTCTTTTCAGATCCTTTTTTAGGAGCTTTAGCTGTTCCAGCTTAGTGGCAACTCTCAGGGTATAAATATCTGTAAGCTTATGTAGAATGGGTTTTGAATGATATTAGACCTAATATTTAGTTATTTTAGTTTTGAACACTTTTTTGCTCTTTAACTTTTATGATTTGAAGAGTTTTTGTTACTTAGGTTTCTAGCTAAAGTGATATAAATATTCAATGCAGTGCCTATACTAATTTATGCATTTCTTATAAGAGATACTAAATCATGAGAAATATGTAAATAGAACCGAAAGTTTGTCGTTTGACAAGATTCAACCTTAAGTTTTGTTGACAACTTTCTATCTAGGTCATATTTATCTCAATGAGCTAAGTAGTTACAATCAAATATCATGAGCTCGTCTAATTTTATTAGATGTGCAAGCGTTTGTTCTCTATAGTTGAAGATAAAGTTATATAAACAAGCTTATGCAAGTTTCAATATGTTATAGATTTTGCATCTAAACTGAGTTTATTAAGAAAAGTTATTAATATTTCGATCTGCTTAAGGCCTAGCTTCACTTTTCATGTTCAACTTGGAGCTATAATAGCCCTGCCATCAAGTGACTTACTCCACATGAGAGTTATTGAAATAGCTATTACTACATGTTATTTAAATTCAAATTATTAAAATTTTGGTAATTCAAGGATTAGAGATTTACAATTTTAGATGCATATATTTTTAGAGATATATCTATAGATGTAATCTATGTTCAGTGGCCAAAATAAGGTTAAATAAGTTGACTAGTTAAGCAATGGTGGTTGGCCTTAGTCTTTTAGACTTTTGGGCCTCGGTTGCATATAAAATTGTTAAAATAGGAATATTTAAAATAAATGGGATATGGCCGCAAGGGATCATAAGTTGAATGATCAATATTATCAAGCTACAAGATTCAAATTTTAGCAATGAGCTTCAAGAGCTGGAGATATGAGTTATGAGTCAAGTTAGATTTGATTTTCTTTTAGAAAAGTTTTTAGTAAGGTTGTTATAACAATCAAAAAAGCATTTAGGTAATGATATTATATTCATATATCAATTATGCACGCTAGTATGCTTTCAAATATGTTTGTAGGTGAAGTTAAGCCACATTGGCATGTTTTTAGATGCTATTATTCATCATGAGAATATTGTTAGCTACCCTACCAATTAACCTGATTTCCAAATCTAACTGTTTGGAGTCGATTTCCAAACGTAACCTGATTTCCAAACCTATATGATTTTCGGGAAAAAAGCCTATTAACTCTTTATATAAGGGCATCACCGAATTTGTTTTCACAAAAAATTTGGTTATCGAGAGTTAGGTTTTCTTGTATATATAATATATTCTTACTTTTAATTTGGGAATAAAAAATCAAGATCCAAAAAACCTTGTTCTGATGATCTTGTCGAAAAAAATCTGTTATATTCAGTAACAAATCCTCCTTCTAAGAAGAATCGTTAATTTGATTTTTAGAGAAGATTCGGTTCCCCAACATGAACACTCTTTCTTCATTGATAACTTATTTTTAGAGAAATATCAACTTCTTAAAGGAATAGGCTTTATAGTTGAAAAGATATATGATTCAGGAGTATATGTTGCAAAATATGTGAAGTTTGTTCAAGATCGAGAATGGGGGAAGGTGTTTGATTTTGAAGAATACTCACTTGGTGTTGTAAGAGTTCTCTATGTTAATATTCATAACATCAATCAGGAGAACCTCTCTTTTGTGACTCTTGTTATAATAGTCTTGTTCATGTAAATCGAGATGATATTTCAGAGGACATCAAGTATAGTCTAGAAATATAATCATCTGATTACTAATAAACAAGTTCAACATACTGTGATCTCATCACGCCTCATTGGAAAAAAATTGATTAGGAAATCAACTGTTTGCCAACAAAAGAGTTACATTTTGAACTGAGATCTTTGAGGAAACTAGCTAGTGCTACTTTGTTCACTAGTGCAATAAATAAATCACATTGGGATAAAGATTTTATTTGGATAGTCTACTCTCTCTTAGAAAGTGACAATAAGATTGATCTTTGCGGTATAATCTTGAGCCAATGATCAAAATTGTTGAAGGGAAGCGAAATTTCGGCTTTCTATGTCTTATTACCAAACTCTGCAAACTTATGAAAGTCGAGTTTTTTGGTGATCAAATAAAGGCAGATTGTCACTGAAGGAATTATATGAAGAATGCTTGGAATGACTTAAAATCTTTATCTATTGATTAAAAAAAACATCTCTTATTTTTAAAAATTCGACTTGGAAGGTAAATGAATTGTATTCAAACATAGCTGGTTTATGCTGCTATAAAAGACCCACAAACTTCCTTGGAATCATCATAAATGGCCACCAGTTCTGGGAAAATAAGGGATATCCAAGATCAAATCTGACTCAAGAAAGCCAAAAACCCGGATCAGCTTAAGAATGATTTCTTCGGATCTCAACTTAGATTATATTAATCAATTGTTGATGAATTTTCATATTTATATAAATTATATCCGACTATAAATAAATTAATCACAAAAGTTATACTTTGTGTCATTATTAAATAACTTGTGAGTACAACTCTTGTTTCTATTGAAAAACTCTTTGTGTTGCTTTGTGTTATGAGATAAACTTTTGGATTTTCTGAGTCTAGGTTTCATCTCATAAGTGGGTTCTTTTATTTTGTGACTTTTGATTAGTAGATGTTTTTCGAATCTAATCTTATGGGTTGCTATATCAAAACTAAAAGAAAATTATGGTGACTTAATTCATATGTGAGTCGCAGTACTAATAATCTATTGTGTCCTATAATCTGAATATTTTGGTATTCATATGAGTTTGTGATAGGTTTTAGTCTATCTTGTGGAAGGTGATGGATAAGATCATGTTTTAGTTTTTCTCTGGTAAATGTTGTCTTTGTGTTGTTTTCTTGATGCAGCAATAAATAACCTACACATGGGGGGAGTTATATTATTGAAATTGTGTTTAATGATATATCTTTATGGGGAATCTGGTTGTGAAATTTGAGGGAGAAATTATTTCTAATAATTGCTTTCCTGATAAGTAACTAAATCAATTTCGAAGTGAGTTGGGCTTGTCGAAACTAGGGAGGCATTACTCTGGTTAATTGCTTTTCTGATAAGTAACTAAGTTAATTATGATCTTAATTAGGCATATCGAAGTTAGGAATAATCACTTCGGGTAAAAAAAAAATTCTGATAAGAAGCTAAGTTAATTTTAACCTTAGTAGGCTTATCAAAGATAGTATGTTATACCTCCAATTGTCTTGGACTCTAATAGGTTGAATCGAGTTCTTATAATACTTTCTGTATTGTTTTTCAAACCTTTGTCATTTTTTGTAACAAAAAGAGGAAGACATATATAGAGTATAGAGTGATTCCAATAACTTGGAAATAACATATGTGTTGTAAAAAATATATATCTAACGAAAAAAAGATAAAACATTGATTAAGAGGGAGAAACATATCATGTTGTGTAATATCTACATACTATGAATTGAATAACAAATATGTTTGTATTGAATATGAAGCATTATATAGGGGCTTATGAAATTAATATAGGGGTTTTTCCAAGATTCATAGTGACAAGGTAGTCGGTTAGGGGGTGTCGTAAGGCAATACAAAAATATCTAAGTTACCCTCCATCTAAAATTAAAATCTAATAACTAAATCAAAACCCTATTCTAATCAAAATCTTCTTATCTCCTTCTCTACCTCTTTATTTTCTCAACCGGAACTCATACCTTATTCTAATCAAAATCTTCTTTTTTTTTATCCTCTTCCTCTCCTCAACCGTAACTTCTTCCCTTTTCTTTTTTCCAATTTAAAGCATTTCATCGTCTTCGATTAATCGGCTATTCGACAAAATCAACTTTTTTTTTTTTTTTTTTTGAAAAGTGTCAGATTGATTAAAATCTTAGCATAAATTAGGTTTTCAGTTAAATTTACGTTTGGGATTTCTTCAAAACCCAACCGTAATTACAATTTCTGAAGTCGTTACGTTTGAGAAATTATGAAACCCAACCGTAAATTTTATCAAAAAGATGAAGAAGTCTTTTTACGATTGGGTTTATCAACCGTAATATTAATTATTACAGTTCGGTTCATTTCTATTAAATCCAACCGTAAAAAACCTTGTTTTTTGTTTTTCCAAGTTTTTACTGTTAGGTTAATCAACCTTAATATTTCTATAGTTTGGTTAGTTTTTTTATAACCTAATCGTAAAAAATCCTGAATTTTTATTTTTTTGAATTTATTTGTGTATAATTTTTGCAAATTACCTAACATAAATCAATTAATTTGTTTATTAGTTTAATCTATAAGTTAATTAGATAATTAACACTCATTAAACAAAGACTTTTTAGCCATTATGAAAATATTTGGGATATGAGGTTTTTTATTTTACTAACTAGTGACATTACTTTGTTTAACATGAGAATCCTCTCCATTGGATTTGTAAGCCCATATATGAGGCTTCTCGAATATATGCCTATCTCACCTTTAGGGATTGTTATTCAAATGCTTCAACAACGACATTTATTTTGAATATTTGCAGGACAAATAAGGTTGTTGGAACTCGGGTCAAGCACATGAACATAGAATTAAGATATTGTTATGTTATGTAATTTTTTATTATTAATTCTTATATTCTCCATACGTAAAGCATTTTGTTGCTAAAATTGAAAAATGGGGAGAGTTTTAGAGCGCTAATCGGTTGAACTCACCAAGCGTTGATATGACAAGTTTTGTTGTCAAACTTATTTCCAAAACTCGAGTCGCTTGAGTAGATTATTAAACTGAACTTCGTTAGGTTAGACTAGGAACATAAAAATGTTGAGACTTGCTTTAGGTACTCATGAAGACTTGAAGATGTATTTAAGAAAAATAAAGACATTGTTCTTCAATTCAAGGTTCGTAATTATAGTTTTGACTTGTTCCTTCTATTGTTCATACAAGTCTTTATTGACTGAAAACATAATATACAAAGGTAAGTTTATTACAATGACTAAGTATTGGTGACATATTCACTATACAATGATTAAATTATCAAAATGAAAGGTATACATTAGTTGTTTCTCCAACTTAAAGTATAGTTTATCTACGAACTTCGTGTTTATGACATCACACTAATTGGTAACTTGTTATTTTTTAGTGTGTTGAACTTCCGGGTGAATCCAAACATTAATAAATATGTTTGAAAGCAATTTCAAAACCATAGTTTAAGGAAGTAGAATTTCAAAACGTTTTTCAAAGCCAAAAATGGGATTCAAAACTATCCCAGGATGGAACAATGAAACATAACCGATCCTAACTGAATATAACTTACTTTTAAATTTTCGTTTGGTCTATTAATCTTTACGGGTTTTGCACATATCAGGAGTTATATGAATTAGATTGGAAAGTCTGTTAAAATGTTAACATAAGGATTTGATCATGTGTTAAACTCTAATTTCTTAATGTTCAAGTATATACACTCAAGGAAAGATCCTAAGATACCGATTTTTCTATATCATATTTGTTATTGAATTATATATCTTCCACTATCAGAGGTTTGCATATCTCTAATAAGCTATAATATTAAAGTACATGGTACGTGTTAGTCATCATACTATGAGAGAAATCGATTATGAGTTGGATATTACTTGATATTTTATATTTTCAGAATTATATTGTTGCGTATCTTTATAATTTTGAATTTTCTAAATAGTTATTTCCAAACAAGATTTGGTTATAATACTATAATTAGTGAGTCTTGTATTTTTACAAACACATCCCAGAACCAACTTTTGTAGAGTATGGAAAAGCCAACTTGTTAAAGAGATATGAGTAATCTAATTAGATGAAACATCTTGTGTTGCCTTTTGTTAAAGTCTTCTATGGGATCAAGAAACTTCTACTTTTATAGTTGGTGGAAGGCTAGATTGTTATTTAGTTTTCGTTGGTTACTTGTGTTTGAACTAACGGTGTATCATCTTCGATTGATCAAATTTGTTTCTTTCTAAGGTCCTTATCTTTTGATATAAAGTCACTCAAGTTTGTTTGAACTTTGAAGATTTGACTAGTACAAATCTCAGTGATTCTGGATTTGTAGGATATAATTGTTGATCAGTCAATGTAACAGACTCCATTTTGTATGGTTGACCAGTAGTGGAATCAAGTTGTTTTGCAGCGGTTACTTTTGAAAATTAAAATTTAAGATTGAAGACTTGTTTTTTTTTATTTAGTTTTGATCTTTGTGTGTGACTTTATGCGAATTTGATTATCTGGGATTACACAAGCAATTTATCTTGATAAACATCAGACTTGTAGAAAATCGTACAAACTTTCTAGTTGCATTAAGTTGCTTGGATAGAGCTTGTTCATCAAGATTGATTATTTCGATAATCAGTGCCTTGGTTTGATCTTTTGACCAAAGAAGTTGATTTTTAAACGGAAGATCGTTTGACTCTACTTTATCACTGATCTAAAGATTGATTATTGGTGATTAATTAATGACTTGGTTACTGAAACATGTTAGTCCTTTACTTTTTTGGGTTATAATCCAAATGAGTCAAGTCCAGAAGTCTTCACAGTGGTAAAACAACTTAAGATAATGGAATCTGTCTTGGGATTCACGTGTGTTTGCCAGATTGGTTGTAGGCGCAAAGATACCGAATGAATTGAGTAACTTATGGTAGTTGGGGTGGTGATCGATAAATTATGGTAGTTTATTTGGTCTCAACTATACGAAGTTGCGATATAAAATTTGTATATCGGCTTAATTCTGAGAGTATTCAAAATTGGACAAGGTCACGAGATTTTTCTGTCCAGCAGTTTTCCTCGTTAATAAAATCTTGTATGTTTTGTGATTTACTTTACTTCAATATTATATTGTTTAACTTTATAATTAATGTAAGTACACTTGTACGTTAATCATTTCATGGTAACGATCCCATAGTTACTTAGGTTTGGACTTTTACAATTATCAAGAATCACCTTGTTTAATTAATCTTTTGATCGTTACTGTTTCGATAAGATAATTCAAGGTGAGTCTGTGTAGGTTGATATCGAAAAGATTGTGGTATACTTGGTACCCTCGTTATTTTTAAGATGCACAAGCGTGTAAGGATTGAGTTTCCAGTGTTGCTAATGTCTCCAATTTATAGTAATCGATCAAGTTTGGATCTCCAATTTATAGTAATCGATCAAGGCTGGGTTGATTAAGGTGTAAACAACAATTTTTTTGTAACCCAAGTAACTTCTCGATTGATAAATCTAAGTTGTTTCCTAAGATACAAAAATATGTTTGTTAAGTTAGAGTTAAACTTGCAACGAGGTTCATTCCATAGTTTGAAGTTGTAGACAATTGTTAGCTCAAGTAAATTATATGAAAAGAATTACTTTCAAAGATAACTTAAAAAAACACACTAGACTTTCCAATCAAAGGAATTATCTAAGAAATAGCAATCCGTAAGAGTGTGAAAAGTTCACCTTTAAAATCAATGAAGAATGAATAAGTCCAAAGGCAGTAGAATATTGGCTTTGCCCATTAAACTTTTAGGTTCGTGAAACTCAAGGAATGTGTCCGTGAACTTATAAGAGAAAAAATAGAAATCATAAGCTTTGTAGGTTCGCAAACTCAAATACAAATAAGGTACATGAGCACTCACGCCTAGTTAGGTTCTCGAACTCAAAAGGATAGGTTCGCGAACTCAAATGCCCAATAAGTCACATGAGAATTTTTCTTGTAATAGGATCCCGAATTCACCCTTTTAGATTTGCGAACTCAAATGACATTAAAAGCCTAGGATAGGTTTTCTTCATTAGGTTCGGGAATTCACCTTTTATGTTCACGAACTCAAATGTTAAAAAGGTCTCACATAAATTTCTCTATAATAGTTTCGCGAACTCAAGTGACTTATTAATCTTACTCTTGAGTTCTACAAGCTATAGGTTCACGAACTAAAATTTTAGGTTTGTGAACTAAAATTCTCTTCGTTACTTACCTTGATGATGTTTCTTCAAATTGATGTCTTCTTGTGATCTTCAATTCTTTATTATTCATGAGTATATTGGAAAATCCTAAGACTCAAGAACCTAATCTATTCCAAGCCGAAGCTGATTTTAGTAGGTGTAGATGGTGGGTTTTTGACAAGGATTAGAATTGTAAAATCGTCCTTCTGCCTGATTGCAGGGACATAGAAATATCCACACATATTTCTAACTTCACATCAGAATACGAAATACTGTATTTTTACTTATAATCTGCAGGAGAATTAAGAATACAGTCTCTGCAAATAACTACAGGCGTTCTATATTGACCATGTAATCTATCTAATAAATCTCAAGCTCCTAGATGGATTGCCCACTAGTATAGTACAACATGAGACTTCTCTAGTGCCATTCCTAGAGATTGTTTTGTATCCAATGACTTCTCTAGTGCTATTCCTAAAGTTTGTTATGTATCCAATGTCGATACTTAAATTCTTATTTGAACAACATCAATTTGCTGTTATACGCATATTATGAAAATAACTAATGCCTGATCTCCAAGAACGCATTTTAGCTTAATTCCTTGTTCACAAAGAACACATCACAAATTGTTGTCCAGAGCTTAAAATATGCTGCTTTAACATTTTGCTCAAGGACAAACCACAAAATATGCGTTGTTCCTCTTAGACGCGCCACAATCAAAGAGAAATACCTCCAAATATGCGTTGTGTCTCCGCGCTGGGCTAGCGCTAGCACCAGCCTCACTAAGGAAGCGCCCTAAGATGCGCGTCACATTCTGCGTGCCAGATCAAGGCCAGCGCTAGCTTCACTCTAACATCGCCCCCTAGCAAGGGACATGCTCCTAGCGAGTCACTTGTTCCTAAAAACTCACAAGGATCCTAGCGAGTCACTTACTCCTTGCAAGTCATAAGTTCCTAGCGAGTCACAAGGCTCCTTGCAAGTCACAAGGCTCCTAGCGAGTCACAAGGATCCTAGCAAGTCATAAATCTCCTAGCAAGTCACAAGATCCTAGCAAGTCACAAGCTCCTAGCGAGTCACTTGCACCACTAAATCAGCGTCTTAGAGACGCATCATATTCTCGTTGGCTAAAGCCAGAGCTAGCATCTTTGCTAACAGTTTTCTAGGGACGCATTTCTTTGCGCTAAAGCGCTAGCTTCTTAGCTAGCAGCGTCCCATGGACGCATTACCATTTGATGCGCTAGAATACTAGCTTTTTTGCTAGCAGTGCATTACCATTTGATATGCTAAAACGCTAGCTTCTTTGCTAGCAGCGCGTTACCACTTGCACCTAAAACCCTAGCTTCTTTGCTAACAACATCCTTGCGATGCATTATTATTTGCGCCTAAGAAGCTAGCACATTAACTTTTGCCCCTAAGAAGCTTGCACATTAGCTTTCGCGCCTAAGAAGCTGGCATATTAGCATTTACGCTAAGGATCTAGCACATTAGCATTTGCGCTAAAGAGCTAGCGCTAGCTTTCTAGCCACTCCTTAGTGACGTATTAGCATATTTGCGCTAGGGAGCTAGCGCTAGCTTGCTATACACTCCCTAACGACGTATTAGCATATTTGCGCTAGCCACTAGAGGTATATTAACACATTTGCGTAAGGAGCTAGTGCTAGCCTTGCTAGATGCTTCCCTTAACGACATATTACTCTGCACTAAGAAGCCATCCCTAGCTCTGCTAGCTGCTTCCCTTAGAAATACGCCATTCTTTTCAGTGTTATCCTAATGCCAACACTAGACTTATATGGTTATCTAATAAGCCTTCTTGCTTAGGAAGCTCCTCGCAATTTTGGCTCAAACACTTCCAGAAATATACCTTGTCACTTCTAAGATGACTCATGGATATTAAAACAACCATGTTACTCCTAAGTTAGTACATGACCAATAAACTTACCAGACATGGCACTAACCAGTTTGATTATCAATTCAGTAAGTTGCACAACTTGCCTCACTTACTTAGCAAGTCATTGACTTAAATTGACCTAATCAAAACAGTAGTGGTTCTCGACTCCACTATCATTCTACGAGATATCAAAATACAACACATGGGGGGATTCTCATTGGGCTATTGGTCTGGCGGTCTACGTCAATCGTGCGTTGTCGCAACACATCCACGAACAAGAAGGTAACAAGTAGTGGGACAATTACAAGATAATTGAGAGTACGAGGAGCAGTGGTCATACAAGTCCTCCCTACTTTTCGGACATGACTTCACTACAATCTCCACAATCGTTACTCCTCCACTTCTTCTGTAACTTTCACCACTTACGAGAAATCAGTGTGTCTCCTTAAAAAATTATAAAAAAGAACAAGAAAAAACTAAGAGACAAAAACATACAAAATTAGCGATTTATCCCAGGCATAATCCATTATTCTCTACACACTACAACTACTCATCACACCCAGACGTCTCAACCTTCTTTACTTCCCTCTCCTAAGACCTACCTAATCTTCTCCACATTTGTGATCAAAGTAGGACGTGAACGGCCATTTTTGGGTTTATACTTGTCCTGTTCGAGCATGATCTCTCAAACCTACTTGAAAGTACCATTTTACAGTACATTTGTTTTCACTCTAAAACAGTAGGCTAACTAAAAAAATAGTTTAGGTAACTAAACATGACGACATACTTGATATGCCAAGATATATAGGTTCAGAAAAAACTCTGACCAGATTATACATAATTGTTGATTTATATAAAATTTAACTTATAAGCGAAATAAGAACACTCTAAGATAAAAAGTTAAATATTTTTTTTATTAGGTTTTAGATTTTGGCATGTCTCGTTTGTTAACTGGCCCGATAATCAAAGTCGTTGATGCAATTTCCAAACAACTGCGCTAAAAATGAACAATTTGTATTTCTTCTTTAACTGATAGTTAGTGGCATTCTTTCTTTACAAAAAAAAAAGAAGAAATACTATAATTAAACCTCTATAATTTAATCACTTCCGGTTTGACATAAATTTATTAATTAGTCAAGATATTAAACAATCGATAGTTTACTAATAATTTAATAATTTATGAAGATCTTTTTATGTATTTAAAATTTTAAAATGACTCAAAAGATTTTAGCTGATGAGAAAATAATCGAGAGCGTCGTTGGAAATGCAAAACGAGTATGTTGGCGTAGATGAAACTTTGTTTTCCGATTACCTTTATGATTTTTTAATAAAATGAAATTTTTGTAAGAGTTTTTAGTTGCATCATAAAAAGATAACGCACCACAAACTCTTGTGATGTTAAAAATATTCCAAGATAATATGACGTCAACTTCAAAAAGCAGATAAGCAGCCTTGAATCGTTTATTATTTATAACTTTTTTTGCTGAAGCAGTCTTGGTAAAATCATCATAAGTAGATTTTTAATTATACATATATATATATATATATATATACATTTGTTAATTATTATTTATATATTGAAATATAAAGTACAGTTGGATCATTTATCTTAGGAAATAAAAAGAGATAAAAAGGAGATTTTTTCTTTAGAAGTTAAGGGAATAAAGAGTAGTCACGATTATAAGATCTGTTTTTAATTTTGAGATAAATAATGATCCAGATTTTTTTAATAAAACCAGATTAATTATAAATGGGGTTGAGATTTTATCTTTGATAAAATATATAGATCTCCTTATGGCTTAGTTTTAAGGTTGAGATCCTCTGCGTGGTCAAGATTGTAAGATCTATTTTTAAGGATGGATAAAGAGCGGTCAGGATAAAAGGGTGTTGGGATCTGTTACACTTTCATCCGACGTCCCAGATTTGTTGTGCCATATGTTTCAAACCCATCATTTACAACACTGCCGTTACAAACTTCTCAAAACACTACCGATCAGAATTAGACCTTCTCAAAACACTTCCGTTGCAAACTCATACGATCAAAATTAGGGCTTCTTTTATTTAGCTGTTTCTCCCTCATCTGCAAATCTTCTTAATCTTCTCCTCCCTGGTTCTCGCCATTCGATCCCTCTCATTCAAACTTCATAATCAATTTCCATCACAGAAATCATATGGTAAAGCTGTAAAATTTGGTTAGATGTATGTGCTTTTCAAAGTTTTCAACAAGATTTTGATGTGCTTCAGAGATGTACGGTGTTTATTAGTAGATTAGATTCAAAATTACCCAAGCTTTAGTGTAATAATACAGTTGGGTTAACGGGTGTATGCATCTATAGGGTCTTTTGAATACTTAACTCCACTTGAAACTCTTAATCTGTTTCAATGAAAAATGAAACTCAGAGGTGATTTTAAGGGTTTCATTGGGTTTTTGTTCTACAGATATTAAGGGTAGAAAGATTTATATCTGTTCTCTTTATCTCCAGTCTTATTTTAAGGGTTACATCTACAAGTTACAACTTCTTATTAGATTTTCTCATTGTGCTCTCCTCTTCGAAATTCAGTCACAAGAAGATTTTGTAGAACCATCTGGAAACGGGATGTCATCATTTCTCAACCTATCGGGTATGTATTCTTCTATAATTTCAAATCAACCTATTGGATTTGTTATTCTCAATATCTTAGAAATGCTTATATTGTATAGTTTCTTGATCTGTTTCTGTTTGGTTTAATCCGTTTAATGAATCTGAAAGAAGTTTTAAAAAACTGATTTTAAAAATTTACAATTGCGTTTTGTAGATCTGAAGATCTTGGAATATTTTGTGGAGCATCCTATATTTGTTTTGCGGATCTGTGCTTCATTACATATCTGAAACAATTCGATAGGTGATTTGAATTTGATTATTATGAAGTCTGTTTTCAAGAGATTACTGAAGTTGGATATTTGAAGCAGCTAGCATAGTCTGGCATTTCATTTATTTTAGTGATCCAGGTCTGGCATTTTTTACGATCATGTACTTGAATCTCTGTTAGATCTGGGATTCTATCTAATCTTCTCACGATGGTTGTTCAAAGGAAAATTTCTTCAACCCATTTTTGGGCACTCATTGTTATTTTGTTGGCAAGTGTGTGCAATGGGTTTTATCTGCCTGGCAGTTATATGTACACAGCAGGAGAGTCGATATTTGCAAAAGTGAATTCACAGTTATGAAAGGTCTTCAGAGATTTACAGGGTATCATCTTCCCAGGCTTCTCTATACTAATCATATACTGTCAAAAATTGCGCAAGCCCTCTCTACACTACACGGTGAGCACCATCTTGCTTCGATCGGATTTCACTCTCATATCTTGGTTCTCCAATGGTAATTATGCTTACCTCATTCTCTTATTTAATTGATGTTGCAGTTCTTTCGTTGGTGAACTACATATTCACAGGTAAATCATATTCCCAGTATATTCTATTATTGTTTCCCCAATTTTTGGTTTCTGTAATTTATGTTGGTGATTTTTGTGATATTGTTGGATATGGTTTTTGAGATTATTCTGATTTTGTATTATTGGTTCCCCTATTTCCTGTCTCTGTAATTTATGTTGATGATTTTTGTGATATTGTTGGGGTATGGGTCCTGTTATTTTGCTAAAAACCCAATAGTTGGATTAAGGTATATTGGAGTGCTTTGTGTGGTTTTGATTGTTGTTGTGGTGTAGGGATTGATATCAAGGCTCAAATACATATCCACATTTTAGTTCCTGGAACTGAGATTAGCATCCATGACTGTCTATGCTCATATGATTATTATATGTTTTTTGAATTCTAATATTAGGATTTTGTGCAGTGCATGCCCAGGCTTGGTTCTGTCATTTAAGCTTAATCTCATATGATTGTTAGTTACAAAAATACCTTATATTTCAACTTGGTAAGATGCCTAGGCATGTTTCCTTTATTGTAGTTGCTTTAGCTCACTGAATAAGTCCTCCATAATTTATGTGATTAACTAACTGCAACATCCAAAAGTATAATGATTATATACATCAACATAAAGCACCTGCGATATTGATGAAAAACGGCTGTCAATCAAATATATATTTGGCCTCAACCAGGATAAGCATTTCTTTAGCATTTGAATGGCAATTACTTTACAATATTGTCTGTGATTTGTAATTTGTTATTAACAGCTCGAAAATACTTCTGTACAGGAGCAACAACTAATGGTGTAATGCCACATATATATACTACGGAACCAACTGCAATGAGAAATAGCGAGGTCTTCCCTATTCTCCTTTGTGTTTAAGTATTCACTGGGTTTCATATTCATGTGCAGTAGGGAGACAAAACCAGAATGCTTCAAATACCGTCTTTTTGGGCTCCCAGCTGGAAAATTGGCTGTTGTACAGAACATTAAGCCTGGTGCGAAGCTTTTTTTTCTTTGATGTTAACCTGAAGCTTCTTTATGGTGTACACAAAGCTACATCTAGAGGAGAATTTGGCTTAGAGCCAAATGGTGTGAAGAGGCGCATTGAAAGAATTTTGGATGCATCTATTATGTGGACTTATCTATAGGGACAAAGTTCAAGTCATTTCCTCAACTTTCGCTCACAGCATTGTCCATGAGTTTCGAAAATTTGAAGAAGTATGGGAAGATATGTGTTATGATGTCCGTGATGGAGTTCTTTCTGAGCGATTGACAATCCAATCTATAAGAACTACTATGTCAAGAATTTTGAAACCCTATACTGAATTGGCAGATTTGCTGTATGACACATGCAAAAATTTGAGTAACTGGTATGGATTAATTCCGCAGCTATTTCCCAATGCTAAGTATATCTATGGGATCATGACCATGTCTATGTTGCCGTGTCTGAAGAAGCTGAGACATTATGCTGGAAAGCTACCTCTTCGGAAGGATGGATTGCAGCAAATGTTAATCCAAGGTTGCCACCAGAGCCGGCAACTTTTGCGGTTCTTCCTGATATTGGGTATTTCGAATTTATCCCACTTCTTGGCGATATGGAGAACACTGGACTATACAATGCTGCTGCTACTTTAGTCTACGACGAGGCTGAACCAGTTGGTCTAGCGCATGTTAAAGTTGGCGAAGAGTACGGAATGATCCTCACCCATTTTGCAGGTAAACATTCAAATCTCTCATCTAATTCAATTGTTTATCCAGTATGAACTGCGTTTACCGTTAAAGTTATACTGTCACAAAATATTTAGCTTTTAAGTCGATGGATACCGTTTTGTTATCAACTGTTGGTTCACGGTGTTATTGTGATTACGAAGACATGATTAGCTGATAGAGCTGAGTAGTCAATGGATATCCTATTGAAACTTCTATTTCATTACTACCCCGTAAGTATAAGGGGGAATATTTTTAAATAAAATCAACTGTTCTTTTCTCTCTGTTTTTTAATAAAACTGGGATATTTTGATTACTCAATCAGTACCATCGCGACTTTCGCAACTTCATCGGCATATCTTCTTTTGATTTTTGCATTAATCAGTACCATTAGTCTATTTTATGTAATAATTACCTAGGAAAACGGAAATATAGATGAGAAAATATGGTCACGGGTTTTGTTCCTAATCAATGTTTCATACTTGGAGATTAGTAGAGAAAACTGCTCTCCAGCCACTAAAGGATGGCAGCATCCTTAGTGGGCACTTTTGCTATTGTAATTCATCATACTATTTTAATGTCGTCATCCGACGATAATTTTTTTTTTATTTTTGTGGTGACGTTGCTGAAATGATGATGACTAAAAAAATAGGTGATGTTTTTATGCCTCATGCATGGTCCTGGACATTTTCTAGCATTGACAAGCATGATCCTGCTGGCTACCCTAAGGACATTTAGTTGGATTATCAAGTGCACACCAAGCACATAGTACTATCTGTTGCTCTGTGCGATGTGCATTTGAAATGTGAAACTTTATGTGCTGGATTTTACATACCTCAAATTACTAAAACTATATCAAATCGGTTTGTTACATGGTGGTTTCTCTAAGAGTTATCATCATCTTCAGTTCTTGGCAATTACCATTTGTTTTTCTTCACCATAGTGGTTGATAACTCGATATAAAACTTTAAACTTAAGCTTCACCTTAGTTGTTCCACATTTATTATGTTTTTATCTTGATCTTGGACTCTATGTCTAACATTGGATAACAATGTCAACTTTCCACTGGACTAAACCTCTGTTTTTGTTTGGATGGTTTCTGTAGAAGTGCCTGAAGTGATTTCTGTTTTGTGATTTCTGTGTGTGTGTTTGTAATGTGTATCTAGGTTCGAAGGGAAGCTAATTAAACACACCTGAAGTGACATATGTAGCAGGGAAGAGAGGCTGTGATCTTGAATCTGTGGAGCTGATGGTTATGGAATGAATGGGTTTGATGGCCGGAATTCAAGGAATGGATCTGTTTGAAAGCGAGAGGGTGAGTCTGTGATGGTTCTGATTCAAGTTAGTGTGGAAATGGTATGGATAATAAGTCACAATTGAGATGGAAGTCGAAGCTAAGAGGAAAAAATGGGTTTGGTGGTACGGTTTCAATAAGAAGCAGTGAAAAGAGGAAAGTTGGTCGCTGTCGATTGATCTCGGATTCCAGTTTGGACCGAGTTTGGGTTTGAGCTGGTAGTAAAGTAGCTTGAAATGCTGGTGGTAGTATTTTAGACGATAAACTTTGAAGTTGTTCTTGTTTCTTTTGTTTTTCCAGTTTGAACTTTGTATGAAATCTATGGATCTATATATTTTGGATGAATACTAGTTTATCTTTTTAAACTTTGTAAAAAAATGTTTGTTATAACGTGTTAAAATATATTTATAGTTATAAAATGTGAACTAGTATTTTTTTATAAAATTATACATATAAAATATATGCACCGTATTTCACCGATATTTAAACCGAAATTTCCTCGGTATACCGGCGTACCAGTGTATTGCTCTCGATCGGTACGAACCGAAATCCGGTATGGTACAACCTTGGGTGGTACTGAGCAGAGAGCAATAGGAGTGTTGGCAGTGAAAGAATATGGAGAACTGTTGCTGCCAGGATTTGCGAATATTAGGTTTGAAGCTGTGAGATGGTTTTGTCGTGCTTTGTTTGAAGCTGTGAGATGGTTTTGTCGTGCTTTGATGATGGAGTTTAAATGGGGGTTTTTGAGTTTTGGAAGGATTATGAGATGGTGGCAGTGTTTGGGTTATGTTAGTTAGCATGGATTGGGTATTGTTGAGTTTTAAATTTAACAAATTTCAGAAACAAGGAGGGAAACAAAGTGATGCTTGCTGCCGAGAGAGGGAAATAAATAAAGTTATGGAAATACCATTGTAATCTGATTTTTTGAATGGTTTGTGTATGAATGCAAATCCAATTTGCAGGGACGGAGATATAACGAGATTAAGAATCAACAGCAAGTTGATATTAGTATCACCAATTGTTAGACACATACATTGAGCATACAACTTCTCTTAAAGACAATACCACAAGTCCACACACAGCATTAGAGCTAATACTACAAAGGGTAGTTCTTAGCATGTCAATTATTTATGACCGGAATCATTACTAAGATAGTACAGGAACCTGAAAGATTCACCACGACACAACTGTGCCACAGATCTGGAAAGGTGTGGGATGCAAAGTCGATGCATCTAGGGCCCTTTCGAGCCTTCTTATATATTGTTGTAATTTAGAGTGATGTATTCCAGTACTTTATTGCAGATACACACCTGTGATGGTTTTCATAATTGACTGCAGAAGCTTCTTTTTATTTCTCCTATTTAGTCTAATATGATTCTCTTGGTTTCATGTACCATTGTGGTTTTTCTATTTACTCTTATATGATTCTCTTTGGTAGTATGATTCCAGTGTTTCTCAATAAAGTTTCTCTATGAAAGTTCTGGATTAACGTTATTTTAGATGAAGAGAGGGTGCAGCAGGACTTCAAATTGTTGATGTTCTTATTGCGAATAGCTCAACATAGGTGTGGGTTAACTTCACAGTAACTACAGCGACAGGGATAATAATTTTGTAGTTCTCAACTCCTTGCTTTACTTTCTTCACTTCTTCACCATTCGATTGAACCATACTATCTCTGGAATTTATTATATATATATATAATATAATACAGTTCTTCAACTACAATTTGAAAGAATGCTTTTCGGGAAGGAAGCTTTGGTAAAGCCAAATCAATGAAGAGCTCCGTTGAAAAGCAAACTGCTAGAAAACATTTGAAGCCAGTGAGGGGTGGTTTGAACATCATGACAAGAATCTGACCCCATGAATCCAGAAGGCTTGACAAAGACCTATCTTCTTCCCTAACAGAAATATCAAAAACTGAAGAAATTATCGTGTAGTGTAAGATTTGCATTTGTGACTCCGTGGAGATCATTATGCTTAAATAGTGGTGGAGTCGAATTCTATAGGAACACATCTATTATAGGTCCATGCCGGGCCTAATAGCACCAAGGAATCTTGAGATCCGGATGGAATGCATAGCGTAGTGAGGATCCATCCATATTGACTGACACAAATAGTTGGGGAAATAAAAAACAAGTAAAAACGTAGACTTAAATTATAATTTTAAAAATATTTTTTTGTGAAAAGGAAAATAAACTAAACGGGTTTGGAAGGTTCCGAGGGCAGTGTGGATATTGATGATGAACGCATTTCCTCTTTATCAGCGGGAACCAAATGCCGAAGAAGAAAAATAACAATAAGGTTTAGTTTGGTATTATTGTGAAATTTATAAAAGCGCTTTCCTGTTGTGCGTTGATATGCTATGCAGTGTAAAAAAAGTTGTTGAACGTTTGGTAACAATAAACTAAAAGCTAAAACTGATTAAAAGAGTGCTCAAATTGTGTTTGGTAAAATATCAGCTTCAACAATTATTGTTATAACAAATGAGAAAAACAAACATATCTTTTAAAATAGTTTCATATTAATTTATAGATTCTTAAAATAAATATTTATATATGAACATATATATTTGGTTCTTAATATATATATATTGTCACACCCCAAATTCCGGACCAGGGTCAAATCCATATGAAGATCCAAACTCAAGGCGTTACGGGTCGGAACGAGACACATGCAATATATATATATATATATATATATATTTCAACTAATTTACTTTTCATATCAAGTATAATTGAAACTTTACGTAATCATGAATTGAAGCATATGAATCCATTATTCATCCTTAATAATATTTTCAATATTTTAAATCAAAAATTACAATTCAAGTAATACAAGAACAATTCAATCACTAAGCTAACTAACTTATTAGTTCCATTCTCAACTTCAAAGAAATATACAAGAATGTCAACTGGGGTGAGATGACAGCTCAGTAGAATGCATTCCCAATCTCAAAACATGCATAACAATATCAATGAGTAAAATGACATACATTATGAGTATACGACATGATTTCGAGCAATCAATGATACATATGTATTCAACCAACAAGATTATCACACAAGTATTATTTTCAACAAATCATTTAATTCATTTTTTCAATCATGAATCCAGAATACCATTATTGTTTCTAACAAATCATCTAATTAAGATTTCAAAACAAGACTTCACAATATTAAATATTTTAAATAAGTCATCCAATTAGATTTCATAACACCAATAAAATTTCCAATAATTTATCCATTTAGATTTCAACACATGAGTTCATGGTACAAATGTCCTTGGTTCGTACACCACCTATCGTTTATCCAGCACGGACAACCGCCATCGACGGACAGGAACATAAGTTCCTACACGGGGTTCATTCCATTTAATTCTCGGGGATCATACCCGTTGTTAGCATGAAACAATGTTCCATCTAATGGTAAAACATGAACTCATTTCTACTTTGTAAATCATTTTTACTAACAATACAAGCAACCATGAATAAATCAACAACAACATATCCAAAATTCACAGCAAACCAACGGTTCAAACAAAAGATATTGAATTTACAATGACATCCTAAATACTTGGCAGATTATATATTATTACTAAATAATTCATGGTAAATTTATAATAACCTGAAATTGAGCAAATCAAAATCAAAATGAAAGATATCATACATATCTACAACTTTTATTAAGATTACAAATCATTCTAACATCATTAAGATTGCCTAAACACATCAAAACCATAGCAAAGCGAATCTGTCCAGAATTTCATAAACTATCATTCAAACTAAAACAAACATTTAACGGTGAATTTACGGTGGATTATATTCAAATTTTAACCAAATATACCTAAGCATGTTATCTAAAATTTACGAAAGCCGATCATCAATTATAGACATAGATTTATTTATATAAATTACTGAAATCTAACAACACAAAATCATACGAATTGAAATCACGAAAAACGCCCAAAGGGAAAGGGGTTTAACATTCTACCTTAATTTAGCTATAATCTCCTCTTGATTTTTCCATTTCCTTCTTCTCTAAACACCCTAGCTTCCTCTCCTTCTTCTTCTCTTTAATTTTTTTGGTTTTCTCCCCAATTTATTATAAAACCTTATACTAATATTAATAATTTATTTAATTATTTTAATTATCTTTTTATTTTATCTTCAATTTTATTTTATTATTAAAATTAATCATGTGACTATATTTCCACCCCAAACTTGTAACTTTCCTAGTTCAAGCAACCTACTTAGACTAAGGCAAAGTAAATAACAACATAAACAAACAAAGTTAACTAAGGGCATAACCGACCCAAAACCGTGATTATTAGAATTATTTTTACTAATAATAATTATTATTGTTAAAAAGCATTATTTTGAACAACCATATTTTTTAATATTGACATAATTTTGAAAGAAAAAAATCAAACAAAAATTAGAGTAATTATTTAATATTTAATCTTATTTAAATATTGATAATTTTTTTTATATATTTTATTACATATCTATTTTTTTGTAGAGTGAATATCAAGAATATACAAATTATTTATGAACATAAAATTAAAATGGTATGTAAAATATATTTTGAAACTGAAAATAATAATCTTTAAAGAATATTATAATATTATATATACGATATCAAAATTAATTGTAAAAGATTTAAGGGTAAGTTTTATCATTTATAAAAAAAAGTGGGAATAGAAAAATAAAATCAGGTATTAAAATAGGGTGGGGCCATAGCTTCTGCTTTTAAAAGCTCATATTCCCTAACTTTTAAAAGCAGACGAATTTTGGAAGTGCTTTGTATAAAAAGCACTTTGTAGAAAGTTTATTAAACATCGAAATGAAATATTATTATCATATATATATTTTGAAAATGCTTTTGGAAAAACAAAAACAATATTAAACTCAGCCTAAATGTTGTATATAAGGTAACTAGATGGAGAATTCTGTCGGGATATACAAATCCAATATTCAACAAATCGAATATTATTTTATTAAATTTATACAATCATCTTTCACATCTATTGAATAATGTGTGAAGTGAAAAGTTTGCAACTAAGGCCAATAAGATACCGAGGGTTGATATGATGCAGTTTGTTAATTTATTTGTTAGATAATGTACGTTGTTGACTATTTAATTTTAAAAATAAATTAAATAAATTCAAAAATACTAGATTATTTGTTGCAAAAGGACTCGATATATATTACTTTTATGACTAAAAATACATGGTTAAAGTTGTTTAAAAAATTAAGGATATATAAGATTCATGATTTACATTTGGATAAATATTAGTTCCGTGCGGTTATGGCACAGGTTAAGCCATAGTCAAGAATATAAAGCACAGTTGGGTTATAAGTGGTGGCTTGGATTTCATCTTGGAAAGTTAAGTGTGGACAAATAGTGACCTATATTTCATCTTGGGAAGTTAAGGGGGACAAAGAGTGGTCATGATTATAGGATCTGTTTTTATTTTTGGGATAAGTAGTTGTCCATATTTTTTTAATAAAACCAAATTCGGTTATAAGTGGTGGTTCAGATTTCATCTTGAGTAAGATATATGGATCTCATTGATGGTTTAGTTCTAAGGTTGGAATCCTCCGATAAGTTTCATCATCGACGGCTGCGGTTCAGTCATTGATCTATGTTTTAAGGGTTATGATGGATTTATAATCAGGTTATAAAGGACGACTCGGATTTTATTTGAGGATAGATAAAAAGTGGTTGTGATGGGTTTTAAGGAGAAGATAAAGAGTTGTCAGGATTGGAGGATCCGTTTTTAAATTGAGATAAATAGCGGTCAAGGTTAAAATCAAGGGTATAATTGAAAAACCATAAAATCATCCAAAGTAATCCATTGAGGAGATTCAATTTTAGTTAATCATGTTAAAAAAAAACAACCATACATTTCCACGCTCTCCCCTAATTTCCCACATTCAATGTTCATTATTACCTCACGCTTGAAAGAAAAAACGGATAAAGTGATATCAAAGTCACAGTCGTTTCATGTTTTTTCCAATAAATTGAATTGAAGCTGGATGGTTCGCTCTATTCCTCGGTATCTTATTTTACCCCTTCTCGCTCTATGAATCTCTCTCCCCGGCGTGACCCTAGATGCTGCATCACCCTTCAAGAATATATTGAGGTTCGGAGTTCCAATATTCGGTGGAGGTTTCAAATCTTCAAAATGGTAAGTTTTTTTTTTTAAATCATCATCTTTTTTTTGTACTCTTTTTAATTTTCTTAAGAACAGTTAAACCCTAATTTTTCGTTTATTGGGTATAGTAAACTATGGCAAAGTTCGCCACACCAAGGATTAAGCTTCCGAGGAACAAGAGAGAAGTAGTGGTGAAGCTAATTAGGCGTGATATTGCATTACTTCCTCAGTCTGGCCAGGATACTACTGCTGGGATCAGGGTATCTCTCTCTCTCTTTGTTTCATTTCCGTTGCAATTATATTTTTCGATATGAAACTCCAGCCATGTTCAGATATCAACAAAGGTAATTTCATTTCTTTCTATCCTATCCTAAGGAAAGTATGCTTAGAGCGTCCACAGTGGGACGATTAAAAGTAAGACTAAAGATTAAAAGAAGTCTTTATTTCGTAATTTGGTGGCGCAGTGAGACTATTTACTTCAGTGGATAGTCCAAAAAATCTACTGTAGCCAACTAGATTTAGGATTTTTTCTGGACTAAACATGCTTTAGTCGGGCGGGCTCATGGTGTTCCGCTTAGCCTCAAGTGGTATCGTAGTGAATCGTCCAGAGCCAAGCGTTATTCTAGGACAACGCTTAAAAACAAGGGCGGTAAGCTAGGAATACGCCTGATCAAGCGTTATTCTGGGAGTACTCCGCTCAGATATAGGCGAGGCGTTAGGATGCCGCTCGCTTCTAGGCGCACCCCTAGGAGTCCGCCAGGCTGATTTGTTTCCGTTTTGTTATCATTTTGTTATCGCGGTCAATGACTATTTTTTGTATTCTGATACACCTATAAATAAATGAATTTATATCTATCATTCCCATTTCAAATCCACATCTTTTACATTTCATAGAAAATTTATAATCTATCGTTTTCATAATTATGTCTTACGAAAATTTTACGCTTAATGCAGATAATTTTACCATAGAAGAAGATTTATCCCTATGTCGAAACATAATATTACATTATCCAGCAAGGGGTTATGAACATCGGATGAATGGTTCACTGAGCATGCAATGGTTAGAAGATATTCATGCTAACTTTTGTAATGAAACCGGTAACCCCAATAACCGGAACAGAGCAGGCCTTTTTTGTCGATATATGGAAATCACAAGGGCAGTACTAGAATTTTCTTCTTTAACCGCTAAGGTGAATGAAAGAAGAATTAGGAATGAAACTGATGATGAAGTTGTTGCCAGATCTCTGGAGGAATGGAGAAGATGGAAACGTTCAGATTTCAGGTACCAACCTCATTTCGAGATCCTAAAGGTGATGGAAGAATACAATCCTTTTGGGTTGATTATTCTCCGAAGATGTGAAGAACGTCGTCCCGGGCGTCATACGACCCGTTGAAGGTTTGATAATAGGTTTGCTTAAATATTTAAGTGTAATCTATTGATTTATTATATTTCATCTCCTTTAATGTATGCCTTTTCGATTCAATGAAATGATGTTACAAAATAAATATACTTCCGGTTACAACCAAACTCTGAGAGAATATTTGAAAATTTTCCAGAATACGAAGATAAAGTTAAAAATTACTACCGATTACAACCAAACTCTGACAAAAGTTAGAAAAAATCTCAAAATCCGGTTGATAAAGTTAGCAGTTACTTCCGATTACACTTTGGACTTAATGAACTCGTAGCTTTCAACAAATGTGAACTCTTCTCCTTTTTCCTGATAGTAGTGCATTTTTGCGAGATCCTCCTACAGAAGCATAGGAAAAAAAACATAATTCATCAAGTTAACTATGTTGTTATTGGAAGACCAAACAACTTAGCTTATGTAAAAGATACTTACAAATTGTTGGATCGACAAGCCTAAATGGGTGGGGTTAAAGATCCGTTGTTTTATAACTATATAATCAGCTATCCCTTTTCGGATAAGTTGGTATCTATCATGAATTTCTTCCAGATATCTTTGCTTTGGATTTCCATATTCTCGAGCATATTGGATGTAGATCCTACCCCAAAAGGTTTCAGGTTCAACCCTTCCAGCTATGACATCTTCACATAAGGTTTCGTTATGCCAGGTTTTGGTTATAGCCAAATCTTCAGCTGAATCAAATGTTGGCATGTTTGTAGGTAGAGTTATGAAGTGAATTACAAAGAGGAGATGATTAAATGAAATTTATAGAGTGTATGAAACTAGGTGTGTGTGGTATTTGGTAGAGAACACATATGTATTTATAGGATAAAGAGAGAGACTTAACGGCTAGTATTTTCAAAATCTTACTACTTAGCATGAATTCTCTCTAAATACAGAATTGGTCATCAAATCTCTCTAAATAACTCATACTCATTACTCCATGTTCAAATGAGACAACTCTTCGGCTAGCAAATGACTTTGTAATTTATGATAAATTTTTTTACAATAAACAAATAAGTAGAGCTAAACTCACTTCCGCAGGCATCGCGGCTACACTTAGCATGTGCAACAAGCCTTTAAACCCCTAGGTGCCCCTAGCGGCCGAGTTTTGTCTCGGGGGGGGAGGGGGGGTTACAAGAGATTTACCCACAAAACCTATCCAGAGGACTTACAAATTTTTAATCCTCACCAAAATCTGACCATACGTGTTCGATCAAGTCATTTCGCAAACGAATATGAATATCTTTGTCGAATACTGCACGTCGACGTTGGTCCATTCTCATTCTCGAAAGTTCAGCAGTGTCGTGTCTAGAAATATTTACCGGTGCACCGTGGCTGCGTTGATCATGCTCATGCGGCCAATCACTGGGTAAACGCTCATCCTCCACTATCATATTATGTAGAATGATGACAATTTTCATTATATATGCTAATACGTCTGGATTCCACATTCGTGCTGGTTGCTTGATGATTGCAAATTGATTTTGCAGTACCTCGAAGCCTCGTTCTACATCTTTTCGGCAACCCTCCTGTATAGCAGAAAATTTCTGTTTCTTCTGAGAATCTGGATGTTTAATCGACATCAAAATAGTAGCTATCTCCGGGTATATTCCATCACCAAGATAATACCCCATATCGTACTGACGTCCGTTGACAACAAAGTTCACAGCCGGTGCTTTCCCGTTGATTAGCTTTTTGAAAATATACGAACGGTTCATCACATTTATATCATTGTTAGAACCAGGCATACCAAAAAATGCATGCCAAAACCATGGATCATATGACACCACTGCCTCCAGGATAATACTTTCACTACCTTTGTACGCAGTGTAAGCACCGGATTCAGCCGATGGGCATTTATCCCATTTCCAGTGCATGCAATCAACACTACCAAGCATCCCCGGAAATCCCCTTTCCTTGTTCTCAGCAAGAAGCAGTTCAACATCACGCTTAGTTGGTGTGCGCAAATATTCTTTCTCGTACAGATGGACTATCGTCTTACAAAACCTACGAGTTGCTTCCAAAACTGTGGTTTCTCCGATCCGTAAATACTCATCTATTGCATCTGCCGCACATCCGTAAGCTAACATTCGTATTTCTGTAGTAACTTTTTGCTGAGGGGTTAATCCAAGAACACCACAAGCATCTCTTTTTTAAACAAAATAATTATTTACGACTACGACATATCCCATTATACGGTTGAATAATTCTCGCCGCATTCTAAATCTTCTACGAAATACATTAGGAGGAAACGTCGGGTTTTTGCAAAAGTAATCTCTCCATAGAAGTTTTACACCGGCATCACGTTCTCTTGGTATTTGGATACGGGTGTGTGGCCAGTTCATACTTGAAACAATTAATCCCGCAGTGACTGCTTGGTTATTTTGGCTCCATGCAAGTGAACCTTCGTCTGATGACTAATTACTATTGTTATCATCATCACCTAATGAAGAAGAAGAAGAAGAAGAAGAAGAAGAAGAAGAAGAAGAACAAGAACCATAATACTGATTGTTATTTTGATAATATGCCATTTTCTTTTTGATGGATGTATTTTTGGTTTGTATAATCGGAGAATCGAGTTTTCAATTTATAGGCAAATGAAGATAAGATTTTGAGTTTTGAATTTACAATATACGGTTGGTATTTTAATGCAAAACAGAGTTGAGCCAAGTGGGGTGGACAGACGCATCAGAGATATGAATTGTCGGTTGACAAGACAATACCAAATGACCAAAACGACAAAGGAAAAAAAAAACAGAGTTTTGAATTGACAATACAAAACAGATCTAAAGGATAAAATAAAAGATTATACATATAAGGAAATTCCAACAAAAAGCAGGCAAAAGAAAACGATAATGTAAGAAAAATAATTTGAAAAAACAATTCAAATCTGTGAAAAGAAAAAGTTTTCTTTTCAACTAACAGTTCAATGCTAATGAATTACTACTCTTCCGTATCTTGATTCTCGAACGCCGAGCGCGGGGGCTAAACGGAGGAAAAGCTGATCTGGAATGATAGTTATTTGATTGTATTATTGATGACGATCCCTGACCCATGATGTTCCACATTGGTGGTGGAATATTCTGAGTATACGTGCCAAACCCAATGGGTGATTGTTGTTGACGAAAATGGGCAAGCTGTGAGTTCAACATGCTGTTTTCATTTCGTAGACCCTGTATTTCTGCATCTTTGGAAATGATAAAGTCCATCCTCTCCTTAGTTTCATGTAACGTAAAATCACGAAACACGTGGGTAAAATCAGCATAATCTTGAACTAAATCATAAGCCGCGACATGTTATGAAAAAAATAAAATAAAATTCTAAACCATCACTGTATACTAAAATCAAATTTACAGTGTTTTGTTGTATAATTACGTATGGTAGCTGTTGTGGGGGAGGAATGAGTACATGTTCATGAGGAAGTTGGATGTTGTGTTTAATACGGTCACCAACATAGCCGTACGTTTCAACCTCCCAATCGACATTCATGGCATATTTCTGCAGGTTAGTCACATGTCGCCAATACTTCGTATACAGATCATAGTTAATGACATGTACTAATTCACTTGCAGGGACCAGACAATTTTCGCTCATCTCCTCAACCACGTCGTCTCTGCAGTTGGAAATACAACTAGGCGGGTTGCTAGGAACGCCCCATGTTTGATGGTTCTGCCTCCAACACCGATATCCGAGATACATGTTATTCTTTATCCAAGAAAATTACAATAAACAAACAAACCGATCAGTTAACCGAAATTCAAGGAAAATAAAAAACATTCTAATCGAAATAAATTTTTAAACTCACGGTGCCTAGCCAAGAGAATATTACCCTTTTCTATGAGAGCTCTACAGCTTTCCGTCCAATTCAGAATCCAGTTTCATGTTCACAGCTTCCCATTATTTCCAGGTCACATCGTCTACTGACAACTGATTCAGAGAAGTCCTTGAACGAACGATGTCAATAATCTTCCTCCGGCTTCCCGTCCATCGACGACATCTAGGCCACTCATGTTCACTTTCAGGCGAAGGGTTCTTTGGCCCACAAATGCCCAGATATTCGTACCCCCAAAACTAGAATGTCATGACAACCAATGGAATAAATAACTGAGCAGCAAAAAAAACAATTTAATAGAATTATAAATAATACTAACAAATTTACCTCCAAAATTTGGAAGGGTCCGACCAATGACTTTTGTCCCCTGCCAGATGCGGCGAGAACGGAATACAATTTAGAAAATGCAGGAGAACCCCAGTCATATTCGTTAACTGCATTTAAATCCTCAAAAACAGCTAACCATCCAGCATCAATATAGGTTTTTTCATTTGAAAAGAAGAACTGACCCAAAACATACATATAGAAGGCCTGGCCACTCTATCAGCAAGTGTACTATCATCGTTAGCCGCAATCAACGTTTGTGGATCAAAATATGTGCTCAAAAATTTAACCGTAATTGCATCTGAAACCCACTGGTAGGGAATACCTTCTCTTTTACAAACCTCACTATCTTTAAGTTCAAGAAAAATATGCTCCCGGACATATTCAAATTGGAACTTCCCTGAGTCATACGGAACACGTCTATCAATACCAATACTAATTCCTGTCAACATTACCCAATCAAGGGGTGTGAACCCAAGCTCACCAAACGAGAAGTGAAAAGTGTTTGTCGTATCCCAAAAGCGCTCAACAATATAGTCAATAAGTGCATGCAATGAATCTACTATATCTATGGTAAGTAATCGGTCCCATCCTCCCTTTTCAATAATATATTTGGCCCTAGGGCTATGTTTGACAATACCTTGGTAGGTCTGAAGAACCGATTTGAGGGAACCACGATGTGAAAATTTGAAATAGGCGTCGCTTGAATACGTAATATTGGTGGAGGCGTGACCCTCAGTATCTTCTACAACTGTATAGTTATCCAACCCGGGAACATCTACCCTTTCTTCAGTAATACGTTCTTCATCTGAATCCTGGACAATTTTAGTCTTCTTGGCCCTCTTATTTCGACCAACGAATCTGGACGTCAAACTGCTCGACATCTGGCCAAACAGTTCATACAACATTGAAAATCAAGAGTAATCATCACAATGCACAAAGATAAAAATCTACTTTAATCAATAAATCAAGGAAAAACATAATAATTTCATAATTACAAAAGTAATTATCTAATTAGATAATCATATGTACCAACATACAAAAATCAAACATTCTTGAACAAAATTCATCATTCACAAAATACTCCAATATCAAAACCTCAATTGTACCAAAAATCATCAAAATTCCCCAATTATATAATTCCATACACATAGGTTTTAAAACATAAACATTCCTAATTCCCAAAATTTCAAGACAATCTAGTCAATTCATCATAAAATTAACCACAACCCAACTCAAATTAAACAATAACTTAATCAATTATATCTTCAATTCAACAAATTATCATCAATTTTTTATACCCAATTTACAACATTCATAAACCCTAAAAATTATCCCAATTCCATAATTACAATTTCTAAAACCTAAATATCTCAATTTCACAATCACATGTTTAATCATTCAACATATATAACCAATTTAACTAACAAAACCTAATAATAAAACATACTCTAAATTTAATTTACAAAACAAATATAATTTACAAAAAATAAAAGAAATTAGAAATTACCTTGATTGCGCTTGGATGTTTGAAAATACCTTGAACGGAGTCTTAAAAACGTAGACGGGACTTTGGGTTCTCGTTTGGGAAGATTAGGGTTCAAGAGGAGAGGCGGAAGAGGGTTTGCGTTTGAAAACAAAAGGGTTCAGGAGAAAAATGGGTTGCGGCTGTAGAAGAAGGAAGACAGAATTGGGCGGGCTGCTAACAACTCGCTTGGAATCCCAGGCGGGGCGCTAGGACACCGCCCGTCCCATTCAACTCACACGTTCTGTTCGCACATGTGCTACTCCACCAAGCGTGTTGCTAGCACATCGCCCCATCAGGCGTGATTCTGGGACACCGCCCGTCTCTAGGGCGTGGTCCTAAGATACCGTCCATTCCCAGGCGTTACGTTAGGACTCCTCCCCACATCGAGTGTTACGCTAGGATTCTGTCTCGCACAAACGTTATCCTAGGATTCCGCCCATCTTTCCAAGCATGTCGCTAGGTAGGGCTGTCAATATACATCCGACTTCCGAAATCCGTTTTCGATAATCCGATATCCTATTGGATTTTATCCGTTTTATCGGATTTCGGATTTCGGAATCGGAATTACTATCGGATTTTACCTCCTTAGCCTAACGGATCCGGATTAGGCAATATCCGGGAGGTTAATATCCGACATCCGATAACCCAGGGATTTTTTGTAATTTCACACCCTGAATACATTTGCACCAGCACCACGGTCTTTCCTCTTTCCGTCTTTCGTCTCTCTTCTCTTCAGTCTTCAAGTCAGAGTTACAGACGATTAGGTTTAGGGAATAGGGATAGTGAAGACTCTCCCCACTGATCTAATCTCTTGATTCTTTTCCTTCATCTAATCTTCAACCAGGTAATTTATTTCTTCTTTGTTTCGTGATTTGGGATGTTTTAAGTAATTTGAGTGTGAAGATTTTCTAGGTTTCGATTTGTGGGTGTGTTGATTTTTAGGTTTCAGTATATGGGTGTGATGATTTGTTGATTTTTGGACATCTTTGATTTCGTTTGCTTTTGGTTATCAACATAAATTTATTGTGGAACTGTCAGGGTAGCAACAAATTTTTTGAATGATGTTGTGTTAGCAACATTAGGTCATATTGCTGTGATGGCAATATTAGTTATTCACTGTGAACAACTAGGTTTAGAATGTGATCCATCTAACATGTGCAAAGATGAGAAAAGCGGTTTAACTGCATGTTTGAGAGTTCCTGGAAATGGTATGAGTCTCACCTTTTTAAGTGTTAGTAGCTATATTGTATTTCTTTGCTTGAGTGTTATATTTCAAACCTTCTGATTTTGCTTTTGTTGATACCAACTGTTAAAAGAGTTAAAAAGTTCAGCCTTGGTGGAATTCTGGTAAAACTCTTATTAGATGCACAAAATCATTAAAGGTTACGTTTGAACTGTGATAATATGGTCAGTCTGTTGGTGGCTTTAATATTTTGCTTGATCGTTAGTGTGTGGTTCTAAATGAGGCACGAGTCTCAAATAGCGTAGTCACAAGAATAATACAGCCGCACTATATTTGTGCATCATTGCATAAAGTGCTCCTTTGCTTCTTCAGTTTATTAAAACTTGTACTTTTGACTGCATCCAGATTTCTGATTCAGTAACACATTCTTGTTCACAGATTCTCCAGATTATTCACTTCTGATTCAGAATAAGGGGACTAACCCTCTCAGTATCAGCATATCTGCTCCTAAGTATGTTCGGCTAGAGGAAAGTATCATTCAACTTCTACAAAAGGAAGACAAAAAGGTATCTATTTTACAGAACACGATACAATATGCCACAGTATTCTACTTTTTTCCATTAGTTCAAGTTCATACAGTTGGGATGATTCAGTCTAAGTTCACTTCACCCACATCGTCATGTATCATGGGACTGAATGATGTTCTAACACGTTATTTTAGAAGGCTAGTTCTATTTCCTGGATTTAGCCAAGTGTCTGTTGCATATTTCCCAGTATTTCTTATTTTCTATCCTGCCTTTGGCAAATCATCTGGCTGCTACAGGACACCTCGATTAGCCTCCACTGGAATCCTAGGCATTGATAGCGGAGTCAATTTGAAATTAGGATACTTCAATATGAGCATTGTAACCATACAGCCACAAAATGCTACTAGTATTGGTACTAAATTTTACAGAAACTTCCAAATCTCACTTCTCGTATTACTTTTTATCTTTCTAGTAATGTTGCTGGTTGATGATACTAAATCAAAGTAACTATTGTGGGTAATTCAGATGGAATATTTTTCATTTCACATTCCTACCAACTTTTGGATTTCTTAGTTTGCATAGTCTTATCCCTGTAATCTAGACCTGTGCCCCTTGTGGTCCTGTCTCATGTGCACCAAGATATGTTGTATTACACGTGAGGCATCACCTGTATATTATATTTTTAATAGTATGGGTATAATCAGGTGTGTTAAGGAGAAATCCATTATAACTCTGTAGAGTAAGGTTGACATATAGGTTCTGACATAATTTGGTGAAATGGTGAGTATGTTTTAGAACATTTTGAATGTGTATGAAGTCAGAAGAAGTCATTTTAACTTTGTTTTTTTTTTTTTTTTTTTAACCCAGAATTCGGATTTTATCGGAAAAATCTGAATTTCCGATAAGTTAACCTTAACCTTATCGGATTGGGTTTTCTAGAATCCGTCGGATTTTATCGGATTTCGGAATTCCGATAATCCTTAACCGTAACCTTATCGGATTTGTTAAAATCCGACGAAATTTAATCCGTTGACAGCCCTATCGCTAGGACACCGCCCAACTGTGGACGCCCTTAGATCCTATTTAGGGCTTGAGGGATGAGATTTTGTATATCACATATCATGGTGCAACTAACACCAAGAATTTTGACCTTTGTGTCTAGGTGTATCTATATGATGTCACTGTTTGTTTTTCTTTTGAGTGGAATGGGATCTTATACCCTTTCAAACGGTAAACCTTAGATTTCTGAATCACATTTTTTTTTATAGTTATTGATTGTCAATTCATTTTTGTAGTTTTGGTGCGTTCTTCGGTATAGATTTAGCTGTACAAGGTCATTTCTTTCAACCTTTTCTTAGCTGATTATTAGAGTTTTGTGCATAAATATTCTTCCTTATACAATACAATCAGGTGGGAATTAAATAGTTAAATATACAATCAGGTGGGAATTATATAGTTAAATTTAATGGCCGAGGAGAAACAACCATTAGTAGTCCCAGTCCACCACCCCAGCAGCAACACAAACTCTAATTGCAACTCCTACTGGTTCAGACTCTAGCTCAGAACCAGTTCACAAAGAACCTAGACAAGAACCTAGGTATATATTTGTTTCCTTTGTCGATGGTTGTAGATGTGATTGAGATTGTTATTTATTTTACTTAATATGTTATTGTTTTATTTGTGCAGCAACAAATCTATTCAAGATGTTGCTTGAATACAGACTTGAAGAAAAGGCTGCCTAGAAGGAAAGGCTTTTAAAAAAGGCACGTGCTGAGTCCGAGGAAAAAATCGTGGAGGCTGTCACAATCACCTCACCATGTTTTGATACTTTATCTGTGCAGTCCATATTCTTCCACATCTTGGATTGGTTTGCTGGGGATCGCATAGCAGGGTAAGGAAATCGGGTAACCGTGAAGCTTGGATTGGTTTTCTTCTTATTGTTAAATGCAGAAAGCGGTAGTCCATATCCACATTCAACAGCTCTTCAAAATCTGCAACAACCTTGCAGATTCCTTCTTCCTGGTGGCGCAACAACATGGGGTTAGTTTTCATCTTCTATAATTATTGTTCATGGTGGCTGGATTATATATAACCTTTGAGTGATTGGCATATTTAACTTATTCATAGTGACTGAATTTGATCAGGCTTGCTATAATTTCTATGATTCAACTTGATACCTACAATTTTGATGTGGTTGTCTGTTCTACAGGTCGCAGTGGCTGTGATGGTGTCCTGGTTGGTATTTAAGAACCCACAGTTGACATTCAAGGTGCATGACAAGTTTTTTTCATAACCAGATGGAAATTCCTCACCGTTATTAGACTTAATGTGGTGTCTTTACATACATTCAAATAAAAAGAGCTAATGACATGTTCCATTTTTTTACTTTTTAGACAGAAATCCATTGGTTTTTTATTCTCACGGGGACAAGAGTTTTTGGGGGATAAGCAAACCATGAAAAGTATCCAGTAGATCTAATAACTTTGTCAGTGTAATTATTCCTTTTATTGTTTTTTAAATAGAACAAATCATTTTTATTTATTCTTTGTAGTTGGAAGTACATACCTCCAAATTCATGCTATAGTTAAACAGTTTTAAGTTAATTGCAAGAGTTCTCTTTTGTAAATTGTACACTCAACAACGTGTAGAAAACTTATAATTGGTTGGTAATTGTTTATATGTAGGTTATGGATGAGCTATTAAGGCGGCCAAATGAATTTGATCAATGATTAGGTTTTTAGATTAAGTGACTAAAGTATACTTCTCTATAAGTTTTGAATTCATAATTGACATTGTTCTTTCTTAGTTCAGGGACCTTTTGATTGTATGTGAAGCTTTTAAAGTGTCGAATCTTTGTTGGTCATGCCTTCAATGTTCTTCAGAAAGATAATATTCCTTTAGTGATTATTGTTGGGTACAATTGCAATGTATGGGTTGTGGTTCGTTATAGAATTACCGGATCTCTATGATATCTCAATCCGATGTTTGGTTTTCTATTACAGAAATAATTAAGTGATATGTCTTTGGTATGCTGTCAAATTGTATAGCTAGACTGTATTTTCTTTTGTTGTTCCGTCTGATTGTCGGTTGATGCGGATGACCGAAGTTGGTTATGTTAACTTCATATATGATGTATGATGGTTGTTACTTAGTTTATAGCGGATTGTGTATCTTAATTTATTTACTTATTTTCTTTGATTTGCTTCATTGCAGTTTGCACCCATCTCAAATGGAGCCAACAACTGATCATATCCAGCGTAGCTTCTTCACAAGCTACAAGTTTCAGTAATACTTATGGAGGTTATGATTGTTTTAGGATCTCATATTTGCTTGAGTATATTTCAGGTGAAAAACCTGTGTTTCTTTGTGTATACTAAAAACTAAGTCTAACATGGTCTTTTAGTGAATATTAACTGTATATGCTCAACTTTGATGCCAAATTGTGGTTACATACATTTATAGGAAGTTCGGTATTTTTTGTTATAGTTTTCATTTATTTGATATTCCTTTTATATTTGATTGATTGATTGATCGAGGTGGTTTCATATTTGATGAGAATGGAATGGGTAGATACCTGTATTCAGGTGTTGGAAATCAAAAGTTCATGTTCAGGAAATTCTGATTTTAGGAATTCCCAATTATAAAATTAGGGTGTTATTTTTTTTAATTGATATCTAATTTAAATTTGAGACGCATACGTAGCAAAAAAATTGCGTGGCAAAAATATTGAAACAGATACATAAAGATTGCAAAAACGTGAAGGGACATATAAAAAGTGTTGTTGAATTAATTTACACGTCGCTTTACTTAGCCTAAAAAATAGTTTTGGGTTCACTTAAAAAACGTTTGTAATTAGTTTAAGAGAGTTTAGCAGGCATCAGTTAAATTAATTAAACGACTTTTATTAATTAAGCGGCTTTTATAAGCGTCGTAATTCGTCTTAAAGATTCCAGATGCATGATTTGAAACATTTATAAGTGTCTCTTAGATTGAAAGTAACAATTCTAAATGTCCCAAAATCGTTGATTTAGTTTGAGGACTCAATGTGCAAAGTGGAAATTCCTATCAAAAAACTTCTGAAAAATCTAGGATTTTAGTTGTTGAGAATTTGCACAAGCAGGTAATTGCATAATACATATAGAGTTTTTATTGATTTTGTTTCGAGTTGATGCTGCAATTTAAATTTCGTCCTTTATCTTTTTAAACTAATGCTTCCAGGTGTGTGTTGTTGCAGGGAAATTCTTTGTTTTTGCTTTGGTATTGCTTCTGGTGCTTAGGACACCATTTGTAGGGGTGTAAGTATTATTATACTTGATCTGTAACCCTTAATTAATCTCTGATTTTAGTTTGTCTAATATTAGTTTTTTTTTTTTAATTTAGGCCACATTGATCTTTTTGGTGGTGTTGCACTGTTTTAAAGTATTTGTTGGCGGTAGTTATGATGATGTAATGTGGTATTATGGTATTACATTGTGTTTGATGTGTCTTGGGAGAAAAAAGGTGGTTGGGGGAGAAAATGGATGGTCTCCGTTGGAGCTAGATGATGCTAGTCAATGCAAAACTGACATTCAATCTGTGGGAACCGTCTTTTCTTATAAAAATGACATCCAATCTGTGGAAAACCGTCATCTCTTTCGTATTGGGGACAATTCTAAGGAATTACTAAGTGTCTCTTGCGACATCAGAGGAAAAGGGATAGGGCTGTTAATTTTGGTATTCTAAACGTGGAATGGCTTTTCTAGAACAATGTAATTTCTGTTTTCTTTGGTTATTGCAGTATAACTCAAACGTTAAATGAATAAAATTCAAATAGTAAACTAAACGTGTGATTTGAAATCTAATCCACGCTCGTACCGTTATGGCACGGGTTAAGCCCCAGTATATATATATATATATATATATATATATATATATATATATATATATTCGTTCAGACTTATTTGGATTTCAAAATTTTTACTCATTCTGTACCAGAAAATGTGGGTTTTTCTGTGTTATATTTTTCCCTAGAAATAGGCAAAATTAGAAAAGTGAAAGATCCATTTTTTATGAGATGGAGGTAGTATTAATTTATGAATTTATAAATTTACGAATTATTATTTTAGCAAGTTAATTTCGAGTTGGGACCGACAAAATTATCAATTTAACGAGGTAATTAATTTGGCTTGCCACAATTTGTTTAGGACTAAAGACTTTACAAATAAAAAAAAGAGAAGGGTAAAACAATAATGCCCCCCAACGTAAAAAACTTAAAGGGAAAATTAAAAAGTAGCCAACTTTTAAACCCTTAATTAATAAACCGACCGATTTTTTGAGCCATTATATAAAATGGTTTTTCCGTTAGATTTTCCATCTGGACCTACCAAAATGGTTACACAGGTTGACTTAGTCAATTATTCACATTGAAATTACCACCATATCCTTCATATAATCCTTGTATTTCTTTAGTACCCTGTCGATCTTTTCAAAAAAAAATTGAAGCAGAAGAGGAGAGCACCAGAGATAGATCTTCCATTTTATTCTTCAGTTGAGATATTCTTCTATCTTCTTTTTCATAGAGAGATCTTCTTCCATCTTCTGATTTCTGTTAGAGTTTTGAAGTATATATTATTTGAGCTTTTATTGTGGTTTGAGTTGAATTATACATTGAAACCATATAATCCATTCTGCATAAACCCTGTTTAAAAATATTGTTCGAATTCAAGTTCACAAGTTATAAAAGAGGTTTCAGGCTTGCAACAAAGAGGACGACCTAAACTCTACCACCAAAAAGACCTCTTTGTCTCAAGTGTTCTTAGTCTCTCTACCAACTGTTCTTAATATTTGTTAAGTCAGGTAGTTGTTGTTTTTTTTCTTTTTTTATGATTCTTTAATTAAATTGATTCAATTTAAGACAATGGGTTTGTGTTAATTCATCTTTTGCATGTTTATTTGAACTTAATTTCATCAATTAGGGTTTCTGAATGTGTTATATTGGGGATTCCCTTAATTAGGGTTCTTGAGAAATTTGTGGATTCTTTTAATTAGGGTTTTTAATTTCATCAATTAGATAAGTACTCCTGCCGTCAAGCTGATGATTAAGAAGGTTTTTAAGGAACAATGGGTTTTTATAAGTTGAGATAAGCAAAACATTTGGGTTTGAATCAATGAGGTTTTGTTTGGATTTTGGATGAGTTTTGCTACCGGTATGGTAAGTTTTTAATTGGGTATTTGTTCACATGAATGGTATTTCCTATTATAATTGTTGTTGCAGATTTGATTCCAATGGTCATTCTTTTTGTCCATTGAAATATGACCTGATTAGAGTTTGTTTCTATCGATTTCAATAAAATTTGATTTCAAGTGTTAATTTGTTGCAGGGATTCAATCTCAAGTGTTAATTTGTGTCTCTATTTTAATCTTGTGTTATCAATTAAGGTTCAGAACTGGGGAAGAAGATGAACCAGGGATAATTTAATTAGGGTTCTTCATTGGTGATGGTTAGCTAGTCAGACAATTAGAAGGACTTTAAAGTCTTTTACTAAGTAGAGTAACTGACACATAGACAGTTAACTGATACTATTCTTTTTTGGGAAAAAAGAAACGGGATGAAAAATCTCAAACTCGACCATTTTATATAATAGCTCAGCATAATTATTATTCAAAAAATTGGCCACCTTATAAAAAAGCCCAAGACTTAACCAACTTTAGAATAACAATAACAATTCTGGAACTTGGAAAACCTTTCATATTTTTTTTCTTATAAATATGACATGCGTATTGTTTAAAACCTAGTTGGACTAGACAATGCCATATTTAACCGTTTTTTCTCTCCTCCACTGTAAAAAAAATAAATAAAAATAAAATAAAATCTTTAGCCTTCATCAACTTTTTGCTCAAATCTTAGTCTATTTGGACTTAAATCCGAACATGAATTCTCAGTTTTTTTAATAAGTTTTAATATAAGATTTTATTTTATTTTATTTTATTATTTATTTAAGTTTTAGATTTTGACGGTTTTATTAGTTTGGTTGCATTTTAATGATGCTTATTGCCTTCACTTTTATGGTGCTTCTCCGTTGCTTTAATGACTATTGGTCGTTGATTATATGGATTCTCAAGTACGATGATTTCAAATCCAGGGTACCCAGTGGAGATTTGGGAAGATTACTCCATTTGTATTGGTGTATCATTTTCTCAAGAAAAATACAACCTATCAAATGGCCATTATATCTTACGTAGACTATCTCTTTCCGATTTAATCGATTATGTCATTTTTATCGGAGATCTTGATTTGGGATGTTGTTTTGATTACGATTTGTTATTAATGTATTGGAAGAAGTTCTTTACGTAAAATAGTTTCTTAATAAATAAAAAAACAACCTAGTTAGCTTAATTTTGCTTTAAGCTTCAACTTTTCACCATAATATACGTTGATGGATAAACCAAATATAGTCGAACGCAAATAAACTTCTCGTTTCATTTTAGACGCAACTTACAAGTGCGCCTACTTTCTAGACGATCACTTAATGTGCGTCCAGCTAAAAGGATTTTTAATTAGCGCTTACCACCAGGTGCAAATAAAAGAACGTTTTATATAGGCGTAAATTATAAACAGGCTTTTCGGTTTAACAAAATCAATAATCTCGTCTGATGGAGTGGAATTAATAATTTCGCACGAAACATTAACTAAGATTGCATCTAACGTGAGGCGTAATTAAAACAACCTGTTGATGAAACGTGAATTAAAACAACACTTAACCCAACGTAAATTAAAATAATGCTCAGCAACAGGGTAAAGATTATGTTGATATGCCTTAAATCAGTCGTTGGTCGGAATACTACGGGGAGTCCGAGGGGCAGCGTCCTTCGCCTAAACGGTATACGTAATGTATTATCACTGGGTTTGTTTTCCGTTATTTAGTCGGTTTAGGGTTTATTTCTTTGCCCTATATATATACACACGTTGTATCTAGAATGTGTGTAACTCAGTATTCTGCTCTATAATAAAACTCTGCTTTCTCTGTTGTGGATGTAGCTAACGTAACAGTTAGTGAACCACGTAAATCTCTGTGTCTCGATCTCTATTATTGTTCTCGTTCGATCTCTCGTTACAACAGATTATAATTGTGCTCGGCTAAATTTGACAAAACTATAATTGATCGCCATAGTTGGCATTGTTGTTTAGTTTTTTTCACTTATACCTTTTATAAATACCATGACTACAACAAGTTATTTTTTTCATATCTGGTTTTTATGGAGATGTCACTTTGGCCAGAAAAATCGTACCTAAGAATGACAATTTTCGATATTTAAGGTTGTTGTTGCAGAACAATGACGGGATTGATGAGGATGTTACCCACAAGACTCGAGCATGATGGTTAATTTAGTGACAGGCGACCGACATCTTATGTGAAAAATAAGTCCTGCAAAAGATCGAAGGCAAGCTATATAGAGCGGCGATCCGCCTTGTGATGTTGTTTGGTGCCGAATGCTGAGCTATTAAAATACATCAAATTCAAAAGACAAATGTAGTAGAGATATGTATGTTATGGCGGAGACCCAATTAGAAATGATGATATACATGATAAACTTGGAGTGACGCCTATTGTGGAGAAACTTGTTCAACGCCAACTTAGATGGTTTAGACATTTCAAAAAGAAACCTTTGGGGTGACCGGAGTGTACTGGTATCATAAACCGTGTTGTAAACACAAAGGAAGGCATAGGTCGACCAAGATTAACACGGTAGAAAGCAGTAAAAAGGACTTAAAAGAATGAGATGTGTCCAAAGAGCTATTTCAGATAGAAATGTATGAAAATTAACGATCCACGTACCAGGACCATGACCTAGGAAGTTTCGTTAAGATTTGTTAGGGTAACATTAGAGACTATAACTCTAATTAACAACCTAGGATACTTATAGCTTAAGACTTTGGCCCTTATGATTTATCAGTATAGTTGGTATCTATATTATTACTAGCTTTGTCGGTAGCATTATTATGTTTTTAGTGCTTTTTATTTTTATTTTTATTTTTCTGTTTCTAGTTTTTGATGTCTTTAACATAAATTTCATTTCTAGTCTTTTCCAATTTATTTGGGATTAAAGGCTGGTTGTTTTTGTTTGTCTGGTTTTTATAGCCATGAATGTGATGCACTTAGCCACAAGTGAAATAGATCAAATGTCATAAGTGAATAAGATCAAATGTCGTTGGAAGAAACTTCATTGAATGTTTACCAAATCGACCTGGTTTTAGCTCCTGCTGTACTTCTATAATTTGACTAGATTCAATTGTAAAAAAGGATGGTGTAATGTATATTAACCATCTCTGCCTAGTTTAACCATATATAGATATTTCACTTTCACATTAAATTTTGCAGGCTAAGAAGAACAGATTTAGGGATTGACAAAAGAGACAGATTCAAATTCATCATCTCTGTTTCCCTCTAACGTGGCGTCCCAAATTACCACGACAATCTGCATGCTCTTGGAAGTACAGCAATAGCTTTTGTGTGAAATATATAGACGTGGTTAAACATTAGCGGTGCATGATTTGTGTACACCAGTAGTTGCATGCATGCACGGCCTTCTTATTCGTATATGCACCAAGGCATACACACCACTAAAACATGTAGGCTGTTTAAATCCTAGATCTTGTAAAAACTGCAGGCTAGTTTATTTACGAAAGCCATGTTAACCGATCAATGATTGAGCGCTAGACCTTGGTTTAGGAAGCATTTTCGCTTATTCATTCTCGTGACAATTCAGTCATATATTCTTGCAATGAAGATAGACGAATAGCTAGTACCCCATATTTGGAAGGACCACTTCCTTCTCTCTTTTGTCTCTCTCTGTATATATAGATGATAGATCTATCTTGAGAAACAGAATCTCAATATTGGCTCAGGGGTACTTGTTTGTTTATTTGTTTTTATTTATTCTGTTTATTCCTTTTTCTGTGTTTAGTTATTTTCACTACATTCATTACCTACTACGTACTATCTCTATCATCCTCTTAACTCTCTCTATGGAGAGTTGAGGAAACATAATGGATGAAAATTCAATTCAAAAGTTTATTGCAGTATTTCAGGTTTTGGATCTGACCATTATTGTTAGCGAGTCATGTTACAATCAATACTAAATGAATAATCAATGCAATTTGAAATCCTTAGTACTGCTGTGCAAATTAATCACATGGACTCCTAATTTTCCAGTTGCCAGCGATCAGCGCCATAACTCATACACTAAGACCTTGTTTAGGAAGCTCTCTAACTATTTTCTACTTACTAAAGGGCAAGTTGGCAACATGATCAGCCCTAAAAGGCTAGAGTAGACTCAACAATTCAGTTTTCACAGATTAGAATCATGTAGGACTGAAAGGGAGGAACTATTTTTGGAGGTCGGTAGCATAAGTACCAATAAAAATATGACCAGATGTCAATAGGAAATGATTTGAAATGGCTATGACAAGAAAATTGGAATATTTTCTAAGGTTACCACGCGCGTTTTGAGAAATATGATTTTAAACATGTAAATGTGTATACAACACCTAGCTAATGAGATTTCCAGAATTCTTCTATCGAGTGATGACACTTGTTTCGGGCTTTCTGGATCTATATTCTTTTGTTTCAAATTCAATTTTCTTAGATAGACATATACACTATACGGCTCGTGTTAGAAAATGATAAATGACCATCAAAACTTTAGGGAGGGGCCATCCATTTTGAAGGTACAATCAGTAAGAAATTCAGGGAAGAAAGCCCATAACTGAGAGGGCACAATCAGAGTGTGGCATTTTGGGGGGACACGCCTAGTGGGTAGTGAAAAGGCTTTGTAGGGTCATGGGTCCTTCCACTTATTTAAAGACAAAATTGCCCTAAAAAACACCGACGTGTTACATGCGAATTTAAAAATCGGTAGGGGACCGGATCTCATATAAAAAAAGAAAGAAGCAGAATAGGTTTGGGTAGTTAGGGCAGATAAGGTCAACTGAATTGAACTCTTATCTGCTGCCCGAAATCCATGAATTTTTAACAAAAATAGCTAGATTCACTCCCTTGAGCGTTTGACCGGTTTTTGGAAGACCGTGACAAAGGTGACTGACCCCCTCCCCACCACGATTTACTTCCTTTCCCTATGCCACCCCACCTCTATTAAACAAATCATCCCACACTTAAAACAGCACTTAGGTTCCACTGATCACACTCCTTTGGTTCCCAAAATGCCCGTCCGACGTAAAGAAGAAGAGAAGATTCAATCCTCTTCTCAGTTGCCCATCCAAAAGTAACCTTTGCCGCCTGTATTTCTAGTTCTTTCCGGTTACTAGCAGGTTAATGTGGTAATTTAGTAGAGAATTTATTAAACAAACTCTTATATCTTCGTGGGGTTGCACGGAAAACTACCACTATCACTACCACTACACTACCACTACTATCACACGCGTGCATTCAGTACGTGTTGCACGTGACTCTCTGCCAGCTAAATATTCTCTTTTGATTTCTCAAAAAAATAAAATGATTACTTAATGTTGTCTCAAATTTCAAGCAGATTTGTAATGAACTAATAACTTCATTTAATAACTACTAAAATATTAGCAACGAACCCATAAGCACACGTGTCAGTTATAGAGTACACGGGACTATTTATTAACAAATGAGTAACCTCCACGTAGTTTAGCATTAACCTAATTAGAGAAAACAATTTGACTAACTGTAATTAATTTTTCTTAATGGTTAATGCGTTAGGGTCACGGTGTGCGGGCAGATCGGTCTCGGTCAGGAAAAGATCTCATAGAACTGGTTTAATATTCTTTCTGGGTTGGCTTTAGTCCAATAACTAACCAGCCAGCCCATTATGACTTCTTCATAATAACACCTACACCTCTAGTAGCTCACTTTTCAATCTCTCTCTCAGAATCAAAAAGTCTGAGAAGTGGGAGAGGGAGACGAAGAAGCGAAGCAGTTTCAATAAGGTGAGGGTATGGAAAAAAATCATGAGCATTAAGTTGATCATGTATATTCATTATCATCAATATTGGATCAGCAAAATTTCTGCTAATTTTATCTTATGCATGTATGCTCACGTTTGTTCAAACATTTTGACTGTTAAATTTAATTTGTTTGATTTTTTGGATATGTATGTAGAGTAATGTCATGGATGGGTTCAAGAGTTCATCATCAAGATTGGAAATATTTTGTAAAAAAAGGGAAAGCTTATACGCCAACAGGATTCATCGTCAACAATGGAGAAGTCTATTCATCAATGAGTACTACTAGTAATGTTGTTTTATTGCTTTATTAGCATATATTGGCGTTATCCTAACTGAGCTTTTCTCCGCTAATCTTCGATAAATCTTCCTCATCTTTCTTTTTCTCTTGTTTTCTAAAACCATCACTCTTTGTTGTATTGGATCATAACCCTTCTTATCTTTTCTTTCTATCGCTGTCTTGACCTTGTAAGACCTTTTCTTGACCTTGTAAGACCCAGCTTCTATCTTTTCTTCTCCGCTCATTAATCCATCGTAAACCCATTTTCTCCACTTCTCTTTTTGTGTTTCCCACTCAACTCATATCCTCTTTTCCTGTCTATCCCTCTTGAGCTTTTTCACAAACAAATAGTCAAAATTAATAATCATACCCGTTTGGGAGTATCCATCTAAAATTCGATCAAGTATAGCTAGAAATTCTTACTACAACTCCGACTGTATCAGCTTATTATTTTTTTTCTTCGTTTAGTTTGGTTTTTTTGTTTTATTGTATCTGACACTGAAGAAGAACAATGATAGTGGTAAAAGTCATTCCTTTAAGTGATGAGTTCTTCGTGACTTAAAAGAGTTTAAGACATATATCTTAGTCAGTCCATTATTAGTTTAGTTTTCCACTAGTGGGGTATTTTCCAGCAAGTCAAGTGTCTGTTTGTCTCAATTGGACCAACTGATTCCAATGATTTATTTTTTTATTTGAATCAATGGAATGCAACGAGAAAAAACTCCCTTTCATATGTTTTTTTTTAGGGTTTTGAATCCACGGATATTATGAAATATTCATCATAAGTTCGCTTATCTTACTTACATGATGCATTCGTGGCTGACTAATTTGTATTAAGCAAATTTCTCTGTAAATATTTTGTTATAATTTTTCAAGTGGAACTTAACCTTATTAGTTGATGAGACACATTCTTGGATGGGTTTCACTCGTGACTGCTACAACCTACAACACTGATAGTCACTTTTACTGCTCTCTTTGTACTGTTGAACTACTGCTGCTACTTTGTGGACTTCAAAAATTAATTCTTTCAATGAAGTCATAATAATTCCTTCTTGTTTGTATGACTAACTTTGGGCTCTTTGATAGCGAGAGAGACACTGTAAAATTCCTCTGTTTCAGGCTTTCAGCTGTTAGATAGATAGATACTGTAAAACTCAATTATGCATATCATATGGTTAATATATTCCCAGTACAAAAGGTTAAAGCAGTACTACCACACCATACAGATGAATTGATTTATGCATTCGGGAAATCACTACAAGCCTACAGCACTATCCGTTCTTATTACATGGAGTTCTGATAGCCGTTGGATCTCAAAACGGATAATGGCTTTCTGCATTTGACAGTCAGACCAACATGAAATCACTGTTCGTTTGGCCTGGATTTTAAAGTGGTTTCAAATTTTTCTGGAACATACATTTTTGTTTTTTGATCAAACGAGAGGAAATCATAGAGAAAGGGAACGTATAAAAGTGTTTACCAAAGGTAGAAAAACAAAACAAAAAAAACTACCTTACAAAGAAAGAAACCCACTTAAGTACAGAATTAACAGAAAGGTGAATTAAAATTGGCTAGACAAACAAACATGCCTTCATAAGCACAACCTTGTTGCTCTGGAAATCATGTGTACTATAACTATTCCCCGAGCAGACGTGTATAAAATAAGGTTAAAATTACACACGTTAAAGTGGTTTTATTTTTGTCTCTTTTTACTTGTTTCTATTCACAAAAAGAAGTTTATCTTTCATCTTATCAAATGTCACGTAAATAGTATCGAAATAAAAAGTAAATTGCATCACCGTTGCACCGTTTGGTTCTACTTTTCATCACAATGCTGTTGTTTTTTTACCATAAAAAAGAAATAAAAATAAACCTGATTTTATAAAAGATAATCGGTTAGAATTTCTGAAGATTTTTGAAGAGATATAAAATCTCTTGTTAAAAGATCTGAACTCTTTACAAATATATTTTAACTACCTCCTAGTTATTGAAAATATAATTTAATAATTTTGAATATGTCTGTCCAGAGCCGTTCCTAAGAAGTGCGGTGGGTGTGATTGTACAGAACCCGTCCCCTAACCCATAAGCTGTGTGAACGGCCTATAGTTTAATTCACACACCCCCTTGCCCAAAGCCCCATCCTAATTTCGTTCTTACATTTCTTCGGTTGCCTTCTAAGCCTAGTCCAGTTCCCACTATCACATTTCTTTTTGTGTCTTTTTATTTATTTTTCTATAAAAATAAATGTGGGAATCGGCTTTGCACCTTTTGATGAGGAGTTTATGTCGGAGAAAATGATTTTATAATTTTATAATTTTTTGTTTTTTTGGTTTTGATGGGAATGAATTTTAGGACCAGGGGGTCACTAACGACACTAACTCATTTTTTCTATTTGTGAATGAAACCTTTTAGAAGACATTCCTCTCTGGCATAGACCCGTGCCAGTTATATGTACACATTGTGATAGTCAAGCTGCAATAGCTAATGCTAAAAACAACAACTATAATGGGAAGTTTGTACACATTTGTAGAAGACATAATTCCCCGAAACAACTAATCTCGAGCGACGTTATTTTCATTGAATTTGTGAGGTCCAAGGATTATATCGCGGACCTTTTGACGAATGGTTTGTCCAAACATATAGTTAGTAATGTATTGAGGGGGACTGGACTTAAGATCATTAAATAAACTTGCCATGAAGGATACTCAACCTTGCTGACTGGATATCCCAATATCAAAGTTTTGAATGAGACAACTAATTTGTGATGGGTTAAAGAAAACACTTTCATTCTGTGTCCCTTCCCTATGGTTTAGACGTAATAGTGCGACTGCATGTGGAGGATGAATTTTAAATAATTCTTAATGAATTCCATAATTTCAATTTAAGACTGATGTGGGGTGTAGCAGTAAACACTCTTGATGGAATTCACATATCTGAATGAGGAACTAGGACGTTTCTTATGAGAATGGAGTTGATTCTCTAGAGCATTCTGAGAAACAGGATATGTCCAATGTCAAAATGGACACAAAGATAAGGACTTGACAACACTTAGAGAGATATCACACGTGAAAATTATTGATGACCTACACCAAACGATGACAGTCCAAGAAAACTTGTTCACTGTCCATCAAGTAATACTGGTAATTTTTTACTAAGAAAAGGTTCAAGACCTTATGGAAACCTATTGCCTATAGTGGCATTTCTCGTTTTCTGATTTGGTTTTTTTATCGGTATTTCATTCATGTGAGGGATTGTTAGAGAAAATAATTTTATAATGTTTTGTTTTTTGGTCTTGGTGGGAATGGATCTTAGGACCAAGAGGTCACTAAGGACATTAGCTCATTTTCACTATTTGTGAATGAAACCTTTAGTTCAACATATGAGAAACTAAAGATGTTGCCTCTCCATATTTCTAGGATTTTTCTATCTTAGAGTGGGCCTTTGGGTCAACACACTTTTGTATGAGAGAGAGGACTAAGGAAGAGGGCTAGCTAGTGCAACCACACATTTCACACACGCGCGGTGCTTCACACCAAAGCACGCACGCCACCCCGTCCGTCTTGTCAGCGAGCGGGTCGAGCTCGGGTTCAGGTGTGGGTCAACCAAGACTTATCATTTTAGACAAAACTCTTTTGAAATATTTTCTAAATAAATTGCAATATCAAAATAAATCTTGTCTTAATGTTACGGCATCTGACCCGACGGAATATATTTTACTTACTAAAATTTTTTCTTTCTAGTAATGTCCGATTTGAATTTTGTCCGCTTTATTCCCGTTTTATCATTTATGTCTATGCTCCATGCACGAAATTGATTGAGAATAAATTCCCATTACTTCCCTTCTATGATTTCTGCCTATAAAAGAAACTCGATTTCTTTATTTCAATTCATACCAGAAGCATCTACTATCCTGACATCTTTTTCCATTTTCTTGCTTTGTTTTGTGCACTAAGTGTTTTATTTCATTCCTTAATCTTTTATTGTTGATTTTGTTTGAGTGGGAAAGTATTGTAGTGCTATACAATACTTGTATGAAACAGTTTTATCATGAACAATTTCATTGTGGGGTATTTAGCATCACTCATTTTTATGGCATACCGGTGAACTATTGTGTTAAGGACAGCTTCATGATCCAGTGACTCTGTCCTCTGTTGTTGTTGCAAATCAATGATTTATTTCTTAATCTTAGAAATTTTGTTTAACATTATTTTTTTAAGTATTTTATTATTGCAGACCCAACAATCTTAACACAATAGTTCTTCTGTAACAATGGGGAAAATTGATGTTGACAGACCCGAAAAATTTAATGGGAAGGGTTTCCAAAGATGACAATAAAAAATGTTATTTTTTTATGAGTATTCATATGCTAGATGAATTTGTAATGAAACCATTTGATGGGGGCTTGAATGGTGGTGGAAATGAAAGGGATTTGGACAGATAGGTTAGGAAGAATTATATGGCCAAAAACCATATCCTGAATTGTTTGGAGGATGCACTGTATAACTTTTACAATACAAAAAAAGAATTTTACTGCATTTGATTTTTGGGCTGCTTCAGAGGAAAAATATCAAACTGAAACTGCTGGAAGTAAAAAATTCTTTGTAGCTAGGTTCTTGGAATATAAAATGTTGAATGGAAAATATGTGGTTGATCAATTCCTTGAATTTCAACGTATTATCAATGAAATTATTGCTGAAGGCATGGTGATTGATAAAACTTTTCAAGTGTCTGTTGTGATTGAGAAATTACCGTCTTCCTGTTCAAAATACAAATGAAGATTGAGACATGAAATCAGTCTGTATGATTGAATTAGGTAAGAAGATTCAAGTGGAAGAATTGATGTGCTCCAAGGACAAGAATGTATCTTCTGTAAGGGACATGTCCAACAAGGATCATGTACTTTAACATAAATCTTCTAATGCTGAAAAAAGTGAGAGCAGAAAATACAACCTTAAGCATGGTCCTCACAGGAAATGTATGTTTCAAAAACCTAAATCTAGCATTAATAAAACTAAGGGTGCTTGTTATGTTTGTGGAATTCCTATCCATACGAAAATTCACTGTAGAAAACATAAGTACCTTAATAAGAAGAAAAATATTACTAATTCGGTTAAGAACAACAAGAACGAGTTTTCTGGTATGGTATCTGAAGTAAATTTGGTAACCAATGTGAGAGACTGGTGGGTAAACTCTGGGGATACCAAGCATGCCTGTGGAAACACAAATATGTTCATTTCCTATCAGAAGGTAAGGGATGGAGAGAAACTCTAATGGGTAACTCATCTGTAACACAGGTTGCAAGAAAAGGAAAAGTTTGGTTGAAGCTCACTTTTGGAAAAACTCTCACATTGAATGAAGTTTTTCATGTTCCGGACATCTGCAAAAATCTTGTTTCTTGTGGTGTTTTAGATGATAAGGGTTTAAAAATTATAGTTGAATCTGGCAAAGTTGTTGTCACTAAGGGTAATGATTATGTGGGTAAGGGTTATATGACTGAGGGTCTCAATAAACTTAATGCGACTCTGATGAAATGGATAAAATTGATTATTCTTCTTATGTTTGTGTGTCATTAAATGTTTGGCATGGTACACTTGTACATGTAAATTATAAGTCAATGCATAAACTGGCTAGCGTAGCCTGTATACCCAAATTTAGTTTGGATAATGAATATAAATGTGAAATTTGTGTAGAATCAAAACATGATAGAAAACCTTTTAGCAAAAATGTTCAGAGAAGTTCTAAACCCTTAAAATTAATTCATTCAGACCTAGTTGACATGAAATCAACTCACACTAGAGGTGGTAAAAAATGGTTTATAACTTTCATAGATGATTGTACGAGGTACTGTCATGTATACTTGCTTAGGGGTAGGGATGATTCCTTAGAAGCCATTGAGATGTATAAAATTGATGTTTGGAACCAATTAGATGTTACCATTAAAATACTGAGATCTGATCGCGGTGGTGAGTATGAAATTCCTATAGGAGAACTTTTTTCGAAAAATGGAATTATTCATGAGATCACCCCTCCTTATTCACCACAATCTAATGGTGTGGCTGAAGGGAAGAACCGAACCTTTAAGGAGATGATGAATGCCATATTGATTAGTTGATGCAGCGGATAATAAAGAACATAAAGAAAGAGAGGTTTTGTTCAGGCTTCGAGTATTCCTAGGAACACCGACTATGAACGATGATTAATATCTAGACTTCATTTTCCCAACTACAGATAAAAATCGATTAAACTTGAGCAAAGTTTAATAAAGAAAATTTATTAATCGAATTCAACCATTTAAAACAATATACTGAAGACTCTTATATAGACTTGGGGAGAAACCCTAACTTGCTAGCCAAGAAAGGATGAAAAAAAACCCTAAACCGACTCAAACTCAAAATTTGCTATTTTTGGAAAACTTGAGGTTTTCCTAAATATTGAAGTACATTAAAAGAGAAACTCTATGCCACAAACGGTGAACCAAACGAACTCTTAACGAAGAAGTTAATAACAAAACAAAAACTTTCTTAAAATAGTAAAAATGCCTGTTTGAAACCCGAAATGATGAAATTTGGCTAAATTATGAAGACCAAAATGGACCCCTGCTGAGATAAATTACGACACTCGGGTTTTTAGCCTCCAAATAGGCTATAGCTCGCTCATCTGCATCATTCTCCCGGGGTTGAGAGAAATTCTCCCTCGAATTTTCTTGTTCATCATCAGAATTGTCACCATAAAACGACACCAAGTGTTTAACATTAAAAACATCAGAAGTACGAATACGGCTTGGTAGATTTAACTTGTATGCATTAGAACTAATTTTTGCGATAATTTCCAAGAAGCCAATCTTGCACGCCTTCAATTTGTTATACTCACCAACCGAGAAAAAATCCTTTGTCAATATTGCCCACACAAAATCTTCCACTTCAAAATCCATGTCTCTGCGCCTTTTATCTTCCACCTCCTTATACTTCTCATTAGCTCGAAGAAACTGTTCTTCATCCAACTTGTGAACCTATTGTAATTGTTGGATACATTCTTCGGCTCGAGCTTCAATTCTATTTAAATCAAGAGTTGGTGCTAGGTCTACCGGCGCTCGTGGATTATATCCATAAAAAAACTCGAAATGACTCATACCCAAATTACGGTTTACTAAGCGATTAAATGCAAACTGAGCTTGACAGAGCTTTTGGTCCCAACTTTTCAGATTTTCTCCAACCAGACACCTAAGTATATCACCTAATGAACGATTCACAACTTCTGTCTACCATCACTCTGAGGATGATACGCACTACTGAAGTTAAGCCCTGTATTCACTAACTTCCACAAAGTCTTCCAGAAATAACTAAGAAATCGTGTGTCCCGATCACTAACTAATGAACAAGGCAATCCATGCAGACGATATACTTCATGGAAGAATAATTCAACTACCTTCAATGCATTAGTCGTCTTCTTGATCCCATCCTTCGTCACAACGTAACCGATAAATAAAACTCGATCTGTCATGAATGAACACTTTTTAATGGCTGCAAATAATTTCTCCCTACGTAGAACTGAGAGCACATCTAGAAGATGTTTGACATGCAAGTCCACGTTAGCACTATAAATAAGAATATCATCGAAATAAACAACCACAAAAGGCCGTAGTACTTGATTAATGATACGCATGAATGTACTTGGTGCAATGTGATGTGTTTTATAAATAGTGGTAAAAGATTTGATACTCAGACTTGTGAAGATTTGATTTTTAAACCTAATTTTTAATACTAAAAATAAAGAAGATTAAATTAAAATTGATTTAAGATTATTGAAAGAACTGAGACTAAGGATTCCACCGTTAGCAAAATTTTCAAGTGATTTAGTATTAATACTTATCTTGCAACTCATACATTCAATTGATTCTAAATATTGCCAAAGTTAGATTTTCAAAATAATAGTTGTAAATCAAAAGTGTGAGACATCAATAGACCTAAACTAAGCATGACCCTTCAAAAGAAAACACAACTAATTGATAAAAATCATTATTTCAAATTTAATTCAAAGCAAATACACATAAAAGAATAGCATAAATTAATTGGATAAAAATATACCATTTTATTATTGGAAAAATGGCTTCCTCCGTCGCCTCAACAATGGGGTCTAGCTCCTCATGTTGTAAACACTCTCAAAATGTGTATTCATGGCTCAAAAATTGTTTACAAAGATGAAAAGAGTGAAAATTATGTAAAACAGGGAGTTTGCAACGGTGTAATGGCATTGCAGACAACTGCTTTCACTGTTACGAAGAGAAAGTGTTTATGCTGAAGATAAACGTTGCAGATGCTAAGATATCCGTTGCAGATGGGTTGAAGAAACCATTGCAGCTGAGGATAAATGTTGCAAAGACGAAGATATTCGTTGTTGAGTTGAAGAAATCATTGTTGTATCCTTGTTCTTCACTAGCAACAACACCTTTTTTCTTTTTCTTTTTCAACTAAAGCCCTCTCTTTTTTTACTCGTTATCTTTGCTTTATATAGACTCCACTAACCCTAACAACTCTTACGAAGTAGATAAGGACTCAAAACAACTCTTAAATCTCGTGTGAATCTGAAACAAATAATATTTTCTTTTCTGGTTCAAACACGACTTTGAACCATTTTTTTCGACAAGAAAACTCTGATTTTGACGTGTTCAATTGTTGCTCCAACTTGATAACTCGATAATCTTCTAATCCAAGTAAGAAATCCCATAAAATCGGACTTTAAACAAATCAAGGTACTCTTCACGCAGAAAGGAAATATCTCTCGCCGTTTTTGGTTTTTAAAATCAAAAGGGGATGCCCCCTAACCAACAGTGGGGTCCCTTCATTAGAACTCCAGGGTGCCTTTATAAATTTTTCTGGGTGCTTTAGTAATTTTTTCTCGGGGTGCTGTAATCACTTTTTGAGACGATTTTTTTCCATAATTTTTTTTCTTCTAAAAATACCTACAAACACATAAACTCACACAATAAGTACCAATCGAGAATTAACAATATAGATAATTGAGGACAAATAGGACATAAAAATGTGTCTATCATAATGGTCAACCCAAATGGCATAACCATCCACTCATACAGTCCTTCTCGAGTTTTAAAAGCAGTCTTCCACTCATCACCTTCACGAATTATGATATGATGGTATCCACTCTTCAAATCGAGCTTGCTAAATACCTTCGGTCCACTCAACTGATCTAACAAGTCATCCAATCTTGGAATCGGAAGACGATATTTGACTGTGATTACATCGTCCACGTTCCATCTTTCTTTGGAATCAGCAAAGATGGTACTGGACATGGACTGATGCAGCGGATAATAGCGAACATAAAGAAAATAGAGCTTTTGTTCAGGCTTCGAGTATTCTTAGGAACACCGACTATGAAGGTTGATTAATATCTAGACTTCGGTTTCCCAACTATAGATAAAAATCGATTAAATTTGAGCAAAGTTTAATAAAAAAAATTTATTAATCGAATTCAACCGTTTAAAACAATATACTGAAGACTCTTATATAGACTTGGGGAGAAACCCTAACTTGTTAGCCAAGAAAGGATGAAAAAAAAAAACCTAACCTGACTCAAACTCAAAATTTGCTATTTTTTGCAAATTCAGGCTTTCCTAAATATTAAAGTACATTAATAGCGAAACTCTATGCCACAAACGGCGACCCAAACAGACTCTTAACGAATAAGTTATTAAGAAAACAAAAACTTTTCTAAAATAGTAAAAATGTCTGTTTGAAACCCTAAACGATGGAATTTGGCAAAGGTCTGAAGAACAAGGAAATCCTAGATTACCTTGTCATGTTATTTGGCCCGTTTCCCATCAAAATGGACCCATGTTGAGCTAAATTACGACACTCGGGTCTTTATCCTCCAAATAGGCTATAACTTGCTCATGTGCATCATTCTCCCGGAATTAAGAGAAATTCGTCCTCGAATTTTCTTGCTCATCATCAGAATTGTCACCATAACACGACACCAAGTGTTTAACATTACAAACATTAGAAGTACGGATATGGCTTGGTAGCCTTAACTTATATGCATTAGAACTAATTTTCGCGATAATTAACAAGAGGAAAATCTTACGCGCCTTCAGTTTGTTATACTAACCAACCAGGAAATGATCCTTTGTCAATATTACGCACACAAAATCTCCCACTTCAAAATCCACAGCTCTGCGCCTTTTATCTGCCGCCTCCTGATACTTCTCATTAGCTCGAACAAACTGTTCTTCAGCCAACTTATGAACCTGTTGCAACTGTTGGATACATTCTTCGGCTTGAGCTTCAATTATATTCAAATCAGGAACTGGTGCTACGTCTGCCGACGCTCGTGGATTATATCCATAAACACCCTCGACATGACTCATACTCAAACTACGATTTACATAGCGATTAAATGAAAACTCATCTTGACAGAGCTTTTGATCCCAACTCTTCAGATTTTCTCCAACCAGACACCTAAGTATATTACCCAATGAGTGATTCACAACTTCTATATGTCCATCACTATGAGGATGATACACATTACTGAAGTTAAGCCTTGTATTCGCTAACTTCCACAAAGTCCTCAAGAAATAACTAAGAAATCTTGTGTCCCGATCACTAACTATTGAACAGGGTAATCCATGCAGACGATATACTTCACAGAAGAATAATTCAGCTACCTTCAATGCAGTAGTCGTCTTTTTACAAGCAATGAAATGTGATATTTTGAGAAGCGTTCAACAACGAAACAAACTGAATCATGTCCTTTTTGAGTTCGAGGTAAGCGCAACACGAAATCCATGCTCAAATATTTCCAAGGATGACTTGGAACTTTCAATGGGAGATACAATCCAAAATTTGTTGCTTTTCCTTTTTATACTTGACATATGCGACATCTATCCAAGAATTTAACAACTTCATGCCTCATTGTTGGCCTAGAACATGACTTCGAAAAAACATAGAAAGTATTATCCCTTCCCATGTTCCCTTCGTCATGTAACTCCTTAACAATCTTCAATCGGAGGCTAGAATCAGGAATACACAACTGATTTCCCTTAAAGAGAAAACCATTGTGCATATGGTAATCACTTCATGCTCATGTATTGAGAGTATCCAGAATCTCTGTAAAGTATGGATTAATTAAAATTAGATCAGAGTTTGAATCAAAATCCAATACCTCAGTTCTCATAGTGGTGAGTAATGAATTCCTGCGACATAAGGCATCAATAACTTGATTCTACGATCTTGCTTTGTATTTTAATACAAAAGTGAACTCTTGGAGATAACCAGCCCACTTTCCATGTCTTAAAGAAAGCTTCTCCTGACTATTGATGTGCTTCAAAGAATCATGATCAGAAAACATTATGAACTCGTTATGAATAAGATAATGACGCCAATGCTTCAAGGCCTGGACTATTGCATAAAACTCCGCATCATAGGTACTATAATTGAGCTTATCTCGATTAAAATTATCACTGAAATAAGCCACAGGTTGTCATTCTTGACTCAAAAAAACTTTAATCCCCACCTTTGATGCATCACATTGTAATTCAAATGGTTTGCTGAAATCAGGTAGCACTAACAACGGTGTAGTAATCAGCTTTGTGTTGAATGCTTCAAAGGCCTCATTCGCTTCTTCAGACCACGAAAACTTCCCTCCTTTCATGCACTCAGTGATGGGTGCCATAATGGTACTAAAGTGGGGAATAAAATTCCGGTAAAAAGAAGAGAAGCCATGGAAACTCCTTAACTCGTGTAACATAGTGGGTGTAGCCCAGTTTCTAACAGCTTTGACCTTGGACTCATCTACCTTGATCCCATCATTCACCACCACGTAACCGAGAAATAAAACTCGATCTGTCATGAATAAACACTTTTTAATGGATGGAAATAATTTCTCCCTACGTAGAACTGAGAGCACTTCTCGAAGATGTTTGACATGCAAGTTCACGTTAGCAATATAAATAAGAATATCATTAAAATAAACAACCACAAAAGTACCGATAAAAGACCGTAGTACTTGATTTATGATACACATGAATGTACTTGGTGCATTGGTCAACCCAAATGGCATAACCATCCACTGTTACAATCCTTCTCGAGTTTTGAAATAAGTCTTCCATTCATCACCTTTACGAATTCTGATATGATGGTATCCACTCTTCAAATCGATCTTGCTAAATACCTTCGCTCCACTCAACTGATCTAACAAGTTATCCAATCTTGGAATCAGAAGACGATTTCTGACTGTGATTTTGTTGAAGGATCGACTACCAACACATATCCTCCATGTTCCATCTTTCTTTGGAATCATCAAAACTGGTACAACACATGGACTTAGATTCTATCGGATCAATCCTTTCTGTAGCAAATCTTCCACTTGACGACGAAGTTCTTCATGCTCCTCAGGGCTCATTATATAATAAGATTTGTTGGACAAGCTTGATCATGGAGCTAGATCAATAGGATGTTGTATATCCCAGAGTGGTGGTAACTCATCGGGTAACTCTTTGGGGAAAACATCCTCAAATTCTTCAACTAGCGGCTTAGCTGCAATTGGGATGTTACTGTCAACATGTTCTTCTTTTCCTATCAACACATAAAGCATGTCCGTATATCCTATCTCAACTTCAAACTTCTAAAATAGGAAAAGAGGTTGGTATCTTCTCTGGTAAGTGGTTTGGGAACAGTCTCTTTACTAGGTACAAGTACTATACGTACGTCGTGCCAGAAAAAATTGTAGGTGTTGTGATACCCATCATGACTACTTTTCCTATCATACTTTCATGGTCGACCCAACAACAAGTCACAAGCATCCGTACTAGTAACATCATACCATACTTTATCTTTATATTTGTTACCAATTGAAAAAGAAATCAAAACAACGTTTATTTACCTTTACCTTATTCATTTTCTTAAGCTAGGAAGGTTTGTAAGGATATGGGTGTGGCTTAGTTTCCAGCTTGAGCATCTTTACAACCTCTTCATCAACGAGATTCTCGCAGCTTCCAGGATCGTTAACTAGAGGACAAAATTTTCCATCGATCGTATAGGTCTGGAATATAATATTACACAACCAGCTATTACACTCATCTTTACATGGAGTGAGATAAATTCTTTTTACATAAAGTTTACTCCTGCATATCTCGTAACTACTTCGCCATTAGGTTCAGAATCAAATTCATGATCCTCTTCATAAACAGTTACCCCTGCATCTTCTTCATGGTCGTCTTCAGTGAAAAGAACCTTGTTCACCCGTTCTACTTTGCAACAGTCAGTGGGTTTGTGCCCAAATTCACCACACGTATTACACCTGCCTCCAAAAGTGTTAACTAGACTTTTATTTGGTAAGGACATAAAATTAGGTTTATTAACAATACTATATGTTGACGTACTACGGTTACTTGCTGGAGAAAATGTTGTTACCCCAATTTGAACTTCTAAGCCCCACTTGTTTCTCTACCTACCTTGCTCTATGATGTGCATCTGAAATAGAACAACTGTCAAACATATTAAGTGTATCCTGATATTGTTGAGGGAGACCACCAACATAATGATTGACTTTCTGCTCATCTGACTCTGACAAATCGTTAAGAGAAAGTAGTCGATAAAATTCCTTTATGTACTCGTCTATAGAACGTGCTCCCTTTCGTAGGTTTTGCAGCTGCTGGTACATCAAGCCGATATAGTTGTCTGGTAAAAAAATTTCTCTCATGTGTTTCTTCATCTTCTCCCATGAGACTAACTTCTACTTTCCTATACGAGAACGTTGTAGTTTGTGTTGTTGCCACCACAATTTAGCTTTCCCATGGAACATAGTTGATACCAGCTGAACACGTTTGTTATCTGGTACATCCTTAAATTCCAAGACTTCCTCAACTGTATTCAACCACGAAAGAAACTCTTCCAGTTCTAAACCACCATAAAATTCTGGAGTCTCCACTTTTATTCCTGCCTTCCAGCGATCAGAATTTTCCCGTTGGATTATTCTACCTTCACAACGTCCTCTAGAAAAATGGTTGTTATTATCCCCTTCTTCTTCTTCTTCTTCTCCTTCTTATGTTACCTTGACCCATCATAGCTCGGATTTCGTCCAACATTTCTTCTCTCCATACATTATAATCAATCAGAACAACTCCTCAACCTCGACCACGACCTCGAATGACTGCTAGTCTTGGCATATTACTAACCCTAGAATCGACTTTGCTCTGATAACCAACTAATGCAGCGGATAATAGCGAACATAAAGAAAATAGAGCTTTTGTTCAGGCTTCGAGTATTCTTAGGAACACCGACTATGAAGGTTGATTAATATCTAGACTTCGGTTTCCCAACTATAGATAAAAATCGATTAAATTTGAGCAAAGTTTAATAAAGAAAATTTATTAATCGAATTCAACCGTTTAAAACAATATTCTGAAGACTCTTATATAGACTTGGGGAGAAACCCTAACTTGTTAGCCAAGAAAGGATGAAAAAAAAAACCTAACCTGACTCAAACTCGAAATTTGCTATTTTTGGAAAATTTAGGTTTTCCTAAATATTAAAGTACATTAAAAGGGAAACTCTATGCCATAAACGGCGACCCAATCAGACTCTTAACGAATAATTTATTAATAAAACAAATACTTTCCTAAAATAGTAAAATGCCTGTTTGAAACCCTAAACGATGGAATTTGTCTAAGGTTTGAAGAACAATGCAATCCTAGATTACCTTGTCATGTTATTTGGCCCGTTTCCCATCAAAATGGACCCATGTTGAGGTAAATTACGACACTCGGGTCTTTATCCTCCAAATAGGCTATAACTTGCTCATCTGCATCATTAGTTCAGATTACCGGTGAACATTTGAGGGGAGGCCGTCCTCCCAGCTTGTTATATCCTGAATAGAGTACCCTTCAAATGATCAGATAAAACTCCATATGAGTTAGAGAAATGTAGACAACCTTTTTTGTGTACTTCGAAGTGTGGGGGTGTTTGGATAAGGTTGTCATTCCTCATCCTAAGAGAACTAAGATAAGAACCGAAACTGTTGATTATGTCTTCATAGGTATCTTGAGCATACAAGTGCATATAAATTTATGGTTGTAAGTTATAAAATTTCTAAAATAGGTGTGAATACTATTATGGACTCTAGGGATGCTTTGTTCTTTGAAATTTTATTTCCTTTGAAATCTGATTCTCGCATGATATGTGTTGATCCTCCATATGTCCCTTCGAATAGTCATACATTACCTTTAGAGGAAGATGAAGTAGAATATGAGCATAGGAGAAGTAAAAGGGTTAGAAATGATAAATCTTATGGCTCTGACTTCATAACATGCGTACCTGAGTCTGATCCACAGACTTATAGAGAAGCAATGACTTCTTCTGAAGCTCCCATGGTGGAAAGAATCTACCATTATTTAAATGGATTCTATCATACACAACGATATGTGGAAGATTATAGGTTTACCTCTAGGGTGTAAGGCCATAGGTTGTAAATGGATCTGCGAAAGGAAACTTAAAGTAGATGGAACTGTGGAGAAATATAAAGCTAGGTTAGTAGCTAAAGGCTATAAATAGAAAGAAGGTGTAGATTTATTTGATACCTACTCATCTGTTACGATAATTACTTCCATTAGGATGTTAATTGCTATAGATGCTAGTCATAACTTAGAGATACCTCAAATGGATTTAAAGACAACTTTGCTAAATGGTGAATTAGATAAAGAAATTTACAAGAATCAACCTGAGGGATTTGTAGTGAAAGGTTGTGAAAACAAATTTTGTAAATTGGAAAAATATTTATTTGCTTTGAAACAAGCACCTAAAAGTGGATCAAAAGATTTGATCATGTAATGATTTCTAATGGTTTTAAAATCAATGAATCTGACAAGTTTGTTTATACTAAACTTGTGAATGACGCATGTAAGATTGTATGCTTGTATCTTGATGATATGCTTATACTTGGTACAAACATGGATGTAATTAATTCCACTATGAACATTTTAAATGAGAACTTTGACATGAAATACTTATGCCCCGCTGATGTGATCTTAAGGATGAAAATTAAAACAAATTCTAATAGATATAGTCTTAGTAAGTCTCATTATATTGAATTTGTGCTTAGAAAATATAATTAGTTTGATTGTAAACCTGCTTGTAGTCCGTATGGTCCTTGTTGTAGACTCAAAAAGAATATGGGTAATGGAGTTTCACAACCTGAATACTCAAGTGTTATAAGAAGTCTGATGTATTTGATTAACTCTACGAGACCAGACATTGCTTATGATATGAGTAGGTTGAGTAGGTATACTTGTAATCCAGGGAAGGAGCAATGGGATACACTTATTAGAGTGTTGAGGTACTTGAAGTACACTTGACCTTTTGTTTGAATTATGAGAGGTACCATGCCGTCCTTGAAGGATTTTTTGATGCAACCTGGATATTAGACTCAGAGGAGTCTAAGTCTACGAGTGGATATGTTTTTACTCTAGCAGGTGGGTTTGTTTCTTGGAAGAGTTCCAAACAGACATGTATAGCTCGATCCACTATGGAATAAGAGTTTATTGCGTTAGATAAAGCAGTAGAGGAATCCGTATGACTAAGATGATTTTAGAAGACATTTCTTTCTGGCATAGACCTGTGCAACTATATCTATATATTGTGATAGTCAAGATGCAATAGCTAATGCTAAAACAAAAACTATAATGGGAAGTCTATACACATTCGTGGAAGAGATAATTCTCCGAAAAAACTAATCTCGACTGGTGTTATATCCATTGACTTTGTGAGGTCTAAGGAGAATATCACATATATTTTGCCGAAAGGTTTGTCCAAAGAGATAGTTAGTAATACAACGAGGGGGATAGGGCTTAAGCTCATCAAATAAACTTGTCAAAAAGGATACTCAACCTTGCTGACTGGATATCCCAAAATCAAGGTTTCGAATGAGACAATTAATTTGTGGTGGGTTAAATGAAACATTATCCGATTAAATAAGTCTTAATGATAATGTGACTGCATGTGGAGGATGAATTTTAAATAAGTCTTAATGAGTTTTATTGTTTCAATTTAAGATTGAAGTGGGGTGTAGCAATAAACACTCTTAGTGGAATACACATATCTGAATGAGGAAGTGGGCCTCTTCCTATGAGAATGGATATGATTCTCTAGAGCATTCGGAGAAACGGGATATGTCTAGGGCCAAAATGGACACAACGACATGAACTTGACAACACCTAGAGAGATATCATACGTGGAAATTATTGATGAACTACACCAAACGATGGCAGTTCAAGACCTCGTGTCCACTGTCTATTAAGTAATTCCGGTAATTTCTCACTAACCAATGGTTCAAGACCTTATGGACACCTCTTGCCTATAGCGGTATTTGTCGTTTTTTGATTTCTGATTTTTTTATCGGTATTTCATTCATATGGGAGATTGTTAGAGAAAATATAATGTTTTGTTTTTTGGTCTTGGTGGGAATGGATCTTAGAATCAAGGGGTCACTAAGGACACTAGCTCATTTTCACTATTTGTGAATGAAACCTTTAGTCCTAACATGAGAAATTAAAGATGTTGCCTCTCCATATTACTAGGATTTTTCTATCTTAGAGTGGCCCTTTGGGTCAACATACTTTTATGTGAGGGAGAGGACTAAGGCAATGGTCTAGTTGGTGTAAGCACACATTTCACACATGTGCGGTGCTTCGCATCGAAGCACGCATGCACGCCACCGTCCGCCCGGTCGGCCGAGGGGCCGGTCTCGGGTTCAGGTGTGGGTGCGGGTATGAATCAACCAAGACTTGTCTTTTTGGACAAAACTCTTTTGAAATACTTTCTAAATAAATTTAAATACAAAAATAAATCTTATCTTAATATGCGGGCGTCTGACCCGGAGGAATATATTTTACTTACCAAAAACTTTTCTTGCAAGTAATGGCCGATTTGAATTTTTCCCGTTTATTCCCGTTTTATCATTTATGTCTGCGGTCCATGCACGGAATTGATTGAGAATCAATTGTCATTAGTGCAACTTCTCTGATTTTTGCCTATAAAAGAAACTGGATTTCTTCATTTCAATTCATACCAGAAGCAACTACTATCCTGACTTCTTTTCCCCTCTTCTTGGTTTGTTTGAAGCATTGAGAGTTTTATTTCATTCATTAATCATTTTTTGTTGAGTTCGTTTGAGTGGACAAGTATTCTAGTGCTATACAATACTTGTATCAGACAGTTTTATCCTGGACACAACTTCATAGTGGGATATTTAGCATCACTCATTTTTGTGGCGTACCAGTGAACTATTGTGTTAAGGACAACTTGATGATCAAGTGACTCTATCCCAATGTGTGTTGTTGCAAATCAGTGATTCATTTCTTAATTTTAGAAATTTTGTTTTGCATTATTTTTTCAAATATTTTATTATTGCAAACCCAATAACTCAAAGTTCCATACCACTGGGCCACTAATTACTTTCTGATGTAATCTGTAAATTAACATTTTACTAATTTTAAATTATACAACATATACATAGGGCTGCACATGGTACGGTTCAGCTCGGTTATTGAGCCAACCAGAACCGAAACCGAAGACCTCAGTTTTCAAGATTTCAAAACCGAGCATTACCATTAACAAGTTCGTTTCGGTACAATTTTATACAGACTCGGTTCGGTTATAAATCGGCCGGTTATGGTAAACCGATAATACACAACCAACTTAATTCTTAAATAAACCTCACATAAAAAAATTAAGCAAAAGCCTAAAATAAAACTCACTGTAAAAACATATCAGTCCAATCTCATGTTAAGTTATATATATCTTTCTCATACACATAAACAACATACAAAAAGATGATAATAATCTAACATCTCAACATCTTAAATCTTCTAAATCTAACATCTCAGCATACTTCATATCAGTATGATAAGATTAATCAATAAATCAAAAATCAATCCTAACTCAATCGTAAGAATTCAAAATCTTCCTCATATCTTTTGATCCTATGAACAAGTCAATCCCAAAATCAAAAAATCATTTTAAAACCCTTGACCCCTTGTTACAAGCTTAATCAATCAATTTATCCAATTATAAAGAACCCATTAACATGAAACAAAACCCTATAAATTTGCGACCTTGATATTAATAACCTAAAATATCAAACAAAACACAACCCTCACTTAGCATCATCATTTGGATTACTTGGTTGCTCAGATCTGATTTGTTGCATGGCAATCACTTTGGCCTTTTGTTCTAGAGAAGAAGAAGAAGAAGAAGATAGGGCAAAAAAGAAATGAATAAGATTTGAGTTGTGGTTGGTTTATTTTCTTGGCTAGTGTTTTTGCTGGTCATGCTCTTGTAAATAAAAAACACAGAGAGAAAGAAAGGAAATTGGAGGCGGTAGAGAAAGAAATAAATGTTAGAGTTATAAATAAAAGGAAATATATATGGCTAATTAATGGACAAGATTAAAGATATCCAACGGCTTCTACTAATCGGTTATAAAACTTTCGGTTTAAGGGGCCAAACCGAACCGAGATAAGCAGTTTTTTTTAATCATCTGAACCGTTGATTACCATTAGATAATCGGTTTGGCTCGGTTCGGTTTATTTTCGGTCTGGTTCTTCGGTTTTCTGTGCAGCCCTATAAATACATACATATTTCGATGTAAAATATGATATAAAAAATCTTGTGATCTTGCCTTGAGTATTCATGGTATATACTTGAATATTAAGAAATTATAGTTTAGCACATGTTTAAATCATTATGTTGATATTTGAATGAATTTTCCAATCCAACTCATATACATCTCGATATCTGCAAAAACTCATGAAGATTAACAAACTAATCAAAAATGTAAAACGAAAGTTTAGATTCGGTCAGAATCGGTCCTGACATGTGATCGGTCGTGGGATTGGTCTTGACATGTGATCGATCTTGTGATCGACCCTTCCCACTAGGGATCAGCCTTGTTGTAGGGATCAGTCATGTTCCAGGCAAGATATTTAAATGGTAAATCGAATCGTGAGTTGAATCGTGAATCATAGATTCATGTGGAATGGTAAGATTTTTATATGTTATAAATAGAAATGTAAACATTTATATTTTAAGAACTTAATAAATATAGAAAATAGTCGAAAACTATTAGCAAACATTCTTGTATTTTCATATTGTTTCACGAGGTATCAGGTTTGAATCCCTGCATCCTTTTTTTTATTTTCGCCAGTTTATTGTTATATATTTGACCATTTACGATTTGGATTTGGTGAAAAGCGTTGACTATCACACGTCTTGGTCGGATCGATTCATAGGCACAACCCGACTCGTTTTGAAAAACCATGACATGACTCGTACGAGTCTAAAATCCATGGTTCCTCGGATCGGTCTAGAATTCCTGTTTCGACTTTTTACAAGTCTACTTCCTTATACTATGTTTCTGAAATTGCTTTCAAACATATTTATTAAAGTTGATTCATCCGGAAGTTCAACATAATAACAAGTTACCAATTAGTGTACTGTCATAAGCACGAAGTCCATAGTTAAAATATACTTTATAACTCCATATACTTTAAGTTGTTGAAACAACTATTGTATATATATTTTTTTTGATACTTTGATCACTGTATAGTGAACAAGTCACCAATAATAAAGTCATTGTAACAAACTTAACTTCGTATGCTAATTTTTCAATGAATAAAGACTTGCATGAATAATAAATAGAAATGGAATAAGTCAAGTCTATAAATACTAACCTCAAACTGAAGGATGATATCTTCGTTTTGCCTTCGATACGTCTTCAGGTCTTCATGAGTTACTAGAGCTAGTCTCTACATTTCTATGTTTCCGATCTAACCTAACGAAATTGATCTTAGTAATTTACACAAACAACTCGAATTTTGTAACTAAACTTGATAACCAAACTTGACATGCCAATGCTTGGTGGGTTCAACAGAATAGTGCTCTAACATGTCTAATATAGGGCTATGAAAACAACACACTTCATTTAAGTCGATCTAATCCATTGACTTAGTTGATTGTTTCCCCATATTCGAGAGAACCAAAAATAGGGAAGGTCAAACTTATCGAGTTAGACGAATTTGGTTTAAGATTTTTTACTACCTTTTAAATTTAAGAATCGACTGGGTTATGTGTCTGGCTGTGACTCGGTTAAAACTTACATAACATTGGTACGTCAAGTCTGGATAACTTTTAATGTGATGATAAAAATATCTTAAGTTGTAAGTCTACTTTATAGTTAGGTTTTAGAGTCATATTTTTATATCCCTCCGTCATCATTGCACATTGAAGATTGGAGAATTAAATATTAAAAATTTAAATACCAATATAAAATAAAATCTAATCATTGAAATATTTTATTTTTTTGACGAAAAGGTTAAATTCATATAAGGGGAATTTTTTTTACAAACCGCCACATTCGAAAAGAAAACTAAAATCATACAATTAAGCCAATACCGCATCCCAATGAAACAATATGCTGGTTATCGGAATACTGCTAAAAAGATCCGAGTCTGAAGCCCATAAAATTAAGGTAGATTTCACCTCCAAAATTATGTCATCGACAGTCCTCTGCTTACCTTCAAAAGATCTTGATTTTCTTTCTTTCCACGTGCTCCAAATGACCGCATGAGTAATCCATTCCAAAATCTTTTTGTTTCTGCCCCATAGTACATTGTTATTCCAAGCTTCAAAGTTCTGTAAAATATTTTCATTCATGCACCAAGAAATCTTGAAAGCCTTGATGAAGTAGAAGCACACTTTTCTTGAGAAATCACAGTGAAACATTAGGTAGTCACTATCCTCCACCTCCCTCTTGCAGAGCTTACAAGTAAAACCAATGATGGTTATATTTCTATGCTGCAGGTTGGATAAAGTAGGTAGAGATTTATGGAACGCCGACCACAGTAGAATAGATATTTTTGGCGGAATTTCTTTATGCCATAAAAATTTAGCGAACGGAACACACGATGTTTCATACTGATCATTGAGAAACTTATAACATTTCTTGATCGGGAACATACCAGTTGTATCATCGAAAAATTTAACTGCGTCTTCCTCCCCATCTAGAGTTGGTGGTGTACCAATCTTCCTCATTAGGCCAATATAGTCGTCTCTAGCTCTTGTCGATACAATGGAACCAATCTTTAGTTCCCAGTTGCCTTGTCCATCCACACATTCCTTTATGCTGCTCCATTTTGATCCTGCATTTTTAAAAATAGTAGGGAAAAGTTCTTTCAGAGACCCCTCACCTATACAATTGTCATGCCATAAATATACACATTTTCCATTCCCCACTGTAATCCTCATATTACTCTTTAGCCACAATTTGGATTTGAGAATGCCCTTCCATAGACCCCTTCCTTGTGATATGTTTAAATCAACTGGTACTAAATCATCTTCCTTGATGCTGGACCTTTGTTGCACTATTTTCCTCCATAACTGACTTTTTTGCTTCGAATATCTCCACATCCATTTAGATAATAGTGTCTTGTTGGCAGTCTGTAGGTGTTTTAGGCCTAATCCTCAATTTCCCTTTGCTTTGCACATCTTCTCCCATGATATCCAACATATTTTTAGCTTATTACCTTTTGTTCCCCAATAGAATCTTCTCATAATGTTAACCATCTTTTTTTCCACTTTGGAAGGCAAAGTTAAAAGTGACATGTAATATGTCGGCAGTGCAGAGAGAGTACTTTTTATGAGAGTAATTCTTCCTGCTTTATTGAGGTATTTAGTCTTCCACACCGTCAATTTCTGTTGCATTCTCTCTATTACCGGTTCCCACACAGAGTAAGCTCTCAATGTTGCACCAAGTAGAAGGCCCAGGTACTTTATCGGAAAAGCCTCTATCTTGCATTCTATCTCTTCAGCCAGAGTGTTTATATTCTCATCTGCACCCACACTTGTCATTGTGCTTTTTTCTAAGTTGAGTTTTAGCCCTATTAACGCCTCGAAGATCATAAGAATCAATGTAAGATGTCTAACCTCCTGGATGTCAGCATTCAAAAAAATTATAGTATCATCCGCAAATTGCAGATGCGTAATCATTTCCCCATCCGGAGCCACCATAAATCCATGGATTTTCCCTATTCGTCTGGCTTCCTGTAACAATTTACTCAAAATTTCAGCTACCAACAAGAAAAGAAAGGGGGAGAGCGGGTCGCATTTCCTTAGTCCTTTGGAGGGGGAAAACTTTTCTGAAGAGTTTCCATTCACCAATACTGCCAGGTTTGATGAAGATAACATTCTCCATTTTCTACTGAAACCATGCTTCTCTAGAATTTTAAATAGAGAGATCCATCTAACATTGTCGAATGTTTTTTCCATGTCTATTTTGCAGACAAGTCCTGGAATTTTTTGTTTGAATCTTGCATCCACACATTCACTTGCTATTAATACTCCGTCTAGAATTTGCTTTTCTTTGATGAAGGCACTTTGATGATTAGAAATTAGTTTGTGCATCACCCTTTTTAACCTTTCTGTAAGAATTTTGGAGATGATTTTATACACACTGCCAATGATTCCAAGAGGTCTGAATTCCTTTGGTGTGCATGAGTCTTCTTTATGGGAATTAGAGTTAAGAAAGAACAATTTAATCTCCAATTAACGCTTTCTAGCTCATGTAATTCCTGCAAAATAGAGAGTAGGTCAGTTTTAATGATGTCCCAGCAATTTGCATAGAACTCCATTATCATTCCATCAGGCCCCAGAGCTTTGTGTTTGCCAAAATGCTTTATAATATTATGGACTTCTTCTTCCCAAAAAAAAAAACATCAAGAAATATGATATCTTCTTGAGAAATTTTCTGAAATTCAAATCCACTGAAATTTGGAGCATATTGATTATCTTCTTTAAACAGGTTCTGGAAGTAATGCTGAATTTCCTGCGTGATTCTTGTTTGATTGAAACAATCTTCACCCTCTACCACAAGTTTGACTATAGAGTTTGCTTTTCTTCTTGATTTTACCATCTTGTGATAATATCTTGTGATTTTATCTCCCTCCAAGTGAAACTTGATTTTCGCTCTTTGCATAATCTTTCTTTTCTCTAGAAGCTTTAGATTTTTGATGTCAATTGAAGCTTGCAGCATGTTACCAAATAATTCTTCACTAAGAGGACCTATTTCTTCCAATTGATTCAAGTGCTTAATCGATTCTTCCAGAAACACAAATTGTTGCTTTAATCCACCAAAAGTATCCCTAGCCCAACTTTTCAGAATTTTTTTTTAAATTCTGTAGTTTCCTAGCAAATGCATAACTTGGTCTCCCTCTAAAAACCATTGAATTCCACCAATGAAGCATCTTTGGTAAAAATTCTTTGTGATCCAGCCAATGTGATTCAAATTTAAAGTAAGGGTTACATTTTATAATTATGATTACAGTCCAGCAGTAATGGACTGTGATCTGAGTATAACCTTAACAAAGCTACCTGAATTGCTTGAGGACAGTAAGAATCAAAATCGTGGCTCAATAAAAATCTACCAATTCTAGAGAGAAGAGGGGTTGCTCTTCCATCAGACCTTGTATAGGCACCCCCATTGATCTCTAAGTCTACTAACCCCCATTGTGCAATGAATTTATTTAAAAAATTTCTGTTCCTTAAGTTACCCCCAGCCATATTTCTTTCTTCTTCACATCTGGTGGCATTGAAATCTCCTGCTAGGCACCAAGGTCCTATCCACTAATCTCTAATTTCATTCAATTCTTCCCTAAATGAAATTCTATCATTATAATTTGGTTTTTATTATACATTTGTTAACACCCAGATGAAGTTATCAACCCTATTCTGCAGTTTAACTGAGATAGAAAAAATACCCGTTTTCTCCTCCAATTTTGCATACTTTCCAGAATCCCTAATCATAATAAGTCCTCCACTAGCACCTTGATATGGGAGGAACATCCAGTCAAAGTTTTCATTGTACCACAGTTGTCTAACCAACCAGCTTGTTACCCTCATCATCTTAGATTCCTGGATTAGACAGCAGCAACATCTCTGCTTATTGATCAATTCTTGAAGAGCCCCAATCTTTTCATGTAAGTTTAAGCTACAAATATTCCAAGACAAGATTTTAGCATTACTCATTTTCAACCCCAGCCTCCCAAGCCTCAACTGGCATTCCATCCTCCACTTCAGTATTAACCACTTCTAAAGAGTTATGCACAACCACTTCTGTATCCCCCACTTAAGAATCCTCCACTTCTGTATCCCCCACTTTAGAATCCTCCACTTCTGTATCTCTCACAACCTCAGCAATATCAGATGTAGACTCTTCCTCAAATCCAACTTTATTAGCCTTTGATTCTCTTAAAAATTCCATTCTAGATTGAAATTTCATCACAAATTTATCCATTACAGAGTTAAGCAAAATTAGTTGAGTGTCCTCCACACCTCCGACTTCGATGCAAAGATCATAGAGTCTTGGTGCCGCTTCTTTTGCTAAAATGGTTTGATCCCCAACCCCTAGTTTGATTTCCCCTAATTTTTCAAGAACTGCAATTTCTTTTTGATTGATGATATTTGATTTATGTGTTTGCTCTTCTATCACCTCTGATGTTTTCTTCTCATTAATTAATACCTGCAACTTCTCACTAGTTGAGGACCCTTCTACCTGATGAGGTAATATGAATTCTCCCTGTTCATTCGAAGGATCAAATGATAAAATTTCAATTTCCACATGCCCCAAATTAGGATTTAGGTTAAAAATCCCTAGTTTTTCTTTTTCTCTAGTCATCCTTTGAGAAGAGAAGCATTATCGGGTAATATCCACATTGTTTTTCACCGCTCGATCCTTTGGGCTGTTAGTATCTGGGTCTGGGCTTCTAGAATCACCAGATTTTTTGAATTCCACTTCCTTAAAGGCCCAGTTGCTAGGCTTAAAAAGCCTTTTATCACAAGAGTAAGCGGAGCGCAACCAGCGTACCGTTGGACATTAACATTTTTTCTTTCGCACTCTGCCAAAAGACAAATTGGCTTTATCAGAGATGTCAGTTAATTCAAAGCTCAGTTGTGCCCTGTCAAAATCCCTGCAGAGGTTTCTGTATTCCTGTACAGAAATTTTGTCTTTACCTGAATGCTTGAAATCCCACTCTATCTATTCTTGCTGTCTACCTATCTATTCTTGGTGGATTGGAATGGTAACCAGTAAGTCTACCTATCTATTCTTGGTGTCTTCCCTTTCAGTTTTTGACATTTTGATAGAGACGGACAGATTTAGACAGATTATGCTGTATGTTTATGATTAAGACCCAAAGATCACGTTCTTGTACTATGACATGCTCATTTATTTTTCATTACCCAAAGAACAAATATGGTATACTTACATGGTGATTTCTAGGGGGATGTGAAGGATTGGGGAATCGATGTGCTCACTGATGCACTTACTAGAGTGGAAGAAAGCGTCAGACGTGGTGCCAAGTAATCATTTTGATTTCCTAACCACGGCAAATGAATGTTCATTTCCAATTCCCGGTGGAGCATGGAGGACTTGAGCAATGTTGTGCATCAAAGCACCACGGTTATCTGAAGCTCCATGTGGTCGTCATATGAAGCAACGGGATGATGAATCATATGGTTACTACAGATGCATACTTGTGGATTCGAAATTGATTAACAAATTCGACATTCCAATACCACTTGTTCCTGAAAGATTTTGGACAAAAATAAAATAATGTTCTGTTAAATGTTGTTGGTATAGAACTACACATTGTCTTCTAACAAATTCGACATTCCAACACCACTTGTTCCTTGCTTGTATAGATTTGTGTGAAGATGAATCCACACATATTTTTTTTCCTACGAATTGTTAGTTTAAATTTCACTTGCGTTTGGATTTTATATGAAAAATGGTACTAAAATTTAAATATAATGTCATTCTAATCATGTAAATGAATCCTTCTCTTTTCCTCTCATGGATGATTATGAATGTTTGTAAATTTTGTAAATGATCCTATAGTAATTAGTTTCTGTGAGGTACATTGTCAACTATAGGATCTGTGGCGCAATGGGAGATTGTTTGACTCGTGATCAAAAGCTTGTGTGTTCGATTCACGCCAAGTCCATATTTTTTTTCTTTTTTTTTTGGTTTCTTTATTAATCATGCTGAAACCAACAATAGCTTTGACTTTTTCCAATGAGTCACACGGATCACAATCTGTATGACTAGATAGAATTAGATATAAAGCGTTGATGGATTTTGATCATACGGTTTATCTTTCTCCCTCAAGTAATTCATTTTTTAACATGTGGTGGTGGCTTAAACTTAGTTGCTGAGAGAGGTTTGAGCAACCAATTCATTTTCTGTTGCTACGAGTCTGTGCCTCAAAGTGAATAACTACATGATCATTTTTTTAGATGTTACAAGTTACTTGTAAAACGGATCTAGCAATTAAACATATTTGGTTGTGGCTCAAACTTAGTTGCTGAGAGAGGTTTGAGCAACCAATTT
>JAJJMC010013841.1:6235778-6270730 GCA_023531435.1 Papaver californicum
TCGCTACAAGTCTAGCTTTATATTTTTCCACGGTTCCATCAACCTTATGTTTTCTCTTAAAGATCCATTTACAACCTATGGTTTTGCTCCCTGGAGGTAAATCTACTATTTCCCAGGTTTCATTCTGAATAATAGAATCCATCTCACTAATAGTGGATTCTTTCCACCATGGAGCTTCAGACGAAGTCATGGCCTCTTTATAGGTTTGTGGATCAGATTCAGCTAAACAGGTAATGAAGTCTGGCCCAAAAGATTTTTCTAATCTAGGTCTTTTGCTTCTTCTTGGCTCATAAACAGGTTCATCTTCTTCTACCGGTGATGAATGGCTAGAAGAAGGGACATCTAGAGGATCTACACGTATCACGCGAGATTCAGTTTTCATTGGAAAAATATTTTCGAAAAACGAAGCATCTCTAGATTCCAAAATGGTGTTCACACCGATTTCTGAGTTATCAGAACTCACAACCATAAATCTATAAGCAGTGGTGTGCTCGGGATATCCTAGAAATACACAATCAACGGTTTTAGGTCCTATTTTAGTCCTCTTAGGTGGAGGAATAGAAACCTTGGCTAAACACCCTCACACTTTGAGGTATCCATAAGAGGGTTGTTTGCCTTTCCATAATTCATAGGAGATTTTTCTGTTCCTTTAAGGGGCACTCTGTTCAGGATATAGCAAGCTGAGAGGACGGCCTCCCCCCACAAGTTCGCTGGTAGTCCTGAACTGATTAACATGGCATTCATCATCTCCTTAAGGGTTCGGTTTTTCCGTTCAGCCACACCATTAGATTGTGGTGAATAAGGAGGAGTTACCTCATGAATTATACCATGTTGTGCACAAAATTCTCCTATAGGAGTTACGTATTCACCCCCACGATCAGACCTAACAGTTTTAATGGTGGTACTCATCTGGTTTTCTACTTCTATTTTATATAATTTAAATGCTTCAAGAGCATCATCTTTTCCTTTAAGCAAGTAGATATGACAGTATCTAGTACAGTCATCTATGAAGGTAACAAACCATTTTTTCCCACCTCTGGTTTGGATTGATTTCATATCAACTAAGTCAGAGTGAATTAACTCTAAGGGATTAGAAACTCTGTGGACATTTTTCTGAAAAGGCTTCTTCGCATATTTTGATTCTACACAGACTTCACATTTATGTTCATATTCCAAATTTAATTTTGGAATGCAGCCAGATTTTGCCAATTTGTTCATTGATTTATAATTTACATGACCAAGTCTACCATGCCAAATATTCAATGAGACAACAACATAAGAAGAATCAACTTTATTAATTTCAGTAGAGATTACAGATAATTTGTAAAGGCCCTCAGCCTTATAGCCCTTTCCCACAAAGTCCCTACCCTTAGTGATAATCACTTTCCCGGACTCAAAAACAATTTTAAATCCCTTGTCATCTAGCACACCACTTGAAATGAGATTCTTGCAGATGTCTGGTACATGTAACACTTCATTCAATGTGAGGATTTTCCCAGAAGAAAGCTTCAGCGAAACCTTTCCTTTTCCTGCAACTTGTGCTGCAGAAGAGTTACCCATATAGAGTTTTTCTCCTTCTCCTACTGTCTGGTAGGAGGTGAACATATCCTTGCTTCCGCAGACATGTTTGGTAGCTCCAGAGTCTACCCACCAGTCCCTCACATTGGTAACTAAATTTACCTCAGACACCGTGCCGGAAAATTCATTTTTACTACTTTCAGCCAGGTTTACATTTTGTTTCTTAAAATTCGCATCTTTACGTTTTCTACAATGCATTGCCATATGGCCAGACACACCACAGACATAACAAGCTCCCTTAATCTTACCAATAGCAGACTTTGGTTTTTGAAATTTACCTTTTCCTTGAGGGCCAGGCTTGCGCTTGTTGTGGTCCAAACTGAGTGAAGCAAACTTGTGTTCAATCACATGAGCTTTGTTTGACATGTCTCTTCCAGAGGAGACATTCTTGTCCTTTGTGCACAGCAACTCTTCAACTTGTATTTTCTTGCCCAGTTCTATCATAGTAATCTCACCAGTTTCATGCCTTAGTCTTCTCTTGTACTCGGCCCATGAACTTGGTAAATTTTCAATCACAGCAGAAACTTGAAAGGTCTCAGAAATGGTCATACCTTCAGCAATGATTTGATTAATAAGTTTCTGCAACTCCAGAAATTGATCAACCACAGATTTTTCATTCAGCATCTTGTATTGTAAAAAACGTGCAACCAGAAACTTTTTACTTCCTGCAGTTTCTGCTTCGTATTTTTCTTGCAGTGCAGACCATAAATTGTGAGCAGAAAAATCATCTTTAGCATTGTAAAAATCATACAGAGAGTCTTCAAGGAAATTTAAAATATGATTTTTTGCCAAATAATTATTTCTCGTCCAGGTCTCTTTTTCCTTGGATGATTCAGGAGCATCCAGAGCTTTGTTATATGGTTTCAACACAATTTCATCAAGCATGTGGAAACTCAGGAAAAAGAGCATCTTCGACTGCCACCTCTTAAAATCCTTGCCAGAAAACTTCTGAGGTCTCTCAACATCAGTCTTTGCCATTGTTACAGAAGATTTTTGAATGCACAGATATTGAGTTAAGATTGTTGAAAATTTTAATTTCAAATATTAAATCCCCATTAAACCAAACGTTATTTATTTTACATTTAATGAAAACGGTAAAATATTTATTTTAAGGCTCACGCCAAGGCTCGCGCCAAAAGCACACGCAAAAGCACACGCAAGCACCGCAAGCTCCGCAAGCCCGCGGCCTGCGGTGCTCACATGTATGCATTTGCCCACTAGTCCATTTCCCAAGTCCATATCCAATCCACTAGTTCTTTTCCTTATATAGAACATATGTGGTAATATGCATGAACTCCCTCCTTGGTTTGCCCAATGTGGGACAACCAAAGGTTTCTCATTCACTAAGAAGTGAAAATGGATGGCTATAATTCCACCCAAGTTTGGACTAGTGATCCAAGCACCCATCAAGCTAATTATAGTAACAAAAATTAATTTAAGTAATAAAACATTAATTTAAGTAATAAACATTTTTATTCTCCAACACACTTCGACAGAAATATAAAATGTACGTGAATTATGTGTTTCATAGCTATGTGTCCAATCCAAAAAATTTGCCGTAATGAAGTAATTTATGCATATTTTATTATCTAAAAAAAATAAAGTAATGTTTGCATTTGATCACCGTGATAAAGAAAGTTTATCTGTAAGAAAAGTCCGATAGATGTTACCTAAGTTATGACGACACCTTTATAACAACTAGGTAACAACTGATGCTTCCAATGCGGGCATGCGGCTTGTTTAACTAATTGGTTTTTACTTGTATTTCCTAGATTACTTATGTAGTAGAACTGTTACGAGTTTTCTAAAACAGTTGATAGTATGTAGGATACGATGGAATGCAATAGGAATTTATAGTGGGGGTACTCTCTGCATCAATCGAACCAGATACCATGTATCTCCCGTTCCAGTTCCCGTTATCGTACATCTCCGTCTTCGCCACCCGATACCATGTATATAATGAGGTGCCGTCAACGTCAAGTCAACTAATTGCACCCGATACGTTGTATCCTTCTGTACCGTCTATATTAAGTAATATGAAACCCAGGTTGACAATGTGTCAAAGTCTCGTCTTTATCAATGGATAATGCAGCTATATGGGTTGACATTTAGCCAAGGTATCCTCCATATCAATGGATATGAAGTTATATAGGTTGATATCTAGTCAAAGTGGATTTGAAGTTTAGCTATAGTGACCATGTATACGGCTTAAATTTCTTACTCAAATTATTTTTAGATATACAAGTTTGATTGATGTAAGATTTTATTTTATTTTACATGACATGAGTCTAGACCTGTTCCTGACAGATATGAAACCACTGAACCTACTTCCTGATATTTTAGGTTTTGCATGATGCAAGGTTAAGTTTTGAGGGGTCTGAGCAATCTCTATTTATAATATCTGAAAGTGTTGTTTAAGTTAAGGTGTCATGTATCATTCCCCAATCGAAGTCATTGCGGTTGAGGTGATATGTAACTCATTCTAGAAAAATAACTTATGTATTTTGCTTACTGCTCGCACTAGGGCGCACATCCTTACTGGATTTGCTTGTGTATTTATAGTATGGAGTGTGAATCCAAGGTTTCTGTTATCTTGAATTCGGGTAGAGGACCAATTCTGCTATTCAAGATTTAAACAGTCTGGTGTGTGCATTTTTTTACGTGTTGAAACATATGAAAATGGTCGCCACACTTTAGATGTCCCAAATGATTGGACATGTATGATGAAGCAAAAGTTTAAGTACGAGTATGGTTACGTACCTACCTTCACCGATTGTAAAAATCTTCACATAGATGTGTGATTGTCCATTTAGCACATGCCATTCGATGGCGTATGCTCGCTTAAGGTGGTCAATCCTAATAAATGAGGCTCGTGCACATGGTTTAGTTGATATCCAGATGGAATTTGTTTATGATACTGGGGTGCTTTGGGACTAATAACTCTTGGTCAAACGAAAAATTACCACCAATGAATCGATCGAAAACTTGATGTCGTGAACGCAATCTCGTTTTTATTGTTTTTACTTCAAATTCTTGTAGAAGTTAAGAGAACTTAGAATTTGTTACATTCATCTTGTAGAGAATCAAAATATAAATCGAATGATCCAAAAATCACTCAGTTTGATTGAGGAACGAAGAAGATACAAAGAAACAATGAAAATTTAGACCACGGCTCGAGAGACATGCGCGAGCAAGGTAGTAGTATAGGAGAAACATGAAAACATGCAAACTTCGTTTAGGTCAAAGATCTAAAACCTAAACACTAAAACACCAATTTCTCTTTGTACAAGTTTTTCTCTCAAACTTATATCGACCCTCCAGATGACATTAATTAGACCCTTGACAAATATACCAAATATCTAAAAACATAAGGTTTTCCACTATTTTAAGTTGGATATTTTCATACCTCCCACTATAGTCCTTTATTATAAAATAAATAAACATGACCCTTAAGAAACCTAAAATTTAGGAACCAGTTTTTCTAACTTGGCTCATAAGTACCTAAACTTTAGGAACAAATTTATATAATATAGAATTTTACCAAAATCAAACTCATCACTACTGACCAAACCAAAAACTCTTCGCCTTGGATCATGCTTTCAAGCATGAGATAAGCAAACAAAAAATCACTTTCATCTTCCACAAATCCAGTTCCACACTATCTCTATATACTAGTAGAATTACTTTGAATCTTATATCAAAACTTTTATATACACAGAACCATCTCTTCGACTAAAATACTGTGAGATTGATAAAAGTATTCAAACCATCTCCTTTTTAAAAACGGCTAATTGATGTTTGGTACTCAGGTTTTGACCAGGTTTAGTATTTGGTCTAACATTTGTCCAACGTTAGGGCTTGGTACCTGGAATGACAGTTGACCAAAGTTGACTAGGTTAAGTCTAATTTTAATTAATTTTATTATATAAATATTTATATATTTACTATTATACCCTTCACTTGGAATAAATTACCCTTACTGTCACACACACTTGTCACACGCTTCAAATTCATTACCCGTAATCAAATTCATTAACAAAAGCCTAATCGATTTCTATCGATTTTCATTCATCTCTTTTCTCTCTTTTTTTTTTTTCTCCTTCCTTCTTCCCTGTTCTTCTTTTTTCTATAAATCGAGTGATGAAAGTGAGGATTTTGAGTATGAAAATAGAAGGGGATGATTAAGAGAGTGTTACTGATGATGATGTTGGTGTTAATTAAATAAGAAAATAGGTAGAAATAGTGAATTAAAGAAGAAGAGAAGTTAGGGCTTCTGTAAAAGAGATTTGATGATGAAAGAGAGTAATTAAGGATGAATTAGAGAACACGAGATAAAGAGGAAGATTGTATGCTGATTTGAAGGATTAATTTCAGTAAAGATCGCGATTTGAATTGAATAAAAAATATTAGGGTTTTCGTGAGAAAAATTATAGAAACTTCTGAAGTTGAAATGATGTTTGAAAGATGGGTTTGATTGAGTTAAGAGTTTGAATGGGTATTTTGATGTTGAATTGAAGAGAAGAAGATTTGAGAATTTAATTAGGGTTTTGTGTTCTTCCCCAATTCTAAAGCTGAAATTAGGGTTTCGGGATTGATTTAAATTTTGATAAAATTGAGAAGTAAATCAATTTACTAGTGAATTTAGAATGAAAGGGTTATAATTGGATTTGAGTTATAGAGATACTTTGATGGAAGAATCAAGATTAGGGTTTTTGTGAGTGTGTTTGCTTGGTTATTATGATCTGGTTTAGTCTAGTGAGGTGGTTTGTTTGGGATTTAATACCGAGAAGTGTTGATTAAGGTTCGTTGTTGATGAAATTGAAGGTAAGAAGGGTTTTTATGGTTTGTTTTGGAGCTGTAGATCATGGCAGAGGAGTGAAAGTGATGTGAATCTGAGTTGGAGATGAAAGAAAAAGGGGATCTGAGCTCGAAATTTAGTTTAGGTTTTCATATCTGCTCAAGATGAAGAAATGGGTCTGTTGATTGAGATCTATAAAGAAGAAGGATTATGTGTTGTTGGTGTTGTGATGGACAAGAGATGGTGATTTTTTTGTATGCTGCTATTGCGAATAACTTAAATGAGGTATTGATAGTGGTCACTGGTGGGTTTGTTGTCTAAATGGAGAGATGGGTTTAGTCCAGTGAGGTGGTTTGTTTGGGATTTATGCAGGGAATGAGCTCTAAGAATGGCAAGAAATTGGCCGGAAAACAGCCTGAAACATAGTAAACTCTGCCGTATCTTTATTCCAGCTGAGTTGACTCACTGAGTCAGATGAACCAATCCAAACCAAGTGAATAAGACCAATCAGCCGAGTCAGACCAGTTGACCGTTAGTTTGACTCAGATCAAGGATATATTTGTAATCTCGTATAATTTAATTTATAAAATTAATTAAAATCTAGTCAATAACATTTAGTAGTAGTCAACCGTCAGTCCAGGTACCAAGCCCTAACGTTGGACAAATGTTAGACCAAATATTAAACCTGGTCAAAACATGAGTACCAAACATCAATTAGCCCTTTTAAAAACACTTGTGAAATTGTATATGTTTTACAAACAACATGAGAATGTTGAACCACTATCAACTAATTCTTGCACACTCTATTAGAGCAACGCTCGGTTAAACTCACAAATTTTGGTATGTCAAGCTTGTTGTCAATGTTAAATGAACAAAACTATGTCTTGATTTATACTCTACTAAAGTCAGTCTCGAACTAGGATTAGAGCATGGTAGTTAAGTATCAGGATTCATCGAATAACCCTTGAATATTGAAGACTAAAGAACAATGACGACATCTGTAAGGACTTCATCAACAACGGTATATGAAGACTTACTATCCTATTTACTCATTATTTATTCCCTTTTATCTACTAAGACAATGTCGTATAACTTTAGTATAATTGATGAATTTCAAAGAAGAAGTTTCAAGTTCAAGCTTGTACTTGACAAATTTCGAAACATGAATTCAAGCATTGGATAATCATAGTTTATCGCTTTTGAGGTTGTGTCTGCGAAAATATAAACCTAAAAACATCAAGAAGTACCAAGTTTTCAAACTTGTTCACAAACTGATTTTTTAGTTCACGAACTAGTAGAAAAAACTTAATGTTCATGGACACTCCAAAATTGTTATTGTCTGCAAACTGATTTTTCAGTTCGCGAACTGTACACTTTTGGATATGTTCTAGGACACTTCAAAATTGTTCATTGTTCTCAAACTGATTTTTTATTTCGTGAATTGTACACTTTTGGGTATGTTTTTGTACACTTTAAAAAATCTCATGTACACAAACTGATCTATCAGTTCGCGAACTGACATGTTTTTGTTACTGAAATTTAATAGCGCTTGATGGTTCATGACTTTACTAGGTCCATTTTGATCTAACTTTTGTACACGATTCTTTAACCGACAAATACATGGGGTGAAAATCTTCTTTGTAATTCAAATCCAACTTTTCACATGCTTACATGGTTTTCATTTTTTATAATTAATCTATATTATTGGGTAATTAAGTTTTCTTGGGATCAAAGTAATTCATAAACATGGAAACTAGTTCATGAACTGGCTTTGTCCTCAAGAAAAAAATTACTTTGGATCAAAGTAATTTATAAATATGGAAACTAGTTTACAAACTTGTTTTGTCCCCAAGAACACAATTGCTTGAACTTTAAGCTATCAAGAGTAATTCATCATTATAAATAAAGGACTTTCTACAACCTAGAATCTTAATCGTGACATGTTGTGTCTTTAATATTAGAATGAGGTCTGATAACTTTGATTAATTAACAGTTTTATCCACAGATCCAGAATCACTTAGAGATGTGATAGTTTAATCTTCAAACAAACTTGAGTTGCCTTATGTCAGAAAAGAATGACCATGTAATAAATAAGTTTGATCTATCGAAGAAACTATACCGTTAGTTTTTACAAAAAATAATAAACAAAGAAAACTAAAGCAGTTCGATTATTAGTTTTCTATGTGTACCATAATATTCTGGCACCAAATATTGGCTAAGTATAGCATTATAATATACCACGTCCTCATCCCTTCCATGTCAGCTGGCGTACTAAAGAATAATCACAGCATGACGGGGAGGTTGTCCGGCCGCAGCCAGACTGGTGACTGGCAGCCACGACCGACGGCCATGACCGGCTCTGGATGCAGCCAGAACGGTGACCGCCGACCACGACTGAAGGCTGGATAAATTTTTTTCTGCCCGCAACCATACCAGTGAATGGCAGCCACGACCGGCGACTGGATAAAATATTTTATGACCCAGCCATACCGATGATCGACTGCCATTGTCGGTGATAGGTGCATTATTTGCATTAGTTTGATGCTTTTATTCATTGCTTTCTTGTTAGTTTTTATATCATCATGCTTTTATTTTGTTTTCTTTTGAGTTTCTTAGGAGTTTTGAAGTACATTCAACCAAAGAAGAAGAAAAGAGTTCGTTACAACATGAAATGAATAAGGAAATTGAATTCTACAAGTGAAGAAGGGCCAAAGACTAAATTATACTCAACCAAATCCAAAAGTTTTTAATACCATTTTGAATAGAACGAGAATACAAAGTGAAAGCAAAAATAATGAGGTCATTTCGAGTTCAGACGAATAAGTTATGGACAAAAAGTCGAGACGATAAAAAGGTCATCTATAGATGAAGATCCGACATTTCTCTTAGGGACACATATAATCCCGTCCGTGAAACGAATTCAGGCAAAAAAACTTGTATTTTAACACCAACAACCGACATTGCTCATAAGCAACACACCTATGCCGGCTGCTACAAGTTTGGTGGAAGAAAGTTTGACCTAACAGCCGCTATTGCTTGGGAAAAACCGCCTATGCCGGTTGTGACATAAAAAAGGGCAGAGAATTTGACATAACAGCCGGCATTGCTTGTGAAGAATTGTTTATGCCCGGCTGTAGTAAGCCTATGGGGGTCCGTTCGACGCGTTTTGGACTTCTAAAATGGATGCAACTTAGTCCCGGAAGGATATTAAGCCCTAGATATCATGAAGTGCTATAATAGGAGACTTCCAAGACATGAAGAAGGGAGCTTGAAACTATCTTTTACACACGGAGAAGGAGAACAAGGGGTTAGGGCTTGGATTTTCGATTCATCATCACGATTTCTAGGGTTTGCTTCACTTTCTTTCTTATATATTTTCCATGGATGTTGAGAAATCCATGATGATTAAACCTTTCTTATTGATTAGAGATGTAGTCCTAAGTTGGAAAACATGTTTATTATTTGATGTATTTATTCTCATATGTTCATAATCTCTTCAATATCGCTTATGTTTTACCGTTAATAACATCATGTATGATTGATTGCATGTTTGTTTAAGTCCCGAATTAGATTATCATGCATTGTTATCTATAGCTAAACTAGGGTTTGAGATCCGGAATTGTCTAAAGTTCCTTGTTACAAGTAGCATAGCATATTTTTAATGACGGGATGTTACCATGTAGTTATGTGTAGAAGCGTGATCTAGGTTAAATCCATATGGCTCTTGCGCCGGATTGCGTAGAATAACCTCAACTCATAAATACCATTGTTTTTATTGGGTTAAACTTGAGTGGATCTTGCACCAAGTTATTTGTTGAAAAGGATTCAAAGAGTGGCTCTTGCGCCTTTGATGATAATAGGAGTTCTGCCGGAGTAGACATGCGATAGGATGCTTCAGGGTTATTGATATTGAGAGTGAATGAATGTTGAGTATTATTCGGTTGATAACATGTTGGAAGATGGAAAATAAATTCTTTAACCAGTACTTTTTATCTATGATATTCGTTTTAATCTATTTTCTATAGTGTAACTTAGTTATAATCACAATCAAAACTCCCCCGTTTACGTAAGTAATCAAAATAACTTGACAACCCATATCTCCCTGAGGAACGAACTTGTTCTTACTACTATACTCTAATCTATATTTGTGAAGTAGAGAACTTGAAAATAATTTTGCTTGGCTGACAATCGACCAGCCGTCCATCGAACCAAACATACAGGGGATGGATTTTTCCACCCAACTGTAGTGTTCTTTTGGATGTTTACACCCCTATGATATTTGCACCCCAATTATTATATACTTCATGATTTTTCCACTCCTTTGTTTGGGCTTGGTCGTTTGCATCTCTACTTGGGATTGGCCATATGCACCTTTGAAGTTGGCTAATACCACAACCCTAGAGGAAAGTTCTAGAAGTTTCGGTATACTTGTTGGCCAAGGCACATAAAGGAAGATTCTGGGATATTCCAGATGACTTGCAGGATAAGTCATCATAAGTTATGACTTATCTCGAAATTAGGATTGATCCCCAAGACAGAAACACATATATAGAGGGAACCCAAACCCTAAAAGGTACGCAATATTTTCTACATAATCTCATGTGAAAAACCCTGTCTAACTTATGCATCGAAGGGTTTTTCGCATGTAGCCCCTTAACTCTGTTCGTGTGGAGAAAAAGGTTACAGAGATCGTTAACACAATCATAATCAACACCTACATGGGTGTTTGGATAAGATATATTTTTTCACATACATCTTGGCGCCGACTAAGGGGAGGTGAAAAAAAAGATTGTGTTTTCCCTTAACTGATGTATGGTGAGAATCAGACAAACCGCTCGAATGGTAGTTTTCGATGGCAATTCTCGTCACCGAGGGAGAGATAACATCAATGAACTATCATATCCATTAACAATTAATGAAGAAGAATTTCAATCACCACCTGCAGTGAATACTGAAGAAGTACGTGATCATGTTTATAATAAAACTCCAGTTTCAGAAACTCGAAGAGACAGAAAACAACAAACGTTGGAGGATATTGAAAGAGTCGATGAATCCATTCCAGACAGGGAAAAGCTGCATGATCAACGAGATGGACGAACAACCTCTTCTAGTTCAGATCCAGAGCTATTACGCGATAAGTTGTATGAGGTGGAGAAGGAGAACTCTCGTCTGAGATTGGAACTTGAAAACCATTTTCGTTCAAGGCCTTTTAATACCACAGTCAAGATCGATTGACGAACGTTGAATGGAACCAACACGCTCGATCGGTTGGGTAGCGTCTTAGAAAGCCGATTAAATCAAAAGGCGCTAAACAACGCAGGGATATGATCGGCCTGGATAAGCCTGGGGAAGTTCTGACCAATCCAGTCGTTACCATAGCGCTTCCTAAACGAAGGCACACTCGAGTTCGACCAGAAAGCGGTCGAGAAAGGCCAGCAGAAACTCAATAGAGTACTCCCAGGACCGCCACCGGGTCGAAGGGAAAAATAAATAAATTTTAATCAGTTAGAGATCATTATGAAGGGGGTGAACCCTCACGTGATTACTACGTTCGTCCGGAACATAACAGGATCAGGAGCGAGACTCCAAAACATAAGAAAAGACGAACAAGATCTAGAGTGGAAATCCATGAATATGAAATTGCTAGACAACAAGAAGAATCAGATGACGATGATGTTAATGCACTAACTAATACTCCTCTCCGTAGAATGATCGAAAAAGTGTTAACTAAAAAGCATTCGAGAGATGATAGGCTGAACAGACTTCATCGTTCCCTTGGAGCACCTTTTAAGGATACTATGAGAGAGTTCCGACCACCAAGAAATTTTTCAAGTACCCAAGCTGCCAAAGTTCGATGAGAAAGTAGACGATCCATATCAACATGTCTTACACTATGAAACTGCAATGACCCTCTGGGAGTACAGTGATGAACTAATGTGTAATATGTTCCCGTAATCGTTGACGGGAGAACTAATAACATGGTTCAACCAGCTTCGGTCACAGTCAATCCGGACTTACCGGAAGTTAATTAAAAATTTTTGTTCGCACTACAAGTACAATCGCCGTGATCGAAAGGGATCTCATTCACCTTTTCTCTTGAAAGTTCAAAAGGGGGAAGACATCAGGAAGTTCACTCAACGCTTCAAACAGTAGTTAAACGAGGTCGATGATACCAATAATCAGTTGGTCATCGAGGCTTACAAATAAGCATCCCCGTGTGATTGAGCATGTATTTGTAACTCCTCAGTTCGTAGACCAGCCGAAACTTTAGAGGAGTTGTATGACTGGGAAGAAGAATATGCTCAGGTCCAGGATAATTCGAATGCACGAGAGTCTAGAGAGACAGACAGAACATCCCATCATCCATAGGAAGGAACAAAATATAAGCCAAAAAACCATTCGAATGGACATTGAAACGATCGAAGTGAAGCTCGAGAGAAAAATCACGGTGAAAGGGGGAGAAGCTGGAAAACAATAAGATACAAAGCTGACACCCTTGACTATTTGATTAAATGAGTTGTATGAAAGAATAAGTAAAGAGTTGAGGACCCCTCGTCCATTGGCTGCAGACACACGTGAAAAATCCAATCAATTTAAAAAAAGAGCTATTTGAAACATCGGAGCAAAAGGCCCGCTTTTTTTTATACGAATAAAATAATATGTTTTTATTAACTGGATTATTTGCAAACTTTTTTGTTATGAAATGAATAAAAATCTCGTTGGAAAACTAAGAGCTCAACGGTACCTTACCCATTTTTTTTGAATCAAGGCCGTGACAAGAAAAAGTATTGTAATTTCCATAAAAACATTGGTTATACGACTGAAAATTGTCGATCTTTACAGTACGAGGTCCAGAGGATGATAGATGCTGGAAAGCTGCAGGAATGCATCAAAAAGGATCAAGGTAATAGCTCGGGACATATACAGATGAACACAACACATGTGAATGTCAGCCATGCCAGGATCCACTCGATGTCAAGACGAGCGGCTGGAGATGAAACCAGGAAGAAACTAAGGCAAGTAAAACAATGGTACGTGGAAAATCATATTGATTTTTCCGGTGGGCAAGGAGCGGAAATGTTGGGGCTGGGAAGCAAATCGATCGATTTCACTGACGAAGAAATGAAAGGTGTGTATTGTCCCCATAATAACGCTACGGTTATAACCATTTGGATTGGTATGTTCCATGTCCACCGTGTTTTGGTGGATACCGGAAGCTCTGTGAGTGTTTTGATCTTAGTAGCCTATTCCTCTATGATCCTCTCCCATGATTTGATCGAGGAGGATAAAAATCCTATTATTGGCTTTAGTGGCGAAGCTACAAAGGCAATAGGAAAAGTGAAACTGGCCGTCACAGTTGGTAACAAGTCTGTTCTTGGAAATTTCTTGTTACTGGACTGTCGAGCTCCTTACAATGCGATCGTGGGACGAGACTCGTTGAACGCTATAGGGAAAATCACATCTTCATATCACTTGTGATTAAAGTTTGTTACACTCAAAGGTATCGTCAAGGTGAGAAGTTACAAACAGCCATAAATGCCATGAGAACGCAATGAACGAATAATTAAAATCAAAAGTGAGCGGGAACCACATCATGTGGATCGAAAAGAAATAGCAATTGCAGAATCCTCTCCCACCAGAATCATATGTGGGGTAGGATATAATAGATCCCCAACAATAGAAAAAATTATGGAGGTCCGTATTGGGAGCGAGAAACACAAAACCACGTTTGTAGGGGCTTATTTACCCGCGCACGAACTTGATGGTTTGCTTAAACTTTTAAGAGCCAATGCTGATGTTTACGCATAAAGTTTTGCTGAGATGCCAGGGATAGATCTAGATATATCGTATCACAGATTAAAAATTAACGAGAAGTTCCACCCTGTTCATCAGAAAATTCAGAACATGGCGCAAAAGAAGTCAGGAAGCTTTTGGAGGCAGGTTTTATTCGACCGGTCCAGTATCCACGCTGGTTGTCTAACATCGTAGCAATTCCAAAAAAGAAGGGGAAATACGTGTTTGCATCAACTTTACTGATCTGAATAAAGCATGCCCGAGTAATCCATATCTATTTGCGATAATAAACGATCTGGTGGATGCAACTTCCAGATACAAGAGACTGTCATTCATGGACGGTTACTCCGGATACAATCAAATACCTTTGAAAAAAGAAGATCAAGAGCATATTGTCTTTGTTAGTAACATAGGAATTTACTGATATACTGTAATGTCGTTCGGGTTAAACAACGCAGGAGCAACCTACCAACACTTGGTAGATGACATGTTCAAATATTTGATTGGAAAAATAATGGATGTGTATATCGATGATATGATTGTAAAGTATGAACAAGAGGAGTCTCACTTGCTCGATTTGCAGAAGACGTTCGATATTCTTAGGAGATATCAGATGAAACTCAATCCATTAAAATACTCGTTTGGGTTATCCTCAAGAAAGTTCCTTGGATACTTGATGACCCATAGAGGAATCGAGGTGAACTCGGAACAAATTACAGCCATTAGGGATATATCCCCAAAGACTAAGAAGGAGGTCCAAAAGTTGGAAGGACGATTAGCATCTTTAAACCGATTCGTTTCACGTTCCTCGGATCGATGCAAGCCATTTTTTGATGTTCTGAAAAAGTAAGTAAACTTTGGGTGGACAGATGAGCAAAGAGGCGTTCGATAGAATCAAGCAGTATCTACCTACTCCCCCAATTCTGGTGAGTCTGAAAACTGGGCAACCAATCGAGTTTATCTGGCAGCAAATGAAAGTGTTGTAAGCGCAAGGTTATTCGTAACTGATCCACAGGAAAATTTAAAGCATGTTTACTTCGTTAATTAATCTTTGACGGGGGAGGAAACATGCTACACCAAAATTAAAAAAATAGCACTTGCTTTACTTCACGCATCTCGCCGCCTTAAGCCTTATTTCCAGGAAACAGAAATCGTAGTCTACTCTGAATATCCATTGAAGAAATTTCAGAACGAGCTGATGATTCAAGCCTATTGTCCATGTGGTCAAATTTTTTGGGAGCTTATGAAATCAGATACGAAACTAGAACTGCTGAGAAAAGACATGCTCTAGCTGCACTATTAGCAGATTTCATGTGGACGATATAGACACAATTATTGATGAAGAGGAACAATTCAGGAAGCCCTTGATTCAACCACTAATTGGAAAGGGGGCGAGTCTTTGATAGAGGTCGATACAGATGAACCACAATATATTATTTTTACTGATGGATCCTCAAATTTCAGCGGGGTTGGTGTTGGATGTATAATCATTACTCCCGTAGGATCGAAGGTTGAAAAAATGACCAGGATGGGTTTCTGCGCATCAAATAATGAAGCTGAATATGAAGCATTGATTGTCGGTTTTCAAGCCGGCAAGCAATTGGGGGCGAATAATGTAAAGTTGATAACTAACTCTATATTGATAGTCAATCAGTTTCTGGGCTCCTACAGGGCCAAAGATGAAAGAATGATCTCATATCTAGACTACATGAAAAATTTGGTAAGCAGTTTCGAAAAATTCTAGATCGAGCAAAGACCAAAGCTATAGAATAGGCATGCTGATGCTCTTGTGTATCTGTCTTCCGCAGTTGACACAAAATTTACTCGCTTCGTCGTAATAGATTTCCAGGAATTACCTAGCTTCTCCGAGAGTTACTCTATTCTAACTCTTGAACATTGAAAGTCAAACAGTGGATCATTCAATCAATCCTTCAAAATAGCGACCCATACTGGCGTGAACCCTATGTTCGATACCTGACAACCACTGAACTCCCAAACGATAATATCTCGCTTCAAAGGTTACTAAGAATGCATGGAGATACTCAATGATTGAAGCAAAGTTATACCGCAATCCAGTGGCTTTGGAGCCATTTCTGCGATGTATATCCGTCGAGGAAGAATAAACGATATTTGCTGAGGCTCATGAAGGAATATGTGGCAACCACGCTGGCGGGCGCAGCCTCGAGCATATAGTGCTTATCCAAGGATACTTCTGGACGTATATGCAAAAAGACGTAAAGGAGTATGCAAATAATTGTGTGGCTTGCCAAGAGCATGCTCCAATTCCGAAGAGACCCGCCAATAAATTGCATCCTATCTGGAGTCCCTGGTCGTTCGCTAAGTGGAGACTAGATGTCGTCGGACCTCTCCCCCGAGCTCCAGGAAGGATAAGGTTTGTATTGGCCGCCACTGACTACTTTACCATACGGGTTGAAGCAGTAGCATTAGTGTATGTGGATAGAAACAATATATGGAGATTCCTTTGGGAAAATATTATCTGCAGATTTGGTATCCCGCACAAGTTGATGTCAGATAACGGAAAACAGTTAGATTCTGGATTAATCAAAGATTTCTAGGAGAATCTGAGTATTCGACACAATTTCTCAGCTTCTTATTACGCTCAAAGTAATGGACAGGCAGAAACAACAAATCGTGTTATCATGGACAACCTAAAGAAAAGTATAGAAAAAGCCAAGGGAAAATGGATAGAGGAATTTCCAGAAGTCTTATGGTTTTACCGAACGACTCCAAAAAGGTCAAGTGGTTTTCCCCCCCTTTACAGTGGCATACGGAACTGAGGCATTCATACCCACCGAGATGCACCGAAGCACTACCAAGACTCAAGCGGTCGGGTCAGGAAACAATGAGAGAATTCAGACTTTGGAAAAACAGTTGTTCGAAGAGCATAGAGAAGCATCACTGCAGCAATTGGTACAATACCATCAAGCAGTCAAGCTAATCTATGACCAAAAGTTCATGGAACGAGCATTTAAACCAGGAGAATACGTGCTGGAAAAAAAACTCGAGCAACAACAATAGAACTCAATTGCGAGAAGCTCGAAGAAAATTGGGAGGGTCCATACATAGTATATAGACCTTCATCTGGCGGTTTTACTACCTAAGAAATCTTGATGGGATTGAAGACTCCAAACCTCGGAAACCTTAGAACTCTTTCCACTTGAAGAGGTTTTCTCGTTAATTAGATTTTCGTAAAAGTAGTTTCGTTAATATCCCACTGTGTTGCACTCTTTTTCCTTTGTGTTGGTTTTGTTTCAATGAGTTTTCCACATAGAGTAACGAGGAAGTTGTTGTTGGGCAATGGGTATTTGTTTTGTTATTTCTTTTCAGACATTTAATTCAACAATATAGTAATGAAGTGCACCCTTGTGCAAGCATTGAGAAGCATGATGCTCTCTATTTGCTGGGAGCGAGTTATGTATCACTTCAACTGCAACAACAGTCAGTTGGGGGCGTGATACATAACGCTTGGCGAAACCAACATTACTCCGATGGCAAGCTGTGAAATACTCCAAGCAATACGCTTGGGGACGAGTTGTGTAGTACCTCATGCAAAATACAAGGGGAATCAAACTTCTTAAACCAATAACAAGTTATTAATTAAGACAGGATGATGTGTGTACAATAATATTCTAGCACTAAATATTGTCTAAGTGTAGCATTATAATATGCCACGTCCTTACCCTGCCTCGTCATCTGCCACATCATCTGGTGTATTACATAATAAACGCAACATGACAGAGAGGTTGTCCGGCCGCAGCCAGACTGGTGATCGGCGGACACGACCGGCGACAAGAAAAATTATTTTCTGGTTGTAGCCAGACCAATGACCGGTGGCTAGACAAATTGTTTTCTAGACGTAGCCATACCGGTGACGGGCGGCTGGATAAAATATTTTCTGGCCGCAGCCAAACCATTGATCGGGGCCTCGACCGGCGGCCATTGTCGTCCATCAAACCAAACATACTAGGTTGGATTTTTTTGCCAAACTGTAGTGTTGTTTTGGATGTTTACACCTTAGATATTTGCACCCAGCTATTATATACTTCATGATTTTTCCACTACTTTGTTTGGGCCAGGTCGTTTGCATGTCTACTTGGGCTTGGCCATATGCTCCTTTGCAGTTGACCTAATACCACAACCCTAGAGAAAGTTCTAGAATACTTGTTGGCCAAGGCACACAAAGGGAGATTCTGGAATATTCAAGATGACATGCAGGATAAGTCATAACAAGTCATGACTTATCTCAAAATTAGGGTTGATCCCAAGAAAGAAACATAGAAATAGAGAAAACTGAAACCCTAAAAGGTACGTAATCTTTTCTACACAATCTCATGTGAAAAAATCTGTCCAACTTAGGCATCATAGGGTTTTTTGCAGGTATACCCCCCACCCACCCCCACCCCCACCCCCACCCACCCCAACCCCCAGAGATCATCAACACCATCATGATCAACATCTAAGTGGGTGTTTGTGTAAGATATATTTTTGCTCAAGCATTTTCCTTCAATGATGTTATTAGAGATTTTTGATCCCAAAAGATGACTTTTAAACGAAGTTAATGGAAGATGTCTCACATAATTAGATTGCTCTCCTCTTTCTCAAAATAACTCCCCACACTAAAGAGGTGTGTTCTGGGATGTGTTTGTAGGAATACAAGACACCCTATATATAGTGTCATGATTAAGGCATTATTTGGAAACAAGATTTACCAATTTCAAAAATTATTAATATGTGCAATAAATCTATATTTTTGTAATTAGCAAAGATCTAATATTTTCCAAACCGTAATCGATTTTTCTTATGAAATGACAATTAAAATTATCTAGCACACGTCCATGTGCTTGACTAATATAGTCACTAGAGATAAGCAAACCTCTGGAAACAAAAAGCACATAATTTTGATACCATAAATGATATTGAAATTCAATATTATAGGATCTTTCCTTGAATATCATAGGAATATACCTGATTAATAAGATATTAGAGTTTAGCACATTTTTAAACATTATGTCGACATTTACGAACATTCTCAATCAAACTCGTGTACATCTTGATGTTTTCAGAAACTCGTGAAGTTAACGGACAGATCGAAATATAAAAAACAAGTTAGACATAGTCAGGATCGGTCCTACTTCTAGAATCAGTTCTGCAATCGGTCCTGAGTCTCTTTTCGAAAATGAAACAAGTTTCACAAGTGTATTTTCTAAAACTATGTTTCTAAAATTTCTTTCTAACATATTTATTAAAGTACGGATTCACCCGAAAGATCAACACACACTAAATAATACTCCCTTCGTCCAAGTTATAAAGGCGTAAAATTTTTTTGTCTTAGATTAAGAAAATATATGGGATTTATAAAAATCCAGATTTCAACCTATTTTACCCTCTAACCTATTCCCAATATAATTTTGGGATACTAAATAAATTTAAGGCTTACTCCTAGATGCAAGGGTTGTAGCAATTGTGATGAGAGGAGATCATTCTTCTCTCCATACAATAGATTAATCCCCCCCATGATTACAAAGACATTTAATTGTATGGTATGATATCTACGTAATATTAATAGGGGTATATATGTCAAAAATTATTTTGATATCATAACTCTGCCTATCTAGATGGACAACCAAAAATAATAAGTACGCCTTTATAACTTGGACGGAGGGAGTAACAAGTTACCAATTAGTGCAATTTCGAAAATACGAAATCCATAGATAAACTATATTTCGTAACTCCATATAGTTAAGTTATGGAAACAACTGTTGTATATCTTTCATTTTGATATTTTGATCATAGGCTCATAGTATAATGACCAAGTCACTAATACTAGTCATTGTAACAAACTTAATTTTGCATGTTATGTTCTCATGAATAAAGACTTGTAAAAACAAGGGATAATTAGACTTTGGTACCTGGGTTTTGACTAGATTTAGTGTTTTTACTTACATTTGTCCAACGTTAGTGTTTAGTACCTGGAATCATTGTTCACCCAGAAAAGACAAAAACAAATTAGGAAGGAAGTTCACGGGTGAACAGTGATTCCAGGTACTAAACACTAATGTTGGGCAAATGTAAGTAAAAATATTAAATCTGGTCAAAACCCAGGTACCAAAGTCTAATTAACCCTAAAAACAAAGATAAAAATGAAACACGTCAAGTTTGTAGTTACTAACCTCAAACCGAAGGATGATTTCTTCATGGTCTTCAATACGTATTCAACTCTTCGTGAATAATTAGAACAAGTCTCAACATTTTTATGTTCCTAGTCTAACATAACAAAGTTGACTTTAGTTTTGAAACTAAACTTGACAACCAAACTTGAATATCAGCGCTTTGTGGCTTCAACTGAGCAATGCTCTAACATCTGTATTTGTAGTTATCTAAAAATGACAATAACTACGAATATGGTTCCCTCAGGATTTAAGTATGCTAAGTGCTTAAGTATTACCACAATGGACATCTCCTTGTCTGATTTTTTCCGGAATCAAAGGAAATAACTTGTGATAAATTCCTTTGATAAGGAAAATTCGTTCTCTATGCACATATGGGATGATTCTGACTCAGAATTAAAAGAGGTGTCACTCAGAAATTTTGAAGACCTCTCTAAGGTTTTGAATCAACAAGTCTCTGAGATGAACATTCTTTGTGAAAATTATGCTCAATATGTTGATGATCTTAAAAAATATCTTGACATATAAATTTTTCTTTGTGAAGTTCTTGCATCATGTATCTTTAAGATTGACAAACTTGTTCAAGAACTGAAGGGATCTAAGGAAAAGTTTCTCTCTCTTGAGGATGTCATCAGGAAAAGTGTTGCTCGAGAGAAACAACTTGTAGAGGCTCATACCTAAAAAATGGATAACCTCCAAAGTTTGAAGAGAAAAGTTGAATCTGATCTCAAGTTGGCAAACGATCAATGCTATCTACTGAAAAAAGGAGAATGTAACTTTGAAGAACAAACTTAAATTATTATCTGAAAAACACCCTGATACTTCATCGGGGATAATATATGATGATAATAAATTCACCTATTCTTCAACTGATAAAGGATATCAAAAATCACATCATACATTAGCGCTTAAGAAAAATCTAAATCGTAACCGTCACATGGATACTTTCCAGGTTATACCAAGTTTTGTTCTCATTGTGGTTACAAGGGTCATCTTGCAATGGAATGTTATCATAGTGTAGATTGTTGGTTTTTGAAGAGGGTCGGAATTGTAAAATCGCCTTTTTTCCTAGTTACAGGAACATAGAAACATTCGTGCATATTTGCGCACATGCTTTTGACTTCACATCAGAATACGAAATACTGCATTTTTACTTATATTCCGCAAGAGAATTAAGAATACTTATATTACGCAAGCGAATTAAGAGTACTTATATTCCACAAGAAAATTAAGAAAAAGTCTCTACAAATAACTACATGCATTCAAAATTGATAATAGCCTCTCAAATATTCAAAATATTTATGCTATATTGAGTCAGTCTCAAGTCATATAAGTTCCACAGTTGAACTCCTTGAGCTCGACTCAAATGAGAATCGACGTTCCAATAACATCTATTAAATTTGGGAGTAGATAGTGCTTAATACCCAAAAAATATTTTAGCTTAATGCCTTGTTCGCAAAGAACACATCACAAATTGTTGTCCTGAGCTTAAACTATGCCACTTTAGCACTTTGTTCAAAGGCAAGCCATGAAATTGTGTGTCATTCCTCTTGGACGCACCACAAACAAGGAACAATGCCTTCGAAGATGCATTGTGCCTCTGAGCTAGGGTAACCCTAGCCCTTTTTCGCATTAGCACCAAGCTATCACTAACTCTCGACCTAGCATCGCATTAGCACTAGCATCCCAGCCTTATGCGCAAAAAGCGCTAACTTCCTTGGCGGTAGCATTCTAACCCTAGTGCTAAGGGTGTTAACTTCCTTAACCAAGGAGCGTCCCAGCCTTAGCTCATAGACACTGGCCTCCTTGGCTAGGAAGCTTCTTAGCTACGCTAGCTTCCTTGAGAAGCGCTAATTTCCCAACCAACAACATATGGTACTAGAGCCTTTGGCACCAGTGTCCTTGAGCTAGCAGCCTCTCGGCCTAACTTTACGTCCTCGATCTAGCAAGATCTCAACCTACTAGCTTGTCTCAGCTAGCGCGTCCTTGGCTAAGGTCTCATCCTGGAGCGTCCTTAGAAAAGCGTTTCAACTACAATGCCATTGGCGCAGCGTCCCAACTTGCAAGCGTCTAGCCAAAAACGTCCTTGCCAACATCGTATTGGTGCTAGCGTCCTTGCCACAATATCCTTGGCGCTAGAAAGCATTCCAGCCACACCGTATCTGTACTAGCGCCCTTGACCTAGCTAGCTTCCTTGACTATTGGCGCATGCTTTCTTGACTTTGCCGCATGCTTCCTTGGCTTAGTGATAGCTTCCTTTGCTTAGCCACACTAACACCCTTGACTTAGCGCTAGCGTTCTTAGCTTAAAGCTAGATTCCTTGGTGACGCTCGCTTCCTAACCCTTGCGCTAAAATCGCTATCCCCTTTTGACCTTAGCAGTGTCCTAGCCAGCAACGTAAAATTACTTGTTTGGAACCATACTAGCGCTAGAAACGCCAGTTTCCTTGGAGCTAGAAGCGCATCATCACTAAAATGCTAGCTTCCTTGCTAGCAACACATTAGCTTTTATACTAAAAAAAACTAGCACATTAGCATGTTTGCACTAAGAAGTCAACTCTAGTTCTGTTAAGCTGTTTCCCTTAAAATATGCCGTTTTTTTCAACATTGGCATAATGCCAACCCTAATCTTATATAACTGTCTGATATGATTATCTAATAAGACTTCTTGTTTAAGAATCCTTTTTCAATTTTGGCTTCAAACACGCCAAGTTAACACTTGGCCATTAAAATTATGCCATGCAGTTTCAAAGTTAATATATGACTACTAAACTTACCATATTTGACACTAATCAGTTTGATAACAATCCAGTGAGTTCTGCAACTTGCCTTACTGACTTAGCATGTCATGTGACTTGACTTGACCTAATAAAAAAAGTAGTGGTTCACGGCTCCACTATCATTTTACGAGATATCAAATACAACACATGCGGGGATTCTCATTGGGGTATTGGTGTGGCAATCTAAGGAATCATATGTTGTGGCAACACCTCCACGAACAAGAAGGTAACAAATAGTGGGAAAGTTACAAGACAGTTGAGAAAATAAGGAGTGGTGGTCATACAAGTCTTCCTTGCTTTTCGGACATGACTCCATTACAATCTCCACAATCGTTACTCCTCCACTTCTTCTGAAAATTACACCACTTACGAGTAATCAGTGTGTTTCCTTTGAACTATAAATAATGGTTGTCATCTATTCGAAACAAGGTAGGAGAAACTAAGATATACAGAATTAGCGATTTATCTCAGAGATAATTCATTTTTCTTTACGCACTGCAATTACTCATCACATTGAGATTTCTCAACCTTCTTCTTCTCCACCTCTGTGATCGAAGCAGGACGTGAACGGCTATTGATTTAGGTTCGTCTTGATCGAGCTTGATCTCTCGAACCTACCTGAAAGTACGATTTTACCGTACTTTTGTTTGAACGGCCATTTGTTAGCATCTCCATCAAATGTGAATCCCTGATACACTAAATCTAACTATAAATATTATGGTAAAAATATTCGAGACTACTCACCTCGAATATTTTATAAGAAAGGAAACTCTCATAGTACTATGTCCAATTGGAAGAAAAATGACATCTCTAACATCAAATCCTCCTATGATGAAAAGAGTTCACCTTCTTGCTCTAATTCTTCGTGGATATGGACTCCAAAGGGATTTTATCTTTCAGAACGAATGAGAAAATTGAAAGATCCTAAAAGATCTTCTTTGAGAAAGGCTTCATCTAACAAGCGAATGTATGACGACACCAACAATTTTAGAAGAACAAAGAAATTGCAAAAAGACACTAAAAATGCAACATGGCAATTACAACATAGCATTCCAAAATGCCACCTCCAAATCAAGCGAGCTATGAAGAAAAACAAAAAAGGTAAGAAACTGTTTATTCAGTATAAAAATTTAAACAACTTCGTGATGTTATATTGTGACACATATGGTGAATCTCACATTCACTCCATCACTACCTAAGTGTAGTAATGGGTGCATCCTCAAATATTGACTTGAGAATATGAGGAATGAACAAAATATCAAGAGATGATGATCGGTTTCTGGTATCAAGGTTTCTCAAGTTTTTAAAAAAGTTTTTATATAAACTTTTATAATATGAATTTCCTATTTAGGTACCGAAATAAGTGATAATCCCTTATTTATGTTAACCATGAGTATTCGTTTATTCACCACAGCAATCTCTTAGTTCACTGTATTGTCAATGGTTTGGACCAAGAAAGACAAGGCTTTCGGAAGTCAAATCTTTTTTAATTATCACTAACTAATTTAGGTTTTTGTCGATCAAAAATGACTTGCATCAAGATCAGACACAATAAATGACTCGTCAGACTCACAACAAGCAATATATATAAGAAAACCAAGGAAAACTAAGTAAGATAAAAGGATTTAATTTTAATTTATATGTGACTATAGTGTTTATGGTAATAAGATTATTGTATAAATAAGGTTTTGAATGCTTCACGCCGACTAAAATAAATTTCGGAAAGTTCCAAGAGTTAAAAATAATGGTAAAGAAGATGAAGTTCGCAACATACATACGCCTCAACGTGAAATGTTAACCCGTGAGCATCAACATGTACACTCTATATCCAAATGGTAACACTATGGCATTTAGCTATTGTTGTTGATAAATGACCTATCTTGGCCATTTCTCGAAAGAAATTACACAAATTGAATTATTTTTCTGATTTTATTTAGTTTTAATTGGGGTTTTTCTTATTCAGTGTCTGTTATGTGTTTGAACTTGATTCAATTTTTGTGTTTGATCTTAATTCAAATCATTTCTGTTACACAAAAACTATGTTAGTGTTAATTAGTAAGATTTTAACTGCCAAAACTAGGTCTTGTTTGGTCTAAACTGTTGACCAAAATCACGTGATGAACTAAGAGATTTACCTGATGAAAAACCAAATTTCCTTGTATACTTAATTCTGGGAAACCAACAAACATGTCTAGGAAATTTTTCACCTAATTACCATTTCTTAATCCAACCATAGGCGCCACGTCATTTTCACATGACTTGCTCGTGTGCTAGCATGGAGTCTATCATGCATCATAACGGAAGCCCTAAATTATAGGAAACTAGAACCGGTTTGGATGAAGTTAAATACTACCTCCGTTTCAGAAAAAGAGTTACTACCATTTTTTTCAAATTAGCCGATTTTTAGGTTAAAATGAAAAAATGATAGTAACATTTTTCCAGAAACGGAAGGAGTATTTAATAAGCTAGATCTTGCCACATCCAAAGTGACAAATGATTCAAGTGTTTAGTCCTGACTCTACGTGTCAACTAAAACATAATTTGGAATTGGTCGTTTGACTTATCGATTACCTTTGTATCGTATAATGTTAGAACACTTGCTGAAACTCACTTGCAAAATAATTATAAAAATATTAAATAAATAATATTATAACTGAGGCACCACCAGGTCGTTTTTTTTAAGACGTTTCGTGGTTCTTTCTAAGGTTGTGCAAACAATTCTTCCACGTCTTGTCGTCCCCAGAATAAAACATCAGAGTAAAATCTCTTTCACAATCAACTTTTGTACTATGAGAGTATATGATACTTTTACACTTTTATTCTTGATCAAAATCAAACTTGTAGATAACAAGTGATGATCACACACTAGTTTCTTTCTCTCAAAAAATTTCTCTTTGTAATCTTAAAAATTATACTCCTTCCGACTCAAAAAGAGTGAGCCTTTCACTTATGAATAATATGGTTGTGCATCCTATGTCACAACACTTTTTCTCCTAAAAACTAACCGTTGGAGAAGCTCTATCTCTAATGGTTGATGTTTTTGTTTCATATCTATCAACATTATCTAAACTTCCTCTTGGTAAAAGATCATTTATACAAATAAAAGTTCCTAAATAATGGGGAAAAATTCATCTCCAACCCAAATCCATTTTAATTTGTTAGTCTCTTAAGTGTTGTATAATAATATGTTAACAATCTTTTCTATTTTTATTTTTTAATTTATTTCACTAACATAAAAATGACTAGGATGTCTACCCAAAACTAGACCACGTCATCTATACATTGGTTTAAGAAGTTAGGATTATAGAAAGATTCTAGAAGAAATTTATGTGTATCCTATATAGATTTAAACATTTATCCTTATATATTCATTGGGGAATCTCTTAGAATACGAGTTATTCTTAGTCACAACATCTCTTGGGCAAGATGTTCCACATTATACGAAGAATATCCAAATTACCTCTAGTGGGCAATGAGGTTGGCGACCGTTTCATATTGGGGTTACATACTTCGAATATTCACAACAATGTAGAGGATTTTATTGCCAGCGATAAGTGGGTTATTCCGTATTATATGCCCGAGTTTAGTGGTATAATTTAACAACAAATTTAAGAAGTGCCTCTCGATGTGCACAGTCAAGACAGGATGGTCGCATCTCATAGTACTTCGGCTATAATAACAATAAAAGATGCTAAAAAGAGGTAGCCTTTGGTATAACGTCTATAAAGAGCTAAATGATTTCAATAAACATATCAAATTCAAGGTTCGCGCAGGTGAGGAAACTAGATTTTGGGAAGATGTTTGGATTAGGGATGGAAAACTATGTGATATGTTTCCATCGGATTATGAAGTCTCAAGGACCAAGGAGCTTGTGGTAGCACGTATGTTCGATGTAGTAGACGGCGAGATAAGTTGGAAATTTATGGCTAGACAAAGGTATTCTCAAACCATCTCAAATGAAGTTTCAAGCATTTCAAATATTCTATCTTCGTTCTCTTTTCAAGAAGGTGTTTCGGATAGCCGTGTTTGGGACGGAAATATCAATGGTCAATATACGGGTTAAAGATGGCATGAAGATCGGAAAGGAACAAGCGATGCCAACTTTCACTATAGATGTTGTGTGGAGCCGTAATTACCCATGCAAAATCAATTTTTTCTTTGGATTCTTGCTCATGATAGGGTAATGACAAAAGATAAGCTTATAAGAAGGGGCATGGAGGTCTCTAGCCTTTGTTGCTTTTGTGGCGAAAATGACGAGACAAGTGAGCATCTCATCTATGATTGTTGGAGGATCCGAAGGATTCGGGATGACTTTAGTGAAGGGTCGAGAAGTAATTGGAGTTATAACTCCAATGTATCTATAAACGTAAATTCTTGGAAACTCAATTGGGGTGACGATCGTCTTAGTCGAATTTGGAACAACATCCCGGTTGCTATTTGGTGGAATATTTGGAGGGAGCGCAATGCAAGAGTATTCGCAAACAAAAGGAAAATATTGGAAAGTATAATTAGAAGCGTTAAAGTTCAAGCTTTCTTTTGGGCCGAATCGAACACAAAAATGCTAGGTCTAACCGCCAATATGGTTATAGCTCTTTGGGAATCTTTATTTCGGCCCCATTGATGGTTGTCTTTTGTTTTTTGGTTTCTTGTTTTTGCTCTTTCTTTGTTCCTCTTAGTTTTTGTTTTTGTTCATTAGGTTGAGGTACCCCCCTTAAGTACCTCCTCTTTTTCAATGAATCTCCTCTTGATCGATCAAAAAAAAAAAAAAACCAATGCAAGATGCTTACATTTACCTTATGTCGAGTAGGAATATAGATGATGATTTTGTTGATCTTTGGGATGTTAAAACTCCACCAAGAAAAGCTGCAATAGTTTAAAAGTTTTCGGTAACATAATAAAGACCGATGACATTGTGTTATTTTATGGTGTCACCGCTGCTACTTGTTGTAACTTTTGTGACAAACCTTGCTGATATGAAATTCAGTAGCATCTATTCTTTGAATGCTCTTGCGCGTCTTTGCCATGAAGATGGATAAGTAGTATTTTTGATGTACAATTGATAACGACTTCTATCAAGGGTAGTATTATAATGGAAACTAAGATCATTTTGAGCAATATTATTCTTTGTAAGACTTTCATTCACACTTAATACAAATCTATATGTATTCTCAGTCAACTGCTTGAGGGATTCGTCTAGAGAAGGAGTTGTTGGACTACTATTTGTTCCCCCAACTTAATCTGAACCTTTTTGTATTCTCAGTCAACTCCTTGAGGGATTCTTCTAGAAAAACAAAAGGATCATAAGGAGTACTAGATCGCAACTGCTCGTGTAATTCTTCTAGGGAAAAAGTTGAACTACTATTTGTTCCTCTCACACTTAATTCAAATCTATGTGTCATGTCAGATAACTTCTTGAGTGATTCTTCTAGAGGCATAATAGGTTCATTATAAGGACTAGATCACACATGCTTTAGGGCATCCCTCAAAGACAAAGAACTCAAATTTTGCTCATTTCATGTTCATATGACGGGTATATGTACGAATAGCTCATGGGATCACCTTGGTATGAGCAATAACCTCCTAAAGGTTGGTGGCGGTACCGACTATTATCCACACCATGTTGATAGTACTGATAATGTCTATTTTGAAATTCAGTCGCGTATTCATTGTAGTGGTCCTCATAATACCAGTTCTACATTTTTTGACAAAAAAAATCTTAATATATTTACGAAAAAAATCTAAGAAAATAAATCATAACAGGAAAGGGGTTCTAAACATACACAAACAAGGCCGACTCAACCAAATCAAACTTAATGAATTTAGCAAACAAAAAGCATGATGGCTCCGCTTAGATTGTTTCTATACCAGCTTTTATTCTTCCAAAAGGCAACTAGTTACAGTTTTAGCAAATCTCTTAGAAAGATCTGAATTAGATTAAGTCGAATAGAAACAGGATAAGCTCTAAGGAGCTTTGATAACCCTGCTTCTTTTGTAACGTTTCCTTAGGTTACAAGGCGGCTCGAATCTACTTAAAATAATCTTCCTGAACTTTGAGTTAGGATAATAGAGTAACCAATACAGTCCTTTTGAATGACTTTCCAATAAGCTCGTTACCCTATAAGTCTGTTTCTAGTCAAATTTTAAGCTTAGGTTCGCGTTTGGTAACGTGTTCCTAAAGCGGGCAAGAAGAAAACGGTGATTAAATCCGAGTCTTTATCTTATATGGCTAGTCCTTACCATTTACAAGAAAATATCGGTATTCAGTTCCTCAACATATATGCATGCGAAGGAATACAGTAAACCCACTTACAGGGGATTCGTGGGTTGATTGATTCTTACCTCCCGTACCAGACGGGGGATGAATCAGTTGTAGTCTACTCGAGCCACCGACTCCTATGTCAGTGTACGAACCCGAGGGGACGAGACAATATCACAATTTTCGTCCTTCCCTGTTGAAGTTTATATTTAAATTACCCTTCCGTAGGGTTTAAAAATAATAAAAATGTCAAAAAGTCCAAAGTCCAAAGATAAGAAAAAACAAAAAAATACATAAAATAATTACAAAACTAATAAGAATTTCCTAATACAATTTTATAAAAAGAAAAACAAAAAACCTAAAAAATTAAAAAAAAATAACTAAAAAAATCTTGTCTTCTTTCTCCGTTCTTTTCGATTTATCTTTGGCTCCAATTTCTTTTTGATCCAAAACCTGTAATACAAAGAAAAATACCCAAAAACGTAAAATAGAACAAATAAAAATAAAAACCTAACTAAACTAACTAACCTAAAAATAAATAAAAACAAATCTAAAAACAAGTTCGCGTCGGCGGCACCAAAAACTAATGTTGATTGTAGATGGTGGTAAGAAAGTTATCGTTCGCTCGGACTTGTGAAGACTGATTTTAGACTTACTCCTAATTTATACTAGAAAATAAATAAAAGATAATGAAAAAATTACAAGGGACTGGGACTCAGAATTCCACCGATTTTCACATTCATGTGGTACAAATATTGATTTTTAACTGCCAAAAGTAGTTTTTTGAAACATTGATTGTAAATCCTAAGTATGGACCATAAAACACTTAAGGTAAGCATGACCCATCAAATTAAATGACAACCAATTAAGAAAAATTATTAAACAATTAAAATAAGTGCAAAAAGTCATAAAGAATCGAATATAGTTACTAAACAAGTGTGGGAAATAACTTCCTCTATTGTCCCAATGATGGGGTTTAGCTTATAATGCCCAAAACACTCTCAAAAGAAAGGTACATGACTTAAAAGTGCTTGAGAAGAAGAAAAATACAAGAAAGAACTTACCAACTGAGTTGTAGATTGATTAAAATGATTTATTGAATAAACGACTAACTTTAGGCACAGTAAAAGAAGGATAGACTCAATGTGTATTAAACTTCAGAGCTGTAGTAGTTACTATTCATGAAACCGTTACAAAAGGTGTTGAAATTGAAAGAAAAGGTAACGGAAATTAACAACAGTTCAGGACCTATAGTAACAGTTTCTTCATATTCTTCCTCTCGACCTGTACTTGCAGCAACAATGGTTTTTCTTTCTGGATTTTTTTATAGCTTCTCTGGCAGAGCCACCCCCCTCCAATGTTATCTCGACTCCCTATTTATAATAAAACACCAACCCAGCTCCCAAATCTCCAACAGATCTTTTCAATAAATCAAAATCTTCTCAGAAATATTTTCCTAATCTCGGTGATATCTTGACCCTGATTTTTCATTTCCTTTTCTTCTTACGCGTTAACTGAATCTTCGACAGGTTGTTTATCTTCTAATTGCTAGCTTGGAAAAAAAAAACTAAGGAGATATTATCTTTTTATTACGCAGACTCATATAAGTTCTGAGAATATTTCTCATTATTTTCACGAGCTTTCTTCCATTTTTAACGTCCAAATTTGAGTCCCCAGATCTTACAAAACTCTTCTTGTTAAAGAGAATGTTTGTGTCTTAAAACCAACAAAATTTTCGTCAATATTTGAATTTCATCTCACGCTGATAAAGAGAATAAAACTCCCTCCAAGTATTTATATTTGAATTTGGCCATGGGTGCCTTTAGTAAAAGTCATAGGGAGCCATTATCCAAAATGAGGGTGCCTTTAACACTTTTTGAGCCGAATTTTCCACAATTTTTTATTCTCCAAAAATACTTACAAACACACAAAATACCATAGTAAGTACGAAAATGAGCACTAACAATATTTAGAATTGAGACAAATCAGACACAAAAAAGTGTCTATCAAGCATCCTCCATAACATGGTTGGTTTAAAATTAATGTTGATGGGTGTTCTTTGGACAACCCGAGTTTAGATGGTTGCAGAGTTTTTTTTTATCACAATGGTAATAGTTTGGTTGTTAGTTGTTTAACGCAATACATCGGTGTAGGCAATTCAGTCTTTACTGAATTTTGTGGATCTATTTTCGCTTCTAGGATTGGTCGTCGACGGGAATGACTCACGTTTGGTTTGAGTACGACTCAATGCATGTGGTTAGATCCATTTCAGAGGCTACTTTGGTTCCGTGGAGATTAGTTATCCGTTGAAACATTATTGGAAATTTTTACCTTCGATACAATCTAGATATTGTCATATCTATAAGGAGGAAAATGTTGTAGTTGATTTATTGACTAAATGGGGGGCTTTTACTGGCTCTCAATGTTCCGTGGAAATTAATAATCCATTAGAAAATTGTTTGAAATTTTTATCTTTAATACAATTTAGATATTCTCATATTTATAAAGAGGACAATGTTGTAGTTGATTTATTAGCTAAATGGGGGGCTTCTACTAGCTTTCAATGGTGCAATGAGCCACTATATTTTACCCGTACTCTGAAAATGGGTTTATGCTTCTCTCACAATTGTGTAAAGATGAGAGTTTTATTCATATTTATATAGAGTACAATTGGTTACAGTAAGATAAACATCTACAAAGTGATGAGCATTTCTTGACTTATCAAGATAAAAAGATAATGACTAATCTAAAACTAATATGAGACTTGAATAATCATACAGAGATATTTGGGGACCAGCATTTAACATTTCAGAGTCTTAGATGAATAGTTATTCTTATAAGCTGGACTCCTTGGCTTCTTGGTCGTGTGAACCTAGTTTTACTTTTAATACCCCTCCTCATGTTGAAGCCGTAGGTGAAATAGAAGAATGCCTAACTTGCTGATAAGACGACAAAATTGCACGGCTCCAAATGGCTTTGTAAATATGTTGGCAAGCTAATCTGGAGAAGGAATGTAAGTGGTAGAAATAAGACCAGAAAGGATTTTTTCACGAACAAAGTGACAATCAATCTCTATATACTTTGTTCACTTATGAAAAACAAGATTTTTTGCAATGTGAATTGCAACTTGATTATCGCAATAGTTGGGGATAAAATCAGGAATGCATATACGAAGATCGCGAAATAAATATTTTAGCCATTGCAATTCAGCAGTAATGTTTGCAACAACTCTATATTCATCTTGACGGAAGATCGAGAGACAATTGGTTGTTTCTTCGACTTCCAAGAGAGAGGGGTGGCACCTAACATAGTGAAATAACCTGTCATGGAATAAGGGGTGAGTGGAAAACCTGCCCGATCAGAGTCAGTATATCCTTGAAAAGAAAGATTACTTGAAGAAGATAAAAGAAGACCATGACCGATGGTTTCTTTTAAATAACGAAGAACACACATAACGACATCAAAATACGAAGCATACGGATTTTAGATAAATTGACTAAAATAATTAACCGAGTATGTTATATTAGGTCAAGTTACAGTGAGTTATAACAACCAGCCAATTAAGCGACGATAGTGACTAGGATCTGATAATGATGTGTCATTTGTAGGTAATAACTTCAGATGTTGTTCCATTGGAAATGGAAAAGGTCGAGAGCCATCTAGGCTAGAACCTTGTAAGATATCAAGGACATAGTTTCATTGACATAGGAAAATACCCTTCGAAGAACGAGACACTTCAATGCCTCGAAAATAATGAAGTTTTCAGAGATCTTTCATTGAAAAATGAGCAGCAAGTCGAGGATTAAGAGAATGAATAAAAGGATCATTGTTTCTCGTAATAATAATATCATCTACATATATAAGTAGGAAAATGGAGATAGGCTTATTGTGATAAGTAAATAATAAATGATCCGAAGAAAATTGGAAGAAACTTTCTGATAAAAGAGCAGACAAAAACTTATGAAACCACTGGCGGGATGCCCTTTTTAGTGAAACCTAGAGGACCAATCATGTAGATTTCCTCACCATGATCACCTTGAAGAAAAACGTTATTCACATCTAATTGATGCAAAAACCAATTACGAACAGTTGCAATTGAAAGTAGAACACGAACAGTTACAAGTTCAGTAACATGTGCGAATGTATCATAGTGGTCGATTCTTTCCTGTTGAGTGTAACCTTCGGCCATTAATCAGGCTTTGTAACGTTCAACAGAACCATCTGGATTGAATTTTACTTTGTAAACCCATTTACAACCAATGGGTGATTTTCCTGGTGGTAAATCCATCATAATCCATCTTCCGATGGATTATTATGCATGGACTTCTTTAACCATGGTGTCTCGCCATTGAGGAGATTTCATCGCTTGTGAAAATGATTTAGGAACTTCTGTAGTAAGTACCCGAGCAAGAAACACCTTGTGATTATGTGTGAATTTATCAAATGATAAATATTGTATAAGGGGATAATGGGAAACTGAGGTAAAGTTATTAGCACAACAAACATAATCAGAACGATATGGCGGCGGTTGTCGATTTCGAATTGGTCTAGAATTAATGATAGGTGATGTAGAATCATCTAAACTATCACGTGATATAGTCTGAATGAACATTGAATAACATCTCGTGGAGTGACTTATGAGCTAGCTTGGAATCGCAATGCGCGAGCAACGTTAAGTAAATGCCGATATTTTTTTTCCACAACACCGTTTTGTTGTCGAGCTGATACACAACCTTTCTGACGGAGAATACTATTTTACGAAAACCTGCTTGTTTGTAAAATCGTTAGAGAGCAATTCAGCTTCATTATCAGAGAGAAAGGTTTGTATTTGGAGAAGAAAGATATCACCCGACCCAGACGAAATAGTAGTGAGCTTTGTACTGTATTGATTACATACGAACTTAAAAAAACAATCAAGAAATTAGAGTTTTGGATTTTACTTTCATTAAGTAAACCCAAGTACAGCATGTATAATCATCGACAATGGTCAGAAAGTATTTAGCACCACTTAAGGATGGGATCGTGAAAGTTTCCCATATATCGCAATGAATAAGTTGAAAGGGACGAGAAGTAATAGAAACACTTCGATTAAAAAAAAAGTCATGGACATACATTGCATAGGCCTTTAAAATCTGAATTTATATAACTGAAATTACGAACTAAAAATTTGAAACGATCTAAACTAAACGCCATGCCAAACATCAAATGGCTTATTACTAGAAACAGAAAGTGCATAAGACAGACTGAGATGATAAAGGTCAGAAATGAAATTAGCCCGACCAATCTCCTTCTTCAATTGTCGGTCCTGTAAGATGCACAAATCATCTATAAATGTGATTGCACATTTAAGAGAACAAGATAGTTTTCAATTGTCGGTCCTGTAAGATGCACAAATCATCTATAAATGTGATTGCACATTTAAGAGAACAAGATAGTTGACTGACATATATTAAGTCGAACTTAAAATATGGAATATGATATACATGATTTAATTTCAAAGTAGGTGAGAGGATTATTATGAATATTATAGGATATTCGGTATATATCATTCATTATGGG
>JAJJMC010013841.1:6280730-6307529 GCA_023531435.1 Papaver californicum
CGTGTCAATGAAGTTTGCCACGTGTCGATGAAGATTTGCCATGTTTCTCCATGTGTCAAAGAAATCCGCCACGTATTGATGTTCATCTTATCTTTAAGTGGTCTTAGCCTAATTTTGGTGCGTGCAAATGATGGTGCGGGTGCGGGAAAGATTGGATGGTGCGGGCAAGAAGAATAATTACTGCGGGCTTGAGTGGTGTTGCGGGAATGGACTCCTGTTGCGGGCTTGAGTGGTGCGGCTGTTGCGGACCTGGGCTTAAGCTGCTGCGGACTTGGGTTGCCTCTTTGGTGTGGGCTTGGCTTGCCTCTTGCTGCGGGATTGAGATGGAGAGTTGGTTGTGGTGAGCTTGTCCTGATGTTGCGAAAATGAAGTATAAAATTGGTACGGAACAAGATTTGAAAAGTTGGTGGAGCGGGAAGTAAAGCTAAGGTTGCCAACAAACTCAACTGTATGGGTAAGATGATGTGTGGAATTGATCGATTCATAAAGTGGTTGAAATGAGTTTATGTATTGTGTTTTAGAATTGGGTTGTATGATAAGGGAAAATGTTAGATGAAGTAGGTGCGGTCATTATTTCTTGACAAAGTAATGCGGGAGCTGGTGGACAAAATGATGTTACGGACGTCTGATGTTGTTGTGGTAGCTGAATGAACTAATGTTTCATCGGAGAAGATTACATTAGTTGGTGGTAATGCCGTGAAATGTAAACCACATTAATTGGTTGGTGATGTATACACAGAATGAAGTGGAGAGGATTCAACACTCAAGTCAACAGCAAGTGGATCTGATGACATTGAACTGTTAGCTTCAGGTTGTGTTCTACTGCGGAATGAGTTAGTCTGGCTGTAGATTGATGCTGTGAGGATGCGCTGTTCTTTCACTGACAAGGATGGATCAGAAAATGGCATCGAGGCTCCTCAAGAAGTTCCCTAGGAAGCCGCAGTCTGACAGTTGTTGTTCTTGTTCTAGTGTACCAAGAAAAGTCTGCCACGTATTGGAGTAGATTTTTGGTATTCACAACGGTCACTCTTGATGTTCAAGGCAGCAGATTCAACATGAACAACTGAATTAGCATTAATATTTTGTTGTTGCTCCTCTTAGCGGACAAGATTATATATCTTGTTAACAGAGGGAAATGCTTCCATTACCGCGAAGAGTTGTAAAGCGGTCATGAAGTCCCTGCGAGAATTCCATGGAACAATCTTGATTATGGCTATCAATAATGGATTTTCCAGCACCACATGAGCAGGATTCGCATGGGTGAAAAGAATCAAACTCGTCCCATAACGCCTTGATACTAGTGCGGTAAGCAGAAACGGAGAGATCCTCTTGCTTGAGGGTTGCAATAGCTTGCTTCAAATGGAAGAGTTTCGACGCATTTGAATGAGCAAAGCGTGATTTCAGATCTAGCCAAATGGTAGCGGCAGGTTCCATATACATAATGCTAGATTTAATTTCAGGATTCACAGAGTTTAGAAGCCAGCTACTTACTAGATTATTGCAACGTTTCCACGCACAAAACTTGCCTTCTTCAGTTGGTTTTGAAATGGTACCACCGACGAAACCTTGCTTGTCTTTGGCACTAAAAACCATGGTGATCCCACGTACCCAGGTGCAGTAGTTATCACCTGTTAGTAATGGAGAGAAAAGGACAGCAAAAGGGTTATCAAAGGGATCAGTGGAAGCACTCATAGTCACACCAGCACTCATAGATACACCACTAGAAGAAGAATCCATAGCTACAGTGGAATAGGAAGCCATAACAACAGCTCTTGACATGATGATGAAGTTATGAAAAAAAATCGAAAGTGAAATTGGTTGGATAAAAGAGAGGATCAAACTTTTAGATTAGCTCTATAGATACCATCTGAAAATGGGTCTATACTTCTCTTACAATTGTATAGAGACGAGAGTTGTATTCACATTTATATAGAGTAGATAAACAAATACAAAGTGATAAGCATTTCTTGCCTTATCAAGATAAACAGATAATGACTAATCTAAAACTAATATGAGACTTGAATCACAACTTAAGCTACTGTAGAGATTTACATAATCGTATAAAGATATTTGCGGACCAACATTGAATATTTCAGAGTCTTAGATGAATGGTTATTTCTTGTGCGCTGAAATTCTTGGCTTTTTGGTCGTGTGAACCTAGTTTGGTGTTCTTCTTTGGAGAATAATAGATTATGATCGTCTTCTTACCGATTTAGATAATTATCATGTTCTTTTGTTTTTTGTTTTCTTGAGGTTTTGGCCTAGATTCGTTTATCATGTTTTTCTGTCTTTTTTTTCAATAAACTTTGTAAAAAAAAAAACTATCCTACAAGCTGATACAAATATGTATAATGTGCTTCAAAATAATAAGTATGTATGATGGACTCGCTAACATAGTTTATTCAATGCTTTGGGCAATTTCTTATCCTTATCACACACTTCGATTATGTGTGTATTGCAGACTGTATGGAGTTGTACCATTGTGCTCATTTAACTATTATTACATGTGTGATTTGGTAAAGAATCTAATACACCCCTACATTCCATAAGTGGTACTTACGTGAGGTCGAGGGCAACACACCTATCGTGTTAAAACATCTCTCAGCATTTAAATAGATCTATACAGATGGATGGATCAATCGAAGTGACAATTTATACCCGTCATCATACTGTTGGGCGCAATAATCAAAATGAAGAAAATTCAAATAAACAAAAGTTATTGATACTTAGCTCTTTTGTATTGGAAGTGATCGATTTGACGAAACGGATAAGCTCCCTAGATCTTCGCAATAGCAACATGGTAAAATTTGGAAAACAGAGTGAGTCACGTGTTCAACACGCTGTCCTTAAGACATTAACGTCCGGCTACACCCAAAAGTGATGCTATAGCCTCCACAGGGCGGATGCCTCCAGGATAAAACACCTATTACACCTACTACTAGCATATGCAGTAGATAATCAACTTGAGCTTGGCAACTCCGAAAAAATCCTTAAGGAAAATCTCGAAAACTTGAGAAAGATAATAAAAAAAATTTATTATTCTTTTGGTATCTCCAAAAATATGGAGAAACCCTTTTTCCTAGGATTGATCATTTAGGTTGAGAAAAGAGCTTGTTTATATAATAACCTAGTACTACCTAAGAAGAGTGACTCCCCGATGTGGGACTAATAATTTTATATAGTCTCTTAAAACAGCTTAAGATTGGAAACTCTCCAATGTGGAACTAATGAGTTTTTCATTCATAAAAGAAAACAAGAATCTATTTATTTTCTTAAAACCTTAAAATTCATATTTTATATATATTGTTTTCCAACAATCCCCCACATGAATGAAAAACCTAAGTAAAACATGAAAAAGATAAATAGATCTTGGTAAATCATTACCCCAATTCGACGACCCGATCGAACTGACTGAACAATCAGCCAAACCGTGTGTATTGAAATCATACTAGCCATTCCAACGTCCTCTCCCTCACACAAAAGTGTGTTGAACTCAGGGTCATACTATTAATTGCATAAATCATAATAGTATAGAGAGCTTTCATCTTTAGTTTCCCATAGTGGGACTAAAGGTTATGTTCACCAAAGTGAAAATGAGACAGTGATCCCTTAGTGACCCTTAGGTCCTAAGTATTAGTAATACCAAGACCATAAAAAACAACATAAAACTCATTTTCTCAAAATGAATTAAATCTCGATAAAAAAAACTAAAATTATATAAAACGTACGAAATACCATTTTAGGCAGAGGTTTTCATGAGGTCTTGAACCTTTGCTTAGTGAGATATTACCGAAACTACTTGCTAGAGACAGTGAACGCGATGTCTTGAACTGCTAGCGTTTGGTGTAATTCGCGATAACCACCACGCATAATATCTCCAAGGTTGCTGCCAAGCTCGTGCTCATTTTGGCCCTGAAAAAATATCCCGTTTCTCAGAATGCTCTAGAGAATCAGCTCATATTCTCATAGGAAGCGGCCCACTTCCTCATTCAGATAGGTGAGTTTTATCAAGAGTGTTACTGCTACACCCCACTTCAATCTTAAATTTAAAGTATATAACTCATTAAGACTTCTTAAAAGTCATCCTTCACATGCAGTCACACTATCACAACAATGCACCATAGGAAGGGACAGAGAATGTAATTCTCTTGATAGTGCATACCTTTAATTACCACAAGTTAGTTGTCTCATCGAACCTTGATCTTGGGATCTCCAGTCATTAAGGTTGAGTGTCCTTCATGGCAATTTTATTTCTTGAGATTAAGTCCCATCCCCTCGATGCAATAACAAACTATCTCTCTAGATTATCCTTCCGTCAAAGGATCCACTGATTTTTCTCTTGACTTCACTAAGTCTACAAAAATCACTTCATTAGAGAGTAGTTGTCTTACCGAATTATCCTTCTCTGAGTTTGTCTAGACTTTTTCATTGCTCATTTATTTTAGACTCACATAGTCAATTGAGCTTCAGCATTGCCACAGGCTTCAGTCACAGAGGAATACCCAACAAAAGGGTTTTAGCAATTCACCTTCCTCTTATGCTTTAATTTAAGCAAACGAACTCTGGTTTCATCTCAGACGAGTTCTTCATGTCTGTTAGAGGATTTCCAACTAATTGTACATCTTAAGAGAGTACACACATAGGCTAAGATTCTCCAAAGCCTGAAATCACAACATCTCTTAAGGTCAGTGTAATATGTATCATGCACATACACAATTTAAAATGTACCTCAGATACTTCAAATTTCTGATCAGATCATCCCATTAATTCTTCTGGGATCACAAGTATATTTGTACACCTAATTCACTACACATTTACAACACACATTAAACGCATCGAGTGTGACAAAGACCATTCCCGTCAGAATTTCTTCTGGTTCCAATGAACTTTTGGATCATGCTTGTATACAACAACTTAGTCTTTCAATCGAATCACAAACATCACATGTTTTCTAGTGGTTGTAAAGCATATAAAGACATACACAAGATACATGTACTACTTACTAGTACGGTCATTACATATTCCTCCAAATATTAGTGCAATATATATCACATATTTGAAATTAAATATGTAACTCAAGCATCCCAATTTTCTGGTCCTGTGATCAGAGCAACCCTGTAATTATCCAGGATAAAATGGGAAACATGCACACCTATTTTACAACACACATTTGACAGAAACTATATCATCAAAGTTTGATTTTGGTTCTTTCTGATCCTTTAGACCACTTCAACAACATATTAGTTTCATGTCAAACTTTAAACAACAAAAATTGTTAGTGGTTGTAAAACACGTAACAAAGGCATGCTAAACATATGCACCTTCAATTGATTTAGTGTAAATACACTATCAAATTCATTAATGTACATAACTAGTATTCATCATCATCACATAATAATATTTATAGGTCATTGACTTACATCTTGGTTCAGGTCAAGTATATGTAGGTGTAATCAGTTTGTACCACTAGCGCTAACCAAACCTTTTAGGTTTGTCCACCTTTGACTAATCATTTATGTACAATGTCTCAATATCCATCTAATGTAGCATACTGACAATAATGTCAAACAATGCCCGATGTAGTAATTTTAGAGTCATGTGAGTATGTTCCAAAAGATCACTACTTTATTCTCTAACAACAATTTCACAAAATCAAGTCTCTGTCTGACTTATTCAATCTCGTGTGAGAACCTGACCTCAGAAAACTATTATCGAGAACTCAACATCCTCAACAATAAAATTTACTTTTATTAAATGTTGTTAGCTTCAAAACTTTCAAATTATCATACTACAGTTTTGGTGATCATATGCAATGATTTGCTAAAGAAGTCGACTCTTCATTCTCACCTTAGACCCCTACAATTGAGGTCTACAAGGTAGGGCACATATAAGTCTAGGGTGTTCTATGAATCTACTTGAGAAATCAAACAAACACTTGTTTCCATCTTATACCCCACAGTTGAGACATAAGGCCCCGCACAATTATCAGGATTTCTCAACATAAGAAACTACAATTATGTGTCCTTTAGGTTGCATCTAACTAAGACACACCATATAATGGTACTCTATACCAACATTATGATTTAACATGCTCATGAATTTATTCTCAATTCATTGACGATTTTCCCTTTTATCTACTGTTGTCTTGTTCTATTAAGCTAACACTCAAAGCATAACAAGACCATATTTCCAAGTATAACGTTTCATAGTAACTTAGGTAGATAGCATTTGGCACTAGTTTTAATTCGCAATGCACATATTGAGAATGATATCATAATCTGATTAATGTCCATACCTGACAGACCTTGCACATCATTTACCTATTTCTTCAACTATTTTGATAGTTGAATTGTTCATGAAAATGATTTTAATCTCTTTTATTCCTGGTAGAAGACAAAACATGCCTTTTCTGGAGCACACGTTCCAGCACTTCTGGCATTTACCAACCAATTCTTTTTATCATCTCCATTGAAAAGTAAAATTACTTAACACAGTAAGAATGTCAATTGTTCCATTCAAATTTGAATATACTTCTTTATTCCGAGGAGATAAGCACACAACTAAAAAAATATAATTTATCAGAGATTAACACTAAATTTATCATTCAACTTAAGATGATAAAACTTCTGACCAACTAGGATTCAAAAAATTGGTTGATACTTTCATTCGTCATAGGTAATATAAAATTATCAAGATATTATAAGTGATCATCTTATCAAAATATTTATTGCGAACACATAGTTATCAAGTTACTTAAGTCTCTCTTCACATTAGAATCACTATCATAAGTAAGTAACAAAACTTGGTAATAAAAACCCTAAACAATTTTTGTGTACATACGTATCAATTCAAGCACATTTGATCACTTAACCTTCTTGTTGCACTAGTTACTAAAAGATACTTATACCTCACTATCCATATGACTATGGTATACTAGTGTATTATGATTCTCATATTTTCAACGAAAGGTAACATATTCGAAATTATTTAGAAATCACCATGGAAATTGCTAATACACAATTATTAACCAATCATGTGATTCACGCTAACTGATACTACACAAAACACATATAATCAAAGTGATTTATAACACAATGGGTAACTCATACACAACTGATTTAACATCTTATTCATTAGCAATGTAATACTAATCTAACACACATATAAGAGATTATCACTTTAAGTCACAAAAATCAATTCGTTACTTGCTCTAAGTTGTTTATGATAAATATTTCAACTAAATTAAAATCTCAAGTCTATCATGGATAAAAGCACTCACTAGTACTGGTTTTTCATGTTATATCAAAGGTGAAAAGTACCACTGTAAATGGTTGCAAGATCTCATACTAATCTAGAGCTTAGATACAGTTCTTGATATTCTAGACAAACATACGCAACGTTTTTACAAACACCATATCTCACAAACCACAATTCCGAATCGGAAAATAAAAAATGGGTTTTAAAGATAACATCTAGATATACAAACTTCATTCGAATCACAATTTCAAAAAACATATGGTTACCCCAGAAAAACTAATTTAGTCAACAATATTTTTCTGCGCGTCAGAATTTTTCAGGAACGTTTCTCAGTTTTGTAAAATACCTAAAAAATACTTTTACGACTCCAAAAATTCTGAAATTTGGTGTGTGTAACTATCAGGATGTCTACTATATTCGGTTAAAAGGATTTATCGAAATTCCTTCTAAGTTAAGAGATATACCCGAAACTCTACAGATGACCAAAAAACTCAATTTTGTTTTTCACTTCATAATTAATATCCTTTTTTTTCCAATATAATATCAACGTCAACGATTCACAAATCGAGCATTCATTTTTTATTACTAATAAAGGTAATGTCTTAAGATTGTTGGGAATAATAATCAAAATGAAGAAAATTCAAATAAACAAAAGTTATTGATACTTAGCTCTTTTGTATTGGAAGTGATCGATTTGACGAAACGGATAAGCTCCCCAGATCTCCGCAACAGCAACATGGCAAAAATTTGGAAAACAGAGTGAGTCATGTGTTCAACACACTGTCCTTTAGACATTAGCCCGGCTACACCCAAAAGTGATGCTATAGCCTCAACAAGGTGGATGCCTCCAGGATAAAACACCCTACTACACCTACTACTAGCATATGCAGTAGATGATGAACTTGAGCTTGACAACTCCGAAAAAAAACCCTTAAGGAAAATCTCGAAAACTTGAGAAAGATAATAAAAAAAAAATATTATTATTCTTTTGGTATCTCCAAAAATATGGAGAAACCCTTTTTCCTAGGATTGATCCTTTAGGTTGAGAAAAGAGCTTGTTTATATAATAACCTAGTATTACTTAAGAAGAGTGATCTCCCCGATGTGGAACTAATAATTTTATATAGTCTCTTAAAACAGCTTAAGATTGGAAACTCTCCAATGTGGGACTAATGAGTTTTTCATTCATAAAAGAAAACAAAAATCTATTTATTTTCTTAAAACCTTAAAATTCATATTTTATATATATTGTTTTCCAACACATATTTGTTGTTGGCAGTGTAAGTTCGAGAGTCACGCACCTTTTTTCCATTTTTAAGAATATTTTTCTTTTTTGAAATACATTTTTAAAAATATTGTAAACGAAATGTCTTAATAATTGAACTAGCTAGTTAAAATAATTTAGTAATCTATGATAAAAGATTTCATCTCGAATGATTGATCCTTATCCTCCTAAAATAAAAAACTAATTCTTCGACAAAATTCAGATAATAATTATAACATAATAAAATTTTAATCTAACAAATACATAATAATTTTAAATTATATAGAATATTTGGAAAGCGAAAAGTAAATCCCATTTTCTGGAATTATCTTCCCAGAGGAGGGGTATTCTATACTGATCGTCCTCATAGGATTTAAATTCTTCTATTTTGGAAGAAATTTTATTATCCTTTTTCTACTAATTCCATTTATTTACTAAATATGAGAATAAAATTATTTTTTTCGTGAAAATAATTCCATTCTCTCCGAATAAACATCCTAATAGAAGTTATCCAAACTTATCCAAACGGGAAAACAATAATAATAGAATACACCGTGATTTTTTATATTTTTCGAACAACGATTATATTGTACTGATAAAGGAAAAGTGGGAATGTACAGTCGGTTCTATATATATATATATATATATATATATATAACAAGAGTAATTTATTTATTTGTATAAAAGTAAAATATTATAAAACTAAAAACAGGAAATTATATTGTTCTTTTTATAAATTTTGTCTATCCAGTCTAACTTTCTACATCTATCTCATCTAATAGAGTTTACATTAACATCAATGAAACTATTTAAATACTTAGTTAATCTATCAGCTAAACTGTTACAATTCTTTTTGACATAATTGAAAGAAACTTTCGCAAGAAATTTATTATTGTCCAAAGCTTTACGCGAAAAGCTGTTGCTTTGCCAACCTGTAGTAAAATCATCATTGTGCTTCTTCAAACTAGTAAATTGTAAATTGTCATTGAGGAAATTTATTGTCCATTCATCTCCATATCCTCTTGCCCATTCTGTCGCCCATGTTGTAGCTTCTTTACAATCTCTGGATTTTGCTTCCTCTGAACCAAAACAACTTCATGTACCTCCTGCAAACTCACAAACCTCCCCTATATTATTCATCATAACAATTCCATAAGCAAAAAATTTTAATTTTTTTTTAAAGGAAACATCAAAGGAAATATAGACAGTGTTATCTTTGAAACAAACCTTTCCTGTTGACATCCATGATGTTCACAATCACATCTTCTTGAATTTTTTTTCTTGGTTTCACTTCTTTTTCCCTGAATCTGCATTTTAGTTAACTCTTTTTTAACTGTATTAACAACATCTATTGGATTTGGGCTAACAAAGTCAAACACAACTCTGCATCTATATTTCCATATGAACCAAATGATATAAGCATAAGTCTCCCTGTTTTCATCCTTTAACAAAAATATACACCATTCATTAAATCTACTATGAGCAGCAGTATAATATATATGAGATAAAGAAAGACCTCTCCATACTGCTTCTGCAAAAACACAGTTAGTAAACAAATGATCTACACTTTCGCCAATCAAACTATTGCACATAAGGCAAAGGGTATCAATAGGAATATATCTACCTAACTCTTCTCTAACTGGTAGGCACTTGCTCAAGCTTTTCCATGAGAACAGTTTCACTCTGGGAATCACTTTGAGCTTCCAAATATCAAACCAATCCACTCTACAATTAACAAGATTTTTGTTACAGAATAAATTATACGCATATTTAACAGTCGTTTCCCCATCTTTTGTTCCTATCCATTTTCTATAATCTTTGCCATCTCTACTACTAAATGATTCTAACAACTTTATCTCGCTAATATCATTTTTTATCAAACAACATGTTAATAACATTTACATTCCATTTACCTTCTTTATTGATTAATTCCTTAACTTTGTTGTATTCAGCAGTAATTTGATTATTACTAGGTCTAGGGAAGTTACCATTTGGTAACCACCTATCTGTCCAAATATGTCTTCCCCATTACCAATCTCCCAACAATGATTTTTCTTAATGGCATATAACCCTCTATATATACTAGTTCATACCCAAGATCTAACCGGTTTTCTTTTATAGCCAAAAAAATTAGACTTGGGAAAATATTTATTTTTTAGTATAATATTCCACAGCTTGTCTGGGTTTTTAATGAGTCTCCAAGCAAGTCTAGTGAGGAGAGCAAAGTTGAATTTGTGAGGGTTTTTAAAACCCAATCCTCCACTAGCTTTGCTTGTACAAAGAAAATCTTAGGCTTTAAGATACACCTTAAGGTAGTCAATATCGGTTGTACTGGCCGATGTTATCGGATTTTATCGGATTTCGGAATACACCTATACGATATTAAAAATATCGGTGATACAAAGATGGAACGATAAAAATGATTATATCTGCCGATACAGACCGTTCACTTATTCACCGATAATATCGGCTAAGGATACTTTAATAAATGTTATTTTTAAAAAAATATTTTAATAATTATTATTGTAAATGGATACGAGTTCAAACATATTTAGTTGGATACTTGGATTTTAAAATAGTAACTCTTGAAGTAATAGCCTTGTAGGTATTTGCACAGGGACTGTCCCAATGTAGGGAGATAAAAAGTTAGAGATGGCTAAATCTGTTCAAATGTTTTCTAACACGTACTAGCTGGTAGCTAATGGATATTAACAACATGACTAATACAGGGAGATAGAAAACGTACCGCGTCGACAATGGATGCAGATATCATAATTAGACCAAGAAAAAAGATCGTAGAGAAAACACCGCTATATTTTTTACCATTTCTACTTCTCTTAATCATCCCAATTTTTTTATTTCTCTCCCTATCGAAGTTAGTCGATCTCCGATTTGCTTCAGAGGGAAATAAAACTTAACTTGGTAGATAAACTTGTAACTCCGTGTATGAATATGGTAAAAATAATTATTTAAATGTGATGTTGATGGTTCAGTTTGGTTTTTGTTGTTGATCGTTTTATAAATAAGCCTTTAATAAACCTCCCCTTATTTTGGAAGATTGTGATTTATTTATTGTTATTATCAAAATTTAATTTTAGTGATGTATCGTCGATAAAAACCGATAAAGTTTTTTGTATAGGTGTATCGGACTCGGCCGATACAATATTGATGCATGATATTAACTACCTTGGATACACCCCTTTATCATCTTTGCTTTTCAGCCATCAAAAGTCTCTCTGAATAGCCTTTAGTCTATCAAGAGTTTTTTCTGACAAAGAGAAACACATCAATTGGAACATAGGCATTACACTGGTCACAGACCCAACAAAAATAGTCTTACTTGTCTATGATAAGAGCTTAGCTTTCTAACCTTGTAAACTTTATCAAATATACATTGATAATTAAAACTCTTTTTCCTATTAAAAAATAAAAGAGTTCCTAAATAAGCATCAATCTTAAAAATTCTATTGACTAGTAAAAATAAATAATAATATAGCACACGGTGACATTTTATGTTTGACGAACAACGATTATGTTGTACTGATAAAGGAAAAGTGGGAATATATAATCGGTTATATATATATATATATTAATACTAATACGAGCTTGGACTTTATCTTTCTAAAAATGCATCAAAACTTGAGAGTTCAATAACGAAAGGCCATTCCTCTATATCCCCTAACATTACGTCTTTATCTCTATATCTTTTGAATTGATATTTTTATGCCATCAAGTTATGAACTTTTATATGCCTCCATAAATCCCCCACTGATAGTTCTTCTGATCCATAAATGGATTTGTATCAAACCATCGTTATTAGTCTTCATCAAACCACCATTTTTAAATCTCTAGTTAAATTGATTCTTTTAAGCCTTCGTCTAGGGGTATATAAAATATAGATTTTTGAGTTTTGACAAATTACCATAAAAATAGAGGCCTTACCATACCCAAACCTCTGAAATCTTACCCTAACCATCGCCATACTTAGAATACTTATTTTTACCGAAAAGATTAAATTCCTAGAATACTTTCTCAGAGAGACTACATAATAAAAATAAATAAATATTGATGTTAGTTTGCATCTGGTTATAATGATGAACATAAAGATAAATTGGTTAAGTAAACTATTACTTTGTCCGTCTTAATTTAATTGTTATATTAAAATTTTATTATTTTTTTAATTTACTTACTATGGTTTATATTATTATTATTTTCTAATTTATCCCTAACTTTGAGAATAGTGTGGGTTTAATTTTCTAAATACCACTTTTAAACACTGCCTATATATTTCCAAATATTTTTATTTTTGAATTAATTTTTTTCTCTACTATAACTAAAAGTAAATTAGGAACTAAAAACTAGGACTTTAAAAAATTATGAAAATAAATGCTAGTATTGGATATTTGTGATTAAAAATACTTTCTATATATTTCTTAACATTTATGTATAATATTAATATGTCAACTAAATTAGAATAGATCAATTGTGAAATCAACGACGTTCTTTAACAATTTATGGTTTAATATCCCAATAAAAATTAAGGGGGTGATTTTGGGATTTCTTTGTATGGTTTGTAATTAGGAATTTAAGACTTTTTGTGTGCTTTAGAAGGAGGATGGAAGAAGAAGAAATATGGAGGATCTAGAACATTAATCGTGGTTGTAAGGACATAAATTTATCAGTTCCACGTGTTCACATCATAAGAAGAAAGTATCATATTATGTTACACCGAGAAGTACGAGAACAAAATAAATAATAAAGAAAGACAGCTATAAAACATTTATCACACATCAACTGACACCGGGAGCAGAAAAGTCAGACTAAATTAATGCATACAAGACACGTGGAAAGAGCACAAGAAAAGGTATCATCAATAGCCAAGACAATCATCTGCGCTCTGGCAATCTCTTGCGCCCCATAATCATCTGGCTATCTCTTGCGCTCCATAGGCATCTGAGCCCTGCTACGCACGCACTATAAATTTTAATCATGCAAGAGTAAATATGCTCCACGTCAAATTCCACACGTCACACATGCCAACCTCTACATAATAAAGACAAAGGACCGACAAATACTCAATCCAAAGGGAAGTTGCGCATCAGCAAGCAGAACTAGTAAGAAGCATTACAAATGGAATAAGATGAGCTGCGCCCAAAGACAAAGATAAGATCAAACATGTTAAGTAAAGATAAGAAGGAGTGAGGAAGAGGGACCCATCACATTTTACTATAAATACTAACCCCAAAATAGAAAGAGGGGGATAACGAAAATAGCGAGAGAAACCTCTGAAGGAAATTCAAGAAGGGGAAAAAACTAAGACTAGGTTAAGAACTCTATTGAACAAAATTTCTTTAATTCTTTATATGACCATGTGTACAAAATATGTGTTGATAAATAATAAACTGTATTTCCCTGTGGATGTAGGCTTATTAGCTGAACCACGCTATGTATTGAGTTGTTTTCATTTATATTTGAGTGATGATTCCCTGTATTATAATCTTTCGGTATCAATTACACTTGGAGTATTGTCATTTTTAAACAACTTAAGTTTTTGGTTGTGATTGACCACCAAAAATGGTCATCACAATTTGGCGCTAGAAGGAGGGGACGAATAAAGGATTTATCCTACCTTATAAAAAAAAATTGATAAAGGAATTTCGAACCCCGAAAAGTGATATGATTTGGTTCAAGTAAGTTTTTGTCAATGGAAATCATTTTTGATTTATACAAAATCTTTGATTCATGCTAAAAGCGTTAATGAGTAAGAAAAATTTTGAACCTTAGGATTCTTGTTACCTCTTTTTGTATGAATTTGTACACATTAAAGGAAAATGAAAGATTTATTCAGCTTATGAAATATATATTCATTTGAAATGGTTTGAATTACTTATGCTTTTATAAAAAAAAATTGAAATCATATAATTTTTATAGAATACTACCAAATGAATTCTCAAAAGCAGCAGAGGATTGGTATTAGAAGAAAACAGAACATTACGAAAGGAAAACAAACAAAGCAGAAAACATGTCACAAGCTGAAAATTCATGAAATCAAGAGAGTTACGCAAGAGGAATTCTTCAACAAAGAGAGATAGTAAATAACCCAGAGAGTCAGCAAAGCAATTCAGAGGGTTATTCTTCACTTCAGGAGAATAATCAAAACAATTATGAACATAATCGTTCTCCATCTCAGGATAATACCCAGAACACTAATTGATCATATGCAAAATTTAATGGATGATATGATTAAGGTGCGAAAAGAGCAACGATCTTGTTCCGAACAAATCGCACGATTACTTAAAGAAAATCAAACGTTGAAAGAAATGATCCAGCGAAATGCGGAGCCAGCTGCCACCAGAACACGGGGACAAGAAGTAACTTCCAGTAGATTCGAAGGCAGGAGAGAAATAAATAGTCGAGATCAAAGAATGGTACTGAGATCCACATCACAGCAACCTGGACAAGAAAGGACGAATCGGGCAGACCCAGGACCACAACATGATCAATGGCAAAAATCTTTGAAGCTATGGAGCAAATGAGGGAAGAAATAAGAAACCTAAAGAATAAAGAAGGTGGGCGAATAGAGGAAGTGTTAAAGGAAGCTAGGTGAACGTCATTGGCACCACATTTAGCATTTGCACCAATGCCCCGAGAATGCAACATTCCTGTTTTTGAATGCTATAATGATACCAGGGATCCGACCCCACATTTGAAATATTACAACCGAATCATGGTGCGTTGGGAGCAAAATGATACTGTAATGTGTCAATGTTTCCCATCAAGCTTGAAGGGACTGGCATTGGCATGGTATGATAAATTGCAAGAAAGTTTTATTCATTCGTATGCGCAGCTAATTCGAAATTTTTTGGAAGCGTACATGTACAACAGACCTGTTGACTCAGGATTGGATAGATTGTATTCACTCGCTTCATGTCCAGAAGAATCAATTCGTGACTATACAGCCCGGTGGCATGCAATATGCCAGGCAATTGGAGATGTTGAGACAGATGCTGCCATTAACAACTACAAGTGGGGAATAACTGACCGAAAAAATCAGCTCTTTGTTGATATTCATAATATCAACCCAAAAACTGAGGGGCACCTTAGGGAAATAATCGAGACATGTGCAAGGCTGCAAGACATACAGGGGCAATGTCCAAGGTTAGTATCGCAACAGCAAGGAGATGCAAAAAGAACAAATTCAATAGAACCATCGTCCAGGTCGGGGAAAAGATTTCCAAATAAAGCTGAAACTAGTGAACCAAAGCGTCCACGGATAGAGGGAAAAAGGAAATTTTTTCAGGAGCGAGTGTTTACAAAAATTAAGACTCCATATTCTGAAATTTTAAAAATAAAAAAAAATAGACCATACTTCCAATGGCCACCAACGAAAAATCGACAACCAGAGCACACTCAAAACTCTAAAGAATATTGTGAGTATCATTGCTATAGGGGGCATTCAACCGATCGATGAAGAAACTTAATTTTACTGTCCAAGGGATCATTGACGCTGGAGAGTTAAAAGAATTCATTCAATCACCTACACCACCCTCAAGGCTTGATAAAGGGAAAGATGTTAATATCACCCACAACAATCAGACTATCAATATGATTTCATTTTCTGAATCAAATTCATCATCGATGAAGCAGCAATTGACAGGAGGCTGCACAAGAGATTAATCACCATGAAGTATTTAAAGTTGCAGGGAGGATCACTGAAACATGGGAAGAATGGATGGCTTCCCCACTAACATTTTCAGCAGAAGAGGTAGATCAAGAAGTAGAAACTCACAACGACCCGCTGGTTCTCACCCTGCCTGTGTCTGGTTGGAATATCACAAATATTTTGATAGACGGAGGAAGTTCTCTTAATGTGTTGTTTTATGACATTTCTGAAAATGGGATCGAAAGAAGATCAGTTTGAGCCATCTCGCTACACCATCTATGGATTCAATGGAGTAGCATCGAAACCCAGAGGAGAAGTCACACTTGAAATAATGATTGGACCCTTGAATGTTGCAACCAAGTTCAGTGTGGTAGAAGCGCCCTCACCTTACAACGCCATCATCGGGAGGCATTGGGTCCATCAGTTAAAAGGGGTTTTATCAACGTACCATAAGTACTTGCGGTTTCCAACACCTCAGGGAGAAATAAAAATTAAAGGAGATCAGAGCATGCGAGAACGTGCGCCCTCACGGAAGCACACATAAATTAAGAAAGAGCTCGGCAAGTGAAAGGAAAGAAGAAGGAAAGGAAAGTCCAAGCTAAGGAAGGGGCAATAAATCAGTATTTGTCTGAAGTCGCAGCTAACAAGTCAAGCAATGAAGAAGTAAGAGATTCTAAAGCCAAAGGAGATGAGTTAGGAATAAGAAAAGGGGGTGAAACCTCACAATAGCAGTTCAAGGGGGATCCCACATTCTTAGGAGCCCCCAAATCTGTTTTTTCGGCTGTAGAGAAAACCAAGAACATCAACCCTGGAACGCCAGAATTTCCAAAGGCAATTAAAATTGAAACCCTGATGAGACCATAAAGGGAGCAAGATTTAATCCGTTTACTCGAAGAGTATGCAGATGTATTTGCGTGGAAAATAGGAGACATGCCAGGAATTGACCCAAGCATTGTTCAACATGAATTACGTGTACATCCGGGCACCATACCATTTCGGCAACGGATGCGAAAAGTAGCACTTGAATATCATGATCCAATAGAAAAAGAATTGAAGAAGCTAATGAACGCATGATTCATTTGAGAAGTGCGCTACCCAACGTGGATATCAAACATGGTCATAGTCCCAAAGAAAACTGGAGGTGTGAGAATCTGCATAGACTTCACCAATTTGAATAAAGCATGCCCGAAAGACAGTTATCCACTCCCAAGCATTGATCAATTAGTAGATGTTGTCGAAGGACACGAAGCCTTTTCTTTCATGGATGGACAATCTGGATATAACCAAATTGCACTTGTCGAGGAAGATCAAGAGCATACTGCATTTTTTACCCCACGAGGATTGTATTGTTATACGAGAATGCCGTTTGGATTGAGAAATGAATGAGCAACCTACCAACGGTTAGTGGATGCAATCTTCAAACCTTGGATAGGGCGCACATAGGAAGTCTACGTAGATGACATGCTGGTAAAAAGCAAGATGGCAAAGGATCATTTACAAGACTTGAGGGAAATTTTCCAAGCTTTGCGCAAATACAAAATGAAAGTTAATCCATAAAAATGCGTTTTGGAGTTACATCAGGGAAGTTTTTGGGTTATCTAGTTACGGAAAAGGGAATTGAAGTCGATACAGCAAAAATACAGGCTATCGTAAATATGCCATCCCCAAGAAATGTTAAGGAGGTACAGAAACTGAACGGATGCTTGGCAGCGCTTAACAGATTCATTGCAAGGTCATCGGATAAGTGCAAACCATTTTTTGATACTCTGAAGAAGGGAAGTAAGTTTATATGGAATGAAAACTACGAACAAGCCTTTCAAAACATCAAAATATATCTTGCAACTTTACCCACATTGCAGAAACCACATCCTGAAGAGATCTTGGCCCTATATATAGCTGCAACAGAAGATGCAGTGAGCGCAGTACTGGTACAAACAAATGATAAAGTGGAAAAACCAATCTACTACATTAGCAAAACTTTCAACCTTGCGGAGAGGAACTATACCAAGATTGAACAGTTAATATTAGCACTGGTATTTGCCACGTAGAAGCTGCGCACATATTTTCTAACGCACTATGTACAAGTACCAATCAAGGATCCACTGGAATCAGTGTTAAAAAATGCAGGAAAAGTGGGTAGAATTGCAAAGTGAAATGCACAGTTGGAACAATTTCACATTCTTTTTGAAATGCAAACTGCTCAAAAGTCTCAAGTTTTGGCGGATTTTCTTGCAGATTTGCCATTAGACGATGATTTTGAAATCCAGGGGTTACATGAATGGAAGAGGATGACTCTCAGGACATTTTAGACTCTGTCAATTCTCGGAGATGGGAAGTTTTTGTTGATGGATCCCGAAATAAAGAGGGGCAGGAATCGGTATTGTAATAACAACACCCACGGGAGAACGATTGATACATCCTTTTCGTTTAGAATTTTGAGAGCACACCAACAATATAGTAGAATACGAGGCTGTGGTTCATGCCCTCCGGTTAATTATTGAACTAGGAATTACCGATGTACGGTTGACAAGTGACTCACAATTGATAATCCGACAAGTTGAGCTAAAATATCAAGCAATTGATAAATACTTGATTCAATACAAAGGCCTCGTGCAAAAGTTAGCGTCCGAAGTTCCAAACATCATTTTTCGCCATTTTTCCAGAGATAAGAATCGTCATGTAGATGCGTTAGCGTTTATCTCCTCAATGATCAAAGATCCGAACACATCTGCCGTCAAAATTGGACGTATTTATGAACCATCAATTAAAATATGGACAGTTGAGAATATGGAAGATTAAATAAGTGAAGATCTTGAGGATCCAGCCACAAAGAATAACGCAAATATACCCCAAAAAACAAAGGATAGGTGTGTAGAATAACATTGGAGGATTGCACTGCATCATTACTTGTTAAAACAAATATTGCCAGCGAAAGCCAAGGAAGCAAGGAAATACAATCAAAGTCTGTTAACTATCAATTAAGGGATGGTATTTTGTACGAAAGCTCTTCATGGGACCATTACTTCGGTGTGTATCACGGCCAGAAGGACATCGAATTTTAACAGATATACATTATGGAGACGCTGGTAATCATAGCGGCAGACGATCATTGGCCCTCAAGGCAAAAACGCAGGGATACTATTGGGTCACAGTGCAAAAGGATGCCGAAGATATGGTCAAAAGATGCGAAGAATATCAACGTTTTGCTAAGAAAATCAGAACGCCGGCAACAAAACTCAATTCAATACTTAGTCCATGGCCATTTGCAAAGTGGGGAGTAGATACTGTCGGACCCCTACCTGAAGGAACACGGAAAAGGAAATACATAATTGTAGCAACAGATTATTTCACCAAGTAGGTGGAAGCCAGGGCACTTGTGCACATTAGAGACTCGGATGTGTTCAAATTCTTGTTTGAAGACATAATTTGTAGATTTGGAATCCCGGTGGCAATAGTTTCAGACAATGGACAGCAGCTGCAGGGAAAAAAAATATTAACATGCTTTTTGAGGCCTTCAATATCCAAAACAGAAAGTCAACTCCACTTTACCCCCAGAGCAATGGGCAGGCTGAAGCTACAAACAAGACAATTGCACTTAATCTCAAGAAGACTCTGGAAGGGCATCACAAGCGATAGTGTGAGAAACTTCATAATACTCTATGGGCCTATCGCATCACAAGGAGATATGTGGAGAGTCACCATACTTACTTACCTATGGGGCAGAAGCAGTCATACCAACAGAGATAATATTACCAACTACCAAGACAGAGGCATGGGAAAGGAATTTAATGCTTGAAAAGTTGGATGATGTAGAAGAAAGAAGAGAAGTTGCATTACAAAATATGGAGAATTATCAAAGAAAGTTAGCAAACGAATATGGAAAAAAAGGTAAATTTGCGCCATTTTGTTGAAGGACAGTACGTACTGCGACAAATTCCGGAATATCAAAAGAATAAAAAAACAGGAAAGTTTGCACCCAATTGGGGAGGTCCCTATATCATACAGGACATTGCGGGACAAGGATCATATTATTTGCGAAATATGGATGGAGAAGTTTTACGACATCCTTGGAATGCGCAATATATTAAATCATACTATCCATAATTTTCTATGCAATCGTATAGTAATTTGTGATCATACTGGGGTAAAGCAAATAAAGGCAAAATTTCATAGGAGACCCATGTAAAAGTATTAAAAATACTGACTATTAGGTACATCCGCTAACAAGAGATACCCTATATGACATTAATTATTATATCAAGTAACAGGGGCCACATAGGTAATTTCCTCTTGGCCAGAGAGAAATTACTATGTGAAGCGCACCCTCAAAAGGAGCCCAAGGTACAATAAATCCTTGAGATTTCAAATTATATACTCATTAATCAATTTATCTTATGATTTTATTGCATGAACAAAAGTAAAATATCAAAGGTATGAAAAGAATATCAGAAAATAATTATTTTTATCTATATGTCATCACAGTTTACAAGAACAAAAATGATACGCAGCAAGATATAAGAAGATTTTAAGGAGCAGGATCAGGGGTAGAGCTGGGTCAACACTTGAAGCGGAATCAGAAGTTGAAGCAGGATTAGCACGGGGAGGAGTAGCACGGGGGGCAGGCTCGGGAACCACCCTGCGTGGATATGTTTTGGTCCAACCATCCTTCGCAACCCTATCAAGGGTATTATTAATTGCCAGAGCAATACCCCGTTTCATCTCAACTTTCATGTACTCCATCTTCTCATGTGAAGCAATAAGCGTATCCTCGTACATTTTTATCTTGCCATCAGCTAATGAAGCCCTACTCCCAGCCAAAAAAGCTTGATTCTGCCAGTACGCAAGCTTTTTCTCCGCCGTGGCCAAGTCGTCAGAGTAGCATTTGACAGTAGTTTGCCAATTAACATTTGCTTCTTCCGCCTTGGAAGTAATCTGAGTAACTCGGTGTTGCGCCTCAACCAATTTAGTTGTAGCTTCCCCAAGTTGCTCCTTGGCCTCCTTCAGCTTGTCATTAGCTTCAGAAAGCTCCTTCTCAACCTTAGCGGACAAAAGCTTAACTTTCTTCAGCTCCTTATCAGACTCCTCAGCCTTGGCAGCTGCTCTTTTAAACTTTCCTTCAAAATCTACATAGAAAATAAAAGATTGTTAGACTATGTAAAAAATAAGTAAGAATAACTTTTTGATACAAGATAAACTACCTATAGCAATGGACTCAAACTTCTGTAAATCCTGGACATTTTTGTCATTAGAAAGATCAAGAAACTCAAATTCACTCAGAAGTTTAGCATAACCTCTCGTAGATTGCTCGAGATCTTGTTTATATTGCGCAATCTCAACTTCATCTGCTAATCCTCTATCTCGCAGCAAATTAATCTTCTCAGTGTGTTTATCAAGCTCTTTATGTAAACGTTGAATATCAATATCTCGATAAAGGATTTTATCTGAGAGGCTGCGGACTTGACTTTGAGCTTCCGAAAGAGCTTTTCCTCTAGCATGAGTATCTGCAGCTGCGTTATCTCTTTCTTTGATGAGCTGCGCCACAAAAGTTGAATGTCTGGAATCATGCTGCGACCTAGACCGAGAAAATTCAGCAAGGATATTTTGCGCTCTACACAAAGCTTTTGATTTTCCTCCTCTAATTTTTCTACTTTCACCATGGCCTCAGCAACGCTATCATTATTACAAAAAATAACAGCATCAAATTCCCCCTCTTTGCTAACAAAGTCTTTTATCGAAGATGCATACTCTGTCGAGATTTTTTTATACGCAATGAGAATTTTATTCCTCTCATGCACCAGTTTATTGAAATTCTCCTTTACCTTTACATTCTCCTCGGTGACTTTCATTACGTGCCCATGTAAAGACGTGGCTCTAACCCAAAGTTTAACAACAAGATTTGAATCCCCTCTGATCCCATAAAGAAATTCAGAAATATGTGCTAAAGAAAAATAAAATAACATAGAAAATGAAGTATTGTAACCTTGGATTTGAAGAGTAGACAGCTGCTGTCGGAGCTCTTTATTCTCCTTCTTTAACTCAGCAGCACCACCTCCGACAGTCGAAGTCGAAGTGAATCATCCCCCGCTTTGACTTCAGCAAGTTCTTCCTCAGCACTTCTGAGTTTATCCTCCATCATCAGTGAACGAGCTTGGAAGAACTTGTACGCAATCAGAGAGCAACTCTCATTATAAGCAAGCTGTGAAATCAAAGATAAGCATTAGAGTAGGAATTAAAGAAATAAGAGTCAATGAATAAACAAGTTATGAGAAACATACTGCATAAGAGGCTGCTGCGGACGGGCATATACAGCTCCATATGCCATTGCAAGGACCTCGACAAGGATGGAGGGCACCTCGACGTCGAAAGGGCAATCTTCACTTGCATTATCCTTTGACCAAGCCTTCATCACCGTATCGAAAGGAACGGAACGCATGTCCGCTCGCAATTTGGCAACAGAAGCGGAATCAATAGGCTTGGGCTGAGCATTGCTGGGAATTAGAAGCAGGTCCTTTTCCTTGAACCAGTCGAACGCATCTTCTTCTCTTCCAACGAGATTATCAACGTCGCAGACGCTCTTGCCCTAGCAACTGAAGCAGTGTACACTTCTTCCTCAGAACGGGAGACTAACCTTTCTGCGCTCCCAAAAGCACCTACTGCGTTTTCCTCAAGGGAAGAATCAGCAGTATTGGCAACCAGGGCGGGGGAAGGATTTTCTATGTTAGCAGCTACGTCTTCCTCGGTAGAAGCATGCTCCAATTATGTTTCGACTATGGTCTCCATCCTGGCAGGAGCATACTGAATCACAACTCCGTTCGACTTTGTCAGGCGCGCAACCTGCTCCTTGTCAGTCAAATCATCCACGAACTCAGAAAGAACGATGTCATCGACGTGAAACAGAGGAGAATGAGATAGAAAATAAGAAAGGACGGAGCTCGCATCCAAAGGAGATATAGTATCCGCTGCTTGGGGGGATTCAGTTGCAACATCATCCAAGGCAGCAGGACGAGAAGCTATTGGAGTTACGTTCTGCACCATGCCACCTTCTATCATCAAAATAGGCTGGCTAGGAGGAGGATTAGCCTTAGACACCTTCTTGGAAGAAGCACGAGGGGTAGCCTTTATTTTCTTCTGACCCTGTTAACATTTTCAAGTAAGTTAGCAACACGCAATTCAAACGTTCTGAGTACCTTGTAAATACAAGACAGAGCAGTATCTTTTTAGATGGAGGAGTAGCTTTACGCTTGGTGCCTACATCAGTTCTTAAACTTTCTTTTTCTTCTGGAGGCTGTGTAAAAAAAAATTAGAAAAACAACTTACGCAACACTTAAGATCAGGAGAACTGAAAAAATCATTGCTTACCATATCACCATAAGAGAAGTTAAACCCGTCGAAGTTCAATATCCACGGACAATAGGAGGGGAACCGTTCCTGAAGGCTCCATACTGTATTTTCCGAAGCCTGGCCATAAATCCAAGGCCCTTCAATCACCAATGGAGTAAGATACCACCGGTAATCATGGTCCCGGCGCAGCTTTTCAACCATAGATTCCTCTGTTCCCGGGATGAGATTTATCTTCGTAGCATCAATATCAGCCAGCAAATGGATTCCATCGCCTCTCGTGCGTACAGGACCAACACTCCAGTTCATGTAATTTTTATCAGCAAAGGAATCAGAGTAGGACAAATGGAAGTTCTCCACTGTATAATGGACGCGGTTCGCAGGATAGGTGTATAGCATGTGAAGTTGGTTTGTCCAAAGCTGCGCATGCTGCATTCATCCAGTATTCTCCACCAGTTTCCATTGAACTGCGCAACTGAACACGCGGTGCTATTTTTAGCCAGACCACGGCTAGCTAGGAATTCAAACTGATAGGGGCATCGACTGTCATATAAGGGCAACCTTAACCCAGCGTCTATTGCACCAGCAGTAATCAACAATCTTGTGGGAGAATAGTCAAAGTTCATAATCATATTCAAGGAGATCTTGTCTCCTTCAGGGGAGTTATAAAAGGAAACGTTAAAATCCTGAAGGCCATAGTTCTTTTTCAACTCCTTCATATCCATATTTTTGAAGCTAAGAAGCTCATGAACCCGGTCACTTCTGGTAGTAGATCTAACAGGAGGAGGAGCAAGACTATGAATTCTCCTGGGATGCACTGGTCTACCTTCATCCGTTTTCTTGCCAGCAGAATGCATGTCACCTTGGGAAGCATATTTGAGGGCATGGCTACTATCTTTTCCAGACATGTTTAATCTACACACCAAGAAGAAACAAGGTTACAATGATGAACAATATAAAATAATGTAAAACTTAACAGAAAAATCAACATGCAAAAACTTTTTACAGAAGAAGTCTAACAGTCTCCCCAGTAAAAAAAAGATGAAGTAAATCAGCGAAGATTTGATTTTGGGAAGTAAAAACCTTGATCAAAAAAGGAATCTCGGAAAAGTTTAAGGAATAAAGATTTTAAGAAGAAGAAGACATGAGAAGATCAGAAATGCAATCAGCTACAAGCTTGGAAATCGAAAAGTAATGAGAAAAATGACAAAACTTCCTCTTAAATACTGAACCAGTGAACTGACACGACTGTAAAAAGGAATTCAAAAGGCGTGAATCCAGACAACGTGTCTTCTTGAAAACGTATGAAACCGTCGAAATTCAAATTTATTAGGGGCACAAAACCCAACGGTCATCATTACTTTTTGCCTTTTTGAATTCTAGGCATGTGGGAGAGAAACCCAAAAGACAAAAAGGGGGGCAAATTGTAAGGACATAAATTCATCAGTTCCACGTGTTCACATCGTAAGAAGAAAGTATCATATTATGTTACACCGAGAAGTACGAGAACAAAATAAATAATAAAGAAAGACAGCTATAAAACATTTATCACACATCAACTGACACCGGGAGCAGAAAAGTCAGACTAAATTAATGCATACAAGACAAGTGGAAAGAGCACAAGAAAAAGTATCATCAATAGCCAAGACAATCATCTACGCTCTGGCAATCTTTTGTTCCCCATAATCATCTGGTTATCTCTTGCGCCCCATAATCATCTGACTATCTCTTGCGCTCCATAGGCATCTACGCCCTGCTATGCGCGCACTATAAATTTTAATCATGCAAGAGTAAATATGCTACACGTCAAATTCCACACGTCACACATGCCAACCTCCACATAATAAAGACAAAGGACCAACAAATACTCAATCCAAAGGGAAGTTGCGCATCAGCAAGCGGAACTAGTGAGAAGCATTACAAATGGAATAAGATGAGCTGCACCCAAAGACAAAGATAAGATCAAACAGGTTAAGTAAAGATAAGAAGAAGTGAGGAAGAGGGACTCATCATATTTTACTATAAATACCAACCCCAAAATAGAAAGAGGGGGATAACGAAAATAGAGAGAGAAAACTCTGAATGAAATTCAAGAAGGGGAAAAAGCTAAGACTAGGTTAAGAACTCTATTGAACAAAATTTTTTTAATTCTTTATATGACCATGTGTACAAAATATGTGTTGATAAATAATAAACTGTATTTCCATGTGGATGTAGGCTTATTAGTTGAACCACGTTATATATTGAGATGTTTTTATTTATATTTGAGTGATGATTCCCTGTATTATAATCTTTCTGTATCAATTACACTTGGAGTATTGTCATTTTTAAACAACTTAAATTTTTAGTTACGATTGACCACTAAAAATGGTCGTCACAGTGGTGGTTCTATTTAGGCCCCTCCCTTTCTTTTGATCACACTATGACTATGAATGTTTTAACATGAAAGAGGGTGTTTTAAAGGTTCGGAGGAAATACATTTTTGTAGAAAATGGTTTGATGACAAAACGGTTATAACGCATTGAAACGGCAAAAAAACAAAAAATGGTCATAAATTTTTGTTCAACCCTATCAAAGAAGGGAGATGTTATATGAACTTTCACAATTATGTCCGTCAGCGTGACCATTATAACCGTCATTTTCTAGAAACAATAGTTGTAGCTCCAACAAGTCTATAAAAACCACCCTGCCTATTACCAAGCTGTGTTAGCCCAGAGGAAGAGGAAAACTAAGATCAAGCAGAGACTCAGGTAAGTTAATTAGACGATGGAGGGGTGTTTTTATATGGGACGACGAACTGTATTATGTCCATCACAACTTCTATATAAGGAAATTTTTATATTTTGATTTGGATCATCTTTAATTCATTTTTCTTTTAGTTTCTTCCATTAGATGCTCATTGAATATTATAATTTATATGGTCTGAAATACACTCTGAGAAATTTGATTCATAATAAAAGAATTTCACAACTGAAATTTTACCCAGTAAAACGGATCAAAATCAAGTAAAACGCGTACGAAGAAGAAAGGTCTTTTTGGATTGGATAATGGGCTTAACCGCCACTTAATCATTTAAGAAGGGAAATATCCAAATTTCTACCGGCTTCCAAAAATATCTTCCCCCGTCTCCAGCGGTTATCTAGCAATCATTCATTCATCCTACTGGTGCCTAAGAACAACTGAGATGGTTTGTTCGTGTGGCAGATTCTACTTCTTTACTCGGAATTGACATTATATATCAACTTAGTAATTTCATGCTTTATAAGTTAGTCGAAAA